>PVHX01000271.1:0-348677 GCA_004024805.1 Geosciurus inauris
TTGTTAAGGAATTCGGGGCCTAATCCCACGTGTCCTCAGGTAATTTGAATGAGCAGTCAGGGTAGAGACCACTGTGTTATTTTAGTGCAGGGAACTGTCCTATGGATATAGAAAATTAATCTCTCATTTTTATTTGGCTTCCTGATAATTTTTAGAAGAAGATTTTTCTTCAGTTAAAAGTTAATTTTGGGGGCTGGGAATTTAGCTCGATGGTAGAGTTTTCACCTAGCATATCATGTGTGAGGCCCCAGGTTCAGCCCCCAGCACCAGAAAGAGAGAGAGAGAGAGAAAATTTATCTCCATTAAAACTTAAAATGAATTTGCATTTTCTGACCATACACAATTTTCAAGGGGTAGCTTTTTCTGATACTATTACTGAACAAGTGAGAGCTAGACTATTTCTTACATAAAATCACAAGATGAACGAGGCCTACTCAGGTAGCAGAGAGATAACTAGAGGTTTAAATATGGAGTTTTTGAACAGAGATATTGAGTTCAAACATGTATACTTTTAAAAAGGTCTTATTTTGTGCTGCCCAGCGCTGCGGTTGTTTTAACGTGGTATGTAAGTATGGTGCGATGAAAGAAAGGCTGGGAGTTTATCTTCCTATAAGCCATTCCCTGTTTGGCTACAGATCACACACAGCTGCCTTCAAAATGGGGGGTTGCTAAAGTGGTACAGGAGAAACTGTGATTGGAGTGGTGCTATTATATCCCTGCAACAAAACAAAACAAACAAACAAAAAAATACCAACCCTAATCTTTTGTTGGTTCAACAAATAGTTATTAATTATCTGCTTTCTGTGAGACTTTTTTCATCTATCAGGAAACAGAATGGAAAACAGTTAATATGGTTTAATTGTCACATTGTACCAGTGAGCAAAAGAGAAAGCACTATTGTTTTAAGTTGTCCTCTTCTCTTCAGTCTCTGGGCTATTTTCCTTTGCATCTTTTTTTTTTTTTCATTTCGAACATGAGGTAACTGACAGGAAGGCCCATTGTAATGACTTCCCCAAGAGCACACAGGCAACTGGTGACAGAATGAGAACCAGAGCCTAAGGCAGTCCATTGTTATTATCTATTCAAAGGTCTGTGAATACATGTGACATATGTCATATTACATGAAACAAATAGATGACAGAAAGACAAAAACATCAGCTTCTAGAAGGAATTGTTGGGAGGCCAGGGCACAGTGTCTGATGGTATAACAAAATTTTTTTCTAAGAAATCTTTCAGTACTCCTATTTATAGATGTTTTAATATTGTTAATGCAATCAATGAAGCTAAGATGTTTCCCCCTTTTGGAAAAAATCTCTCTGAGGACAGAAACACATCCTCTGTGCATTTAGTGGAGTCACATCAGACTGGCATTTAGTGTTCACAAATTCAACTCTGTTTTCTTAGAGGGAAAGGAAGGACAGTGCATTTAATATTAAAAGTATGCATAGTCTCTGCTTTCATTGACTTTAGTTCTCATGTAATTCCTTGATACATAATCATAGCTAGTATGTGATTTTAGTGTTTAAAGATATGAATTTTACATCGAACATGGCTTCTGAGGAAAAAACACCACTTATTCTGTGTTTACTGTGAAGTATTTTTGATGCCCTACATTGAGTTATTGGAAAATATATTCTAAAATTTTTAAGGATTAATATTCAACTAAAGTTATAAATCCCCAAGTCCAATTATTCCTCCAGATTTAAAGTTCAAATTCTGAGGTTCTTAGAATTTTAGAGTTATTTTTAGGTGATTTTTAAAAATCTTACATATCTAAGTACTTAATTGAGGTACTGAAAATGAAACCCAATATACTAAGTTTTTACAGAGGTTAGTTTAATATCTTTGAAGAAGTTTAATTATTTGTTATAACAAACCATCTCTTGTTTAGATAATGCTTAAAAATTAAAAAAATAAATCTGCTCAATTATAAATATCTCAGTACTTGTGCAATCTTGATAACATTTCAATTTTATATAAACAGTATAAAATTTTTACTGAGTTATAGATTTTAAGTCAGAATAAAAAGACTAACTTGTTATTTAAACAGGCTATATTTGAACTACCAAAATACCAACATGCATAAATTCTTTAGTGCAACAAAGAGTTTTTCTAGTTTTTGATTTTCTTAAATATTTCTGTGCTTACATATTTCTGGGGTAATTTACCTGAAATGTATTTATCTTCTAAGCATCTTGCAACTTTTATTAGTCAAAGGTTTTGACTGGCACAATGGTTAGATTCCTTTTTGCAGCCATCACACAGCATAGCTCTGTAGCTTACACGAAGACTTGATAAATTAAACAAGCTCTCATAACCCCTCATAGATAACCTAAGTATCTAACATCTTTTAGAGTCAAGCTACACAGTACCCACTTTTTCTCTCTGCAACCTTAACCTTGCATCTTTTAATATTCGAATATATTTTGCTTTTCTTGACTTAAGATCTTCGAATGTCCTTTCATCCAGCTCTAAGTATTTCTCATTTTTTCAGAATCTTTCATTTTCTTATATCATTCTTGTCTAGTAGGACCACAGAATTCTTACTGATATAAAATGATATCTGAGCAGTGGAATTTTTTACACTGCAAGAGACTAAACAAATAGAACAACAAAACTCAATACATAAAACTTTGCTTTTAGTTATATCTCTGTCCTTTTTTATTCTTTTTTTTAAATTCTGGATTGGGCAAAAAGCTATAAAATATATTTTTGATGCATTGGAAAAATATTGACATGCAGCTGATATTATATGCTATTGTGAATTAATGTACTTTTCTTGAAACTAATAATGGCTTAATGGTTAAATGGAGATTCTTGTTCTTATGAGTTGTACATTAAAATGTTCATGATCAAAGTGTCTAAAATTTATTTTCATATGACTCAATATCCACCACCATGACCATAATGGATGGATGAATTAAAATAGGAAGATGAGAAAAGTAATATCTGATTGGAATCTCCACACCTCAAGGCTGTGTTGGCTGTAGTGGTTCCAGCTTCTGAGAATAAAATATAGACAATGTTCGTTCCTGTGTTAGCTTTCTGTCACTGTGATCAAAATACCTGGCCAGAACAACTTAGAGGAGGAAAAGTTTATTTTGAGCTTGTGGTGTCAGAGATTCAGTCCATAATTAGTGGACTCCATCATTCTTAGATGAAGGAGAGCATTATGGTGGAAGGGCATGGCAGAGGGAAGCTTCTCAGTTCATAGCAACCAAGGAGAGAGAGAGGCAGTGGGGAGGGAAGGTAAGGGAACAAAATATATAATATCCAAGGTCATTTCCCCACTGATCCACTTCTTCCAGCTATACCCCACCTGCTTAGCTACCACCCAGTAATCTGTTTAAATTATTAACCTATCAAATGGATTAATTCGCTAAGTTAAAACCCCCATAATCTAATAATTTCACCTCCTGCATTAACACAGTAGGTTTGGAGGATATATCACATCCAAACCATAACAACCACATTTCTAAAGATAGATATCTCATTTGGGGAACGAAAAACTAGTTGTGAAGAAAGATCTCATAAGAATTGATGTGTTTCTGTATGAGATTTTGTACAGAAAATTAGTTTATATCTTGTATATACCTAAATGAAGTTTCCATTATTTCTTTTTAAGTAAACTCCAATTACATGAGTCTGTTTTGCTGTCCATGGTATGACACACTTAGTATTGCCGAAACAGATTTGGTTTAAAATTTAGCTTCTTTGGGAAACAACTATTAAGTCATTGTCAACATTTTCCTCATCACTCTTCTAATTTTTTCTTATTTCATGTGTGGAAAGGAAAGATAGGCAGATAGCAGAGTACAGATTTAAGGGCACAAACTCTGGAACCAGGTTACCAGGGATCCAATGCCATCTCTATCACGTCCTAGGTAAGTAGCCTACAGCTACTTGACCCTCTGTGCTTCAATGTGTTCACCTGTGAAATAGAGACAATTATAATAACTATCACATAAGTTTTCAGTGAGAAATAAAATGTAATGTTGATAAGTGTGTACAAGTGTCTTGCATGTAGCAATCATTTTATACACTAATTATTTTTTAAAAATTGGTATTATCCTGACATTGGTAAAGGTATTTATTTCATTTAGCATCTTGTGATCCTAATTGACCTCATTGGAGGCTTCCCATCATTTTGGCCTTTGGGTATCACCAATTCCATTAGTATGTCCACTATAGATGACCTAACTTATAGTCTCTTTTCTCAGAATGAGAAGATATAGTGATTTATTTCATCTCCTGCTAGGGACTTACACCTCCTACCAGTGATTACATGTGATTTGGTACTGCTAGTCCTTGGATCTTCTAGCACATTCCCATCTCTCTCCTGACCTTGGACCCTCCTTCTTGCAGCTATCCATGACTCCTGGCTTCTCAACAAGGTACAAAGCATCTCAATTTTTCATTATCTCTCTATTTCTCTTGCAGGGTTACGGTAGTCTCCATGGCAGTGGGAAGACTACAAGGGACACTCTCAAGCCTTTTCTCTATCTAGATCTGTCCTACTACACATTGTCACTCAACTCTGACTCCCTCATGTTGGCACAGGTACTTTAACAGATGCTTTCTACCAGGTTTCAGACAAAAATCAAGGCATATGGCTCTTCTGCTTCCAAATTATACTTCTCTAGCTGGTTATTTTTATCTCAACTGGGGGCCAGAAAGAAACCCTTTAAAAGAGTCTAACCACTCTTGCTTTTCCATTCTTCTCTAAGCTTCTTTTTCATATGGGAAAAGCACTACATTTATGACATTTTCTGTGTATTTTAGTACATATTCTGTGCTCAGTCCTCCAAGGCTTGCTCTTAAAGCCAAGATGTTGGACAGCCAAAATATCCTTTATCTCTAACAGTCAAAAACCATGGGTCTTTATGTCTACTTTCTGTGCTTGGAGTTTAAAATAAGACTCTTTGAAAGTCAGAATTAGATAATATTTTCCTTTTCAGATAGGCTCTGATCTCATTTCCCTCAAAAGGTTGACAGATAAGGGGCAACAGAAATGATCAGCAAGAAACCCATTCAAAATATTATTATATTACTCATGAATTCTGGACAAAGGTATACAATTTAAGGAATTTCAGTGGTAATTTTGGCTGTATGGGTAGCTGTAGAACGTAATTGCTGTTTAGGATGCTATCCCTCTGAGTGTGTCAGTAGTATTCTCCTGTCAGTACATATTTTATTTATGTAAGACTCTAAGTGAAAACCAACATAGGCTCACAACTTACTACAAGATTGCTCTACTGCCTCTTTATATGTTTCATCTTTTATGATATCTCTGTTTCTGTTTAGAAAAAGTAGGTTTCAATGTATTTGGCCCTAATACCCTGGTATCTTGGTCCCTTCTCCATCCCTGCTCCTCTTTCTTTAAGGAAGGACCTCCATCAATGTTGTTTACCTGACTGATCAAGATGTAAACTTGAAAGCCATTCTTGACTCTTTTCTTTTGCTCACGCTGTGCTTTAACTTCAACACAAAATTCTATTATTTCCTGTTCTAAGTAATATTTTAAATTTCTTTATTTTAATCCACCTTTGGAATTACAATCCTAGTCTCCCACCCTAGGGTGTTAAAGGCTTCTTATTCATTCTATTTAGGAAAATAATGTATCATGGAATCTCTGCCTGTACCTTAAAACTGATCTTATGTCCCTCTCCTCCTTGCTTAGGACCATGTACCTTCTTTCAAGTTTCACAAAATATTGACCATTCTTAAATTTGGGGACTTACATAGTTATGCAGTGACCTATACTGACCTTCTCCAGTCTTCATCTAACTCCAAAAACAATCCTTCAATTCTGAGCAACTATGGAGCTTCTCAGAGTATCTCTCTTTGACACCACCCTTCTAAATTAGTTGACAGGGCTGGGAGTATAGCTCAGTGGTGGAGCAATAGCTTAGCTTGTGCAGGGCCCTGGTTTCAATCCCAACCACTGCCAAGAAAAACAAAAGAAATTAGGTTATGCTGTTACTCTTTCTTGAAGCACTCTTCTCTTCCATATCATTACCAAATGTATTTTTAAGTATATTTTTATGTGTGTGATTATTGGTTTAATGACTGTCTCTTTCTTTAATCTATAAACACTGTGGTGGTAAGGACCATGTCTGTTTTCCTTAGCATTGGACCCCCTGTACCCCAAGTCTGATACTTAGAAACAACTCAATAAAAATATGTAGAATAAATAAATAAGGAATGAATCGATGCAGGAATTTGAAATAGTGGAATACTATTGGAAAAGGGCTCTTATACTATTAAGCAAGGGTTGACCAAGGTATGAGGTTACATTTTCATTATTCATTATTGGTATCCACAAATACACTTTTGACTATTGGGAAGTGGGTTATATCCAGCCATGATATATCAACACGGTGTCCTTTGTGATTGGCTGACTTCTGGGCTGTCCTTCTCATATATATAAATATAGTAAATCATCTCTGTTAAGAAAGAAATATTTTCATTGTCAAATAGTCATACTAATAGTCAACTGTCTAGTTAGAAGGGAATGGACATTTAGATAACTAGTTAAATTATTTTATTATTAATTTGCAGTTAATTACACTTCATGAAGGATGAAGGAAGTCAATATACTATAATATACTCTCAAAGTTGCTTCAGAATAATCAAGTGTGTGAGTATCCTAAAAAGTAACCTAGTGAATTATTAAGAAAAAGCTTTTAAAGTGACTAGTTCAATCTGTCAGTTCCCTTGCTTCCCCAAAATGAAGGTACTAGAATAAATGTTCTAAACAAAACACTGTAGATCATTTAATCATCAGATTACTTGAGGAAACCCTCCATAGAAAGACAAATGAGGAAGGCTGGCAAAGGGAAATAAATGAGCACTCACTTTGTGTCAGAGAAAATTGCAGTAGGCACTTCCCTTAGGAGCAGCCTTTAGCATTCATATTTCCTTATGGTATACATCAGCATCTTCAGAGCCATAAAATTTCTGAATGTCTTTTTGATGGCTAAACATATTTCCTTCTTTAAGGTATTATTCTGAAGGTACATGGTACTTTATTCTTTGTTTAGCAAGACAAGTTACACTCTAAATTAAAGAATGTTTATGTGGATAATAATAGGTATTTCAGATGAAGATTTTATATTTTCATTTTTCTTTTAATGTATATGTTGCCTCTAATGTCCAAGTAAAACTTAGAAATAAAGAATATAGAGCTTTAGTCTAGGCACCTATCAAAAAACCATGTTTTTTTTTTTATTAAAGAGTTATTGTCTCCAGCATTTTAAACTAGTGATTTTGGAGAGTGAGCCAGTATGTCCTTTTTTCTCCAGAGGGAGGACTGTCCCCATGATACTTAACTCAGCAAGACAGTTGCCTACCTGTAAAGTGGCAGTGCCTCTTTACCTCGGCCGTGATGGTCACTCCCGCGGCTGGAGGAAGCCTTCATTTCTTTAACTTAAACTTTGATCTCCATTGGAAGGACACATTTCTTCTCTCCCTTTCCCTGGGAGTGTTTTGAACAACTTCCCATCATTTGAGGCTTAGTAAATTGCTTCTGATCTTTCCTGAGGAGTACATTTGGACAGGTGATACACAAGCCTTGGGAAGGAGGCTATGCCTTCTGCGGGGACCACATGCCTGTGCAGAGTAGCTGGTTATAGATGCAGAGGAAGCCAGAGAATGAGAGGACTGGGGAATCATCAATGCCAAAGAACCTGTTTTGTATTTTTTGTGAATCTGTACCTTTGTGAATCTATCTCTAATTTTTATAAAATCAGCTTTAGTTTAGTTTAGGAAGTAGGTCACTGGGAGCCTGCCCTTGGGACTCTGTCTTGTCTGTGGTCCCTTTCCTCTGTCTCCTGGCTGCCGTGAACTGAGCAGCTCTACTCTCCCACACCCTTCCGCTGTGATATTTCTGCCTTGGAACCAGCTGACCATGAGCTGAAACCTAATCTCTATAAGTTGCTTTTGTCAGGTATTTGTCACAGTAATGAAAAGCTGACTAACATACCACTAGAGTAGAGAAAGGGGACTGGGGGCCAGGGAGGAAAAGGAAAGGGGAGGGAAAAGAAGAGGTACTGGGGAATGAAATTTGCCAAATCGAACTGTTCTGTTGTGTGTGTGTACAATAAGTAACAACAAATCCCATTATTTTGTATAATTACAATGAATTAATAAAAAGGGGGAAAAAGGAAAAGAAATGATGTTTGGTTTGAATTTTGTATTTTTCCTCTCAACTCTAACAGTACCCTACATATTGGCCTAGACATAGGCAATACTATTAAGGGAGCATGAAACCTGGATAAACTGTTGAGTCTATTTGTCTCAGCAAAAGTTATTTCTTGAGTAGATAAAGATACTTTTGAACATGTTCACTTTTCTTTCAGGTCACAGGGGTTCTATTTAATAAATTACTTTTCTCAGGCACTAAGAGCTACCTTTATTCATTTGAAAAGGTTAATGCAGCTTTCCAAAGTGTCTAAGTTATTCCCAGAGAACAATTTATGCACTAAAAAAATCTTTTTTTATTTGGGAAGTTCCTAAATAGGAAGAAAAAAGTGAAGTACAAATTGAAAATAGAAGACCTGGTGGTTTATAACTGAAGGTTTTTCCTCCTAAGATGTATATATATGAATTGATTATATATCCCTGACTATCCCAGGTGAAATTTCAATACTTCTTCTCTTCTACTCCAGAATATCCTATTATTCTTCTTGTTTTATTTTTATTCATAGCGTTTATCACAAATATACTCCTTACTTTCCTTATGGAGTTTGGTACTTTCTGACTTCTCTTACTAGAATGTAAGTTCTACACATGTAAAATTTTTTCTAATGATTACACTTCTGCCCCTTTGACAGTGCCAGGCACAAACAAGCGTTCAATAATTAGTTAATAAACGAATGCAAGAATAAATCTACATTGATGAATTTACCAAGTAAATATCAAATTTCCATTTGATTAGTGCTGCGTGTGTCATTTTCTGGAAGGCAGTTTCACATAATGGTTGGGGTGCTTTCTGGCATCACTGTGTCTGGCCATGAATCCTGCTTCTAATACTAGCTGGCTGCTTAGCCTTGGGAAAGTTGCTTAACTTTTCAGGACCTTTGTTTTCTTTCTCCTAGAAAAGGAGAAAGAAATACACCCTATTTATTGCATACTCTATCCTGTTACAAAATAAATCTCAATAAAAAGAAGGTTAAAAGAGTATAATAAAATACAGAGAACAGTATTTATAAACAGAACTGTATTAATGTGTATAAAATTGAGTGAGAGAGTTGAAAGCGAAATTATATTTTTCAGATTCCAAATTCAATCCTAAATAAATTTAAAGTTCATATTTTGGAAGAAGTTATCATTGTAAAATGAAATTTGAATGAGAAATTATATCCTATTTGACAGCAAATCACTTAACATGTTGCTAAATATAAAGCACAGAGCCTATCAGTACCAGTTTAAGAGATGTAGTTATCTCTTTAAGTCAACACTTCTGAATTTTTAAAAAATCAACAATTTATATACCATCCTCTTCTTACTCCATATCCTCATCAATTTAAATTTATGAAGGTACTAAGAAAGAAAAACAAAACCCTTATGTACACATATCTTCAAGGTTATTATCTAAGAATGTTATTAATATTGTATAGTATTAGCTATGTTAGGCAGTCTTGTAAACCACTGTTTGCACCCAAGTAAGGGTATTGGTTACTGCACTTAGAATACAGTGGAGAAGATGAGGAATGCTTCTGCTGAGATTCTCTAACAAGAGTATGCTGGAGCCACAGCACAGGCAATGAATGCCTCAGGTCAGCCCAGAGTAGACCACAAAAATCAGTGTATCACTAAGCTTTTTAGCCAGATTGGGGGAATGGAATAGATGTGTCTATAATTGCACCTGTCCAAGAACTAGGTAGTATCCAGGACATTATGTTTTGATGAATGTGCTGAGTCTTAATATTGTTCCCAAGTCCCAAACAATGATTTCTATTTCAGACAAAAAAAGGGGGGAGGGGATTTTGGTAAAGTGGTATCTCCAAGTTTGCTACTGTGTATTGATGCTTGGGTTTTCTGTATAGAGAAGGAATGACAGAAGTAGGGTTGAGCATGAGAAGTATGTTATAATGCCAAAGGAAGGAAGCTTCTGTTGAATTAATTTTTTTTCGGTCTGTTTTTGAGCATAAACTCCTGCCTTTCTTTCCTACATCCTCACCAAAGTGACTTTGTTCCCCATGAACTTGTTATTCTAAAATGATGATACGGAAGCAAGATGGATTTCCTTCCTTTTGCTAAAGACTTGATTTATTGTCCAGGGCAGATCTTTAAGGACAGATAAAGTACCATTTCACCTTAAAACCCAAGCTTTTAAAATGCACTCAATTGTTTGCGTAAACCTTTACAATTTTATTTTCTTCTTATTTTCATGCCTAGACTAAACTATGCTGTGAGAGCAAGTTGGGCCCTTCTGGAACATGTTTTAACTAACCAGGCCAATAAAAGGGCATCCAGGAAAATACTTATTAAATATGAGACTGACTGGTATTTTAAGTATTAAAGACAATTTCCATTTATTTAACCAACCTACATTAACATTTTTAAAAACAACTTCATCATTTTATCCTGAGTTTCATGTTTTCATACATCCACATCAGACCTTATTGCTCATCAAATGCAGTTATTGGAGGATTATGATCTTTACCCCTACTGTTTTCCTGGTCTCCCTTTTGCTTTATCCATGTATTTCCTGAGAAAATCATACCCAAACCATTAATTTTTGAGAGGCTGGAGTAGTCTTGAGTTCCTTTGTTAAGAGAATATTTTTGACATTATTTGGTCATGAAGAGATTAAAAATTCTCTCAGAACTCTGGGATCAATGTTGGAATCCTCTGACTTTAAGTATGTCAATATTACAAATGACTAGTTGGCTGCAAATTGGTGAGTCTGCCTAACTGTGCTGCCAGATGTTTGGTGTGAGTTCCTCCTATTTATATTTTTTTTCTGTTTCGGACATTATATTATACCTTAGTTTCTCTAGTATGAAAGTCAGACTTTCTCACCCTTAGAAAACTGAAGTCAAATAATTAAAATAATATTGAAATATTATAACCAAAATCTCTGCTTTCATTTTTGTTAATTATTTCTGATAATTCATGGGCTTTTAATGACCCTTGACTTCATGGATATTTGAGTAAAACTTTATAATTTTATTTTCTTTTTGCTTTCTATGCATGACACCCTTATCCAAAAGTGAACTGAGATCAGCCTCCGTCCTTTCAGCACCTTGGAGTGAAGGCTGGTGATATCGATATGATAAATCACTCTTTTCTAGGTGCTGCAATGGAACAAATATGGTGGCTGCTGCTTCTAACAATTAGAGTGCTTCCAGTGTCTGCTCAGTTCAATGGTTACAACTGTGATGCCAACCTCCACAGTAGATTTCCTGGTAAGCTGGAATTTAATCTATTCTCTGTTTCTGAAGGGAGTGATTATATTAGAATAGTAAATCATTTAAATACATAGGGAAAGTGGGGGTCTCTCCTTTTACATTAAGCACATATTAACAAACACAAATGATGAGAGACATTTGTCTGGAGTTGTAATTTATATCCACATTAACATACAAAGTGTTCATCAAAGTTAATATTATTATAATGGCTGGTCACAAATGTAAAAAATATTGACTGGTGGGTAGTAAAATTAAAAGAGGCTAATTTCATTCAAAAATTTGCCTGATGACTTTTTTCATAAGTTAATTTAGATTTTTAAAATCACCCTTATCTGCAAATAGATTTATTTAAGAATAACGGTTAAAAAATGATTGTGAAATATTATGTGACACTCCCCAAATACTCTGTCAGTGAAATGTTGGTCAGCATCAAAGTACACAGGTCAGCTGCAGAACAGATTTCACAGAAACCCATTAAGTTGTGATAGACATGAAATTCTAACCATATTGGTGGACAGGTTCCCCAGCTTCCTAAAATCTGCACTTAGTGAGAAGGTTCTGCACATTGCATTAAAGTATTTGTCATTTTATATTAACTAGAGTTATAGAACCGTAGTTCAACACTTACAAAATAAAGATTAGAGAATCGGAAACTACTTTTCCGTGTCTGTCATGCCAACTGAATACCTTTGGCCATATTGTGTTTTCTCTAAATCTGCCTAAGTCCTATGGTTGGAGCATGTTAGCCCCACAGCACATCTGCATGGGCAAAGGGCAGGGAGTTACAAGTGTGATTCTACCTCAGAATAAAGCCTAGCTTGTGTCTGAATGATGTGTGAACACAGACCAAGTCCAAGTTCGTGGCGTGTGAAGTAAAATAGAAGTCAGAGTAGGGAGTGCTTAAAGGTAAGGCTAGAAAGTGTGCCAAGTTAGGGTTGTTAATAGTTTTGAATATCACAAACTAATTCTTTTTTTACTTGTTTTTATTATGGAAAATTCAAGCATATAAAAATAGGGATTATTCTTTTAAAAGCCCTCATGCTTATCATCTAACTTCATCAGTTGCCAACATTTATAAATTTTATGTTGTCTCTCTTTCCTCATCACTTCCATCCGTGGAATATTTTAAAAGAAATTCATCATTCATGCTTTGGTATGTATATCTAATGGAAAAGAAATTTACTTCATGAATACATTCACTATATTTAAATTCCTTGATATCTGCTGATACTCAGCTAAACTGTCTCTCACTGGTTGTTTGTTTAATAGATTTCTAACTCTGGATTTCACTCATTGCAAACCCGAGGTGTTATTCAATATGCTCCCCTTTGCCTGTATAGCCTGTAAATTAGTTAGAGCTAGAGGTTTGAGTACATTCAGGTTCAAGTGTTTTGGCAAGAATGTCATGTCTATCATATGTTGTAATGAAATCATTCTGCTTTTATTTTGTAGGCAGTGGAGAGCCACTGAGTCTTTTTTAAAGATACATTTTAAGAGATTTGATGTGCTCACATTTTATTTTAGAAAACAGACATTAGGAAACGTGAAAAAACTAAGAAGAGATTAGAGGCAGAGAGAAATGTGAAGGCAGGGGTGCTGGGAATAGGAGAGGAAGCAAGTTTAGGACATCCTCGAGCTGGGCTCAGCAGGACTTGAGAATGAATTGCTTTTGGGGAGATGAGAGAAGGGAAGACCAGAGGATGCATTGAATTTGAACAACTAGATGTTGATGCCGTTAACTGACTCCAAAAATATAGGACACTTGCCTGCTTTAGGAAGAAGGTTTGTGTTTGGAAATAATGGGTTACAGACTTTTTTTTTTTTATTTAAAAAGAAAGAAGAGTGGCAACTTCTAAGCAATAGTAGGAAATACGCACCTAAGTCTGAGAAAGGAAGTCACAACTGAAGATAGCTATGTGAGAGTCAAATTCCTGGTCACTGTGTGGGCAATCAATAGGGGACAGGAAAATAAAGGGCTTCAAAAAGACTATTTAGACAATTTTTTAAAAATTTTTAAAAAAATTTTTTAAGTTGTAGGTGGACACAATATCTTTATTTTATTTATTTTTATGTGGTGCTGAGGATCGAATTCAGTGCCTCATGCATGCGAGGCAAGTGCTCTACCACTGAGCCACAACCCCACCCCCTAGACAACTTTTGTAGTAAAGGAAAAAGAGGAGCGATCTGAATAAGAAATTGAAATGAGCAAAGTGTATTTTGGACTAGAGATTCCTCAGTGATTGGAAAGCATTCAGAGGTTAGAAATACTAATAAGGAAATAATTGATGAAAAGAACTAAGAAAATACAGAAGAGATGAATGGTGCAGGCAGAGGAGTCAACCCTGGGAAAGCACCAGCTGTTTCTTTGATTCAGGAGAGAAGGAACAATGAAGAAACAGGCAGAGGGCGTGAGAGGTGCTAATCTTTGTCACCTCCTTGTGCTGGGGGAGCTGGTGGCCTTCACAGGAGTGGGGCCAGAGGCCTGTGCAACTAGGAAGGGTGGTCAAGACATGCCTGTGTGAAGTGTGGGGAGAAGGCTAAGATGTAGAAAGATTGCTCAGCAGAGAGGATTTAGCTATGTTCCAGTTATATGTAGATGGACATGTGAATAAAATATGTTGAACAAACAAGGAGTGACTAGGACAGCAAGGAAGTATTGTTTATCTTATGGAAAACGTTTAAAAATCATGGGAAAGAATTCATTTATAAATGGTATCTACTGATCATGTGCAACAAAATCACCTTGGATAGTTAGAATGTGTGGATTTCATAACTTTGCCCTAAATATATAGTGTCTGAATCTCTGAATATCTTGATCAGAGTCTATTTAAATCCTGCAGATGAATCTAATGTATATTATGGTTAAGAACAAGTGACAGTGTATTCAGTTATCTGAAGTCCACTATTCCAAGTCAAGCACAATTATGTATTGGGGAAATAGAATTGAAAACAAAATCTTCTCCCAGTCCCCAAATCCTCTCCATCAAGGTGGTAGAGAAAGAAAACACTTTTATCATTGAATAAGCATTAAACTCAGAATGCGATGCACATCACAGGCAATCACGAAGAGATTGCAAAGACAGACAGAAATCTTGCCCTTTTATGTAGCCAAGCAGATGCTGCCCATTACATATATGTTTTCAAGATAAGCAATAACTGGTCTTCAAGTAAGAGGACTTGACAGCACCATTTGTCACACATCCTAAATCCACCTGGTAATTGGGGTGACCATCTGTGTTAGCTTATTGGTTTTATCCAGTAGAAAAATTAACTTCTTATGTCTTTATGACAGGAGATAGTTTTGTACTTTGATGCAAGGCTCACACTGAAGTCAGGCTCCCACCTTCTCATGGAAATTGGGAGATAGGGGTACTATTTCCTTTGATATTTACAGTTCTCAGAGATGGCTCCCAGGTCCTTGAGAAAGACATCCCTGGGTCATAAGGTTTAAGAAAGTCCTACTTGTTTTCAAAAGTATCTGTGTATACATTTCAAAGAGAAGAGAAAAGTACTTACAAATTCCAAGTTCTCTAAAGTAAATGCTTTAAGAAAAGTTTCTTATTTTCAACAAGGAAAGTCAGGCCTCATATTTTAACTTTATTTATTTATTGTTTTACAAATATTAGTACTTTAGTGTTGTCTGGCTCAGGCAACAACAAATATCCAAACTTCCTAATGTATATACAAAGATATCCATCACACATGTTATTATAATTAAAGATTTGTATTTAACAACAACAACAAAACCCTAAAATACAAATACATTAGATTAGAATTTCTAGAAGAGGATTTAAGTTGTATATTATTTAGTACCCCCTCCCCTTTTTTAACATGTTGTTTTCAGGAAAAACAGAATGAACAAATAAAGCCTAAAGGTTAATTGCTCATTGCCCTCTTGACTTTTGGCTTCTGTTCCACTCAGGATCATCCTTGATGTCATTAGGAGCTCCACAAGCTCTCAGACCCTGAGCAATGAGACAGAATGAAAATGAGACTGGCAAAGAAAAGGGACTATCTAAATGCAAAGCAATGTTAATAATGAGGAGAGTAATCATCTCACCCTATCTGACCTTTGCTGTTTCGTGGCATTAGAATTATTTTCTTTAATTTTCATGGCATTTATTCTTGGGCCAAGATAACCCCCATGATCTAATTCATTTACATTTAAAGAGATACCCTCTAACTTTAAAGGTAGTTAACTCTTGGCTACCCAAGCCAATAGCTAGGAAAATACTCATACTTCATTGAAATTATAGTTATGCTCTTCCCTGAATAAACTCAAAACACAATTGACTTTTAGAGTACTAAAAAGCTATTTGGCCAGGTAAAACCTACAGATAAATGCACCTGGCCTCTGTGATTAATGGATATCTTCTGACACTGGCCCCTGGATTTGGATGGCAGTGGTGTAGGAGACTTAGGCTAAACTTGAAGATCTCTATAGAGTTATTTAATGATACAGGTATGACCAAGGGGTAAGTGGAGTTTTGGTGGCACAAACTTAATTGTCTGACACTGTCTTATGGTGAACTAAAATGTTATAAGAAACTCATTTTAAGTCTGTGTTTTATAACTTGTAATTTGGTTTCTATTTAAAATAACTAATAAGGAAAGAAACAATATGCTGAATATATTGAATGATAGGCACATCACAGAGCTCTTTTACTCATCTCAACACATACACAATCTTTTTAAAACATCTCTTTAGAGTAAGGAATTAAGGATTAAAAATATTGCTTCTAATATTGCAAAACTGGTTATTGACAAAGATATAAAGCTGGAACACTTTCTGTCAAATGCTGAAGTCTAAAAATAAACTTTGAATGGCAGTTTTTAAAAAATGACACAGGAATGAAGAATCACAAAGGAAACTTCCATATTAAAGAATCTAAAGTCATGTAACAGGGCAATTTGTTTTTCTTTGCAAGACCTGGTTGAATATATGATAATACTAATATTTCAATGAAAAAAGACTTCCAAAGGAAATAAAATCAAGAATCACTAATTTAATGGATAGAATTTATGGGTGGGTTAGGAAAATGAACTAATTTTGTGTTAGACTTTGTTTAACCATTGCATGGTTCTGTGCCCAAAGATGACATAATCATGGATAATGAAATAACTGTCCCAGGGAATGTGTTCTGGGCCTCTGTGTGGACAAGAAAGGCCAATTCTCCTGCCTTTGTGCTCAGTAGCAGTGTTTTGGCCTGTAAGTTGTCAGGAGGATGCCTGATTTCTGTCCATAAGAGACAGAAGAACTGATTCAGGCAGTGATGACTGATCAAATTCTGAATAATCTACAGTGATAACGTGCAGAGAAGAGAGCAGTTAGCCAGTTCAGTGACTAGATAATTCAGGGTCCATACCCTACTTTATTTTAATGAAACTATTTATTGCATGAATTTTATAATTCCTCTGTATGAGCAACACACACACACACTATATATATATATATATGTATGTATGTATTTTTTTTTGTCCCTGCCTGAAAAAGTGGACCAAAATTTTCTGGTTCCAAAGTGTGGAGTAGCTAGTATGATTTTAAGTCTGCAAAATTTGCCTCAAACTGCATATGACTTTCTTACAGCACTGGAAACAACAGCTTGTATTTGCTAACGAGAAACAGATGTTGTGATGAAAAACTAAGGTGACAAGAAACCTGTTCCACATACAGAGAAAGCTTGAATTCCTAATCCACTTCAAATTCATCAGCTGTTGGTATTTTGTGTAGATGAAATATCAATACCCCTTTAGGACTTCTTGCTGTTTTAGTACCGAAATCACAATCTTGTACAAAAACTTGGTGGGAGGAAAGATAAGTTTAAAAATGAGTTAGAATAATGCACATAGCATCTGTTCTTAGTCAATTTGTAAGCTTCTGTAGTACAAATATCACCATGCTCATTTTAGAAATAGAAGCTGAAAATATGTATAAATTACTCCTAGAATCTGCTAAGATGGTATAAATTAGTATTAGAATATTTATTGGAGCCCAGGAAGTACATTATTGCCATATGAAACTTTTATGTTGCTCTTCAGCATACAGAAGTTTTCTCCTACTATATTGAACATATTATTGTTTATACTACTATATTGAACATATTATTGTTAAATACTTGTGGATACAGTTAATCATGTTCACATGATCCTTGCATCTGACAGCACAGTGCCTCCACCTGCTCTCTGTGGACCCCCTTCCCCCGCCAGGGGTCCCTGTGTCTCCTCCTTTCTTTCAGCGTCCCCAGGGCAGTATCTCACCTGTGGTCAGGAAATAGACATTTCCTGGGGACTCTCTGGCTTACAGAGGCACAGGCACTACCTTTGCTACCAGTGTTTCTTGTGAAACACTCCTCCACTTGGCACAGTTTGGCTTTTGAAGTGGGCCGTTCTGCCTCACCTAGGTATTAATCTGCTGTGATTTGTGGAATGAGGTAGAAATGCAAGTAGGAGAAGACCCATCCTCTTCCCAGTTCTGTTGCTCAGGTTGCCATGGGAGCACTGAAGTAGACTGAGTTAGGCTCCATTTTACAGACTTTTATGAGGCCTCTTTCATTGAGATTCAAAAATAGTTAAGTTCTCAGACTATCGCTTAAAGGGGTGGTGAGGGCCACGTGGGCCTTCCCAATGAGTTGGGGTCCAGAGAGAGGAGGAAAAAGAAGGGGTCCCCGGGGAAGACGATGTGGGGTCTCTCTGGATGGTGGCAGTAATTCACGGAGCCAATCTCCCCAGGCCCCGGGGTGTAGGTAAAAATCTGCTCTGCCCCAGCCACATGCAAGAAACAGGAATACTGGAGTGAGAAGCAGAGAACACCATTTATTCCAGAAAGTATAGAAGCTTAAATACACTCTTGGACCAATCAGGTCCAAAGGTCACAAACAAAGTGGTGCATTCTGTCAAGAGCCCAGTCTATTAGCATAGAATGGAAAAGATGGAAGGGAGGGGTTGAAGTTATGGAGAGTGCTTCTACATCAGACAAAGAAAGGAGTTAGGCATGATTTGTGTCTCTCTGTCCTGTCCCTTTTACATCTGAACTTGTCCCTCTGTGAGCAAATAGTTATTTCATGGGTCTGCTTAACCCCTCCAGGTGGAATCCACCCAAGAGCTTCTGTCCAGTCAACATACACAGTTGTGACTTAATCAGTTGTCTGAAAGACTTGTAACATCAGCATTACCTGGGAGTGTGTGCAAAGCAGAAACTCAGGGTCACACTTCATATCTACTGAATTTGAAGCTGCATTTTTACAAGTTTCTCCAGTGATTCGTTTGCACTGTAAAGTACAAGAAATGCATTTAGAGCATGGTACTCACAATGGTCTTGCTCACTTTATGCACAAAACCAGTGTTTGTGCCATCCCCAGCTGGCCATCACACACTTGTTGCTGATAATGGTAATAGAAATCAGCAAGATATATCACTGTTAAGAGGAAATGTTTAGTCATCAGTACAACTGATGTAACATAACTAGTTACCAAGACTAATACCAAAACTTCAGTTTTTAAGTTAAAAAATTTAAATATCTAAACAAATTGCAAACATCTGCAAATTTCCTAGCATTTAAGTGGAGTTTTTCAAAGTCACAAAACATTTGATGATTAAGAATATTGATGTTCATCTCAAAATTTGAAAACAGAGGAATCATCTCAGGCAGTTGGTAAAGTACAGAAAGGAAATATGAGCTCTGGGCAGTCGAAATGAACCCAATTCAATCGTGCATATGTTCTCAATGTGAATCTTGGAATTTGATATTAAAGAGTTAGACATCATAAGTATTATTTATGAAAGAATAGTAGTAAAAGTATTTTAGTATATATTTGCCAAGTACTAAAACCCAGAGTTCTCTGAGTTCATAATCTAACAAGAAAGCAAATAACCACTCCCAGATAAAATGTAAATGATATAGTAGACTCACAATTGAAGTGATATGGGACAGGGCACAAGAGGACCATTGCACTCCATTCAGATAACTAGGGGAAGTCTCATTAAAGGACAACTTTGATACAATTTTTCTGGTCTTGACTTATTTCTATTTTTACCTGAAAGCTCTTATGGCTAGTTTCAAGTTGTTATGGTTAATTATTGATAATACTGAGCATTTGATGATTCTCAAATTTATGTTTCTTGCTCTTTTCCTTCTCTGACATTTTATACTCATACTTCCAACTAACTGTTCTACATTTCTGCTTGAATGTGCTTTTATCTCTCAAAAACTAAGCTCATGGGACTGGGGTTGTGGCTCAGTGGCAGAGCGCTTGCCTTGCACATGTGAGGCACTGGGTTCGATCCTCAGCACCACATAAAAATAAATAAAGATATTGCATCCATCTATAACTAAAAAATATTTAAAATAAAAACTAAGCTCATCAGCTTTCTCATGCCTGACTTCTTTATCCACAGAAGTAATTCATTTGAACACCAAAGTTAGAAACCTGATCATCAATGACACTCCTTCTCTTCATTTTATTCTTTAATCAATTTCTTATCAAATTTAGCCAGTTGGAATTACTTGATTCCTTCCTAACAGTCCCCTCCCAAACATATATGATGCTGTTCACAAGCCTTTATCATTTCCGTATGAAGCTGTGTTGCAATTGGCTACTTCCCTTTGCCTCCTCTATTCAAACACAAGCTCCTTGAATACTGGAATATCTTGTTAATGTTTTCATCTTCAGTTTGGCACAGAGACTGACACATAATATGTACATAACAGGTACTTTTCTTTTTTTGGTTTCTTTGTTGACATGAAATGGATGTAGTTTAGATCTTGAAAATTAATAAAGCCAATACCCTTTAGCCTAGTACAAAATGCAAAGCTGATGACACTGCCTTTGTATGTTCAGCTCTTGTGCCTCCCTGCCTCTTTTTATAACAAAAACTGATCTTCAACATTGCTTTTCATACAGATACTTACTTTTTCAAATTAATAGTGAAGAGGCATTTTGAGCCAAATTTGGAGGCATTGACATCTTTGTATTGAAGAACACACCTGTGCAAATTGTATGATTAATTGAATTGATCCATGTCCTTACTATACCATAACATAATCAGAAAATTAAACCATTATATGCTAGTGAAAGGAAATGTAGTTATCCTACTTGATGTTACTGAGATGAAAATGATTCCATGGATCAAAAGCTGGTAGACTCTAGCTTCCTCAGGGTGTTGCTGGATTTAAGCAAGTTGACTTTAAAATTGTTGAAAGAGCATTCATTTAATGTCAACAAAGAAACCAAAAAAAGAAAAGTACCTGTTATGTACATATTATGCTTATCAGATAGATGTATGATATGCTGCAAATACATTGTCTGAAAGTGTGTCTAAAGGTGAAGGTGGGAATAATGTTTTTAGGAAAAGGATAACTGGAGATAAAGAAGTTGTGTAGTATCTTTATTTACATATATGGAATGGAATCCATCCCCTTGGAATCCCATTTGCATGGTAACTTTATTCTACAAATCTCAAATGCAGAACACATTTTCATACATGATAAAATAGATGGTTGGCAGGGTGACAGCTTATTTAGAATTAGCATAATTTTAGAAAATCTGAGACAGACTATACTATTTCCTGATGGATAGGTGAGTGGAGTATATAATATTATTTTTACCAATTTGATTGAATATTATATCCTAAATATTTCTATAAAAATAGCTTAGATAAACTATCAGGGAAATACATTACCATTTTGGCAATATAACTACATAAGCTCTGTAAGCAGGTCTGCAGCTTAAATGGACTTGGTATCTTTATACTTAAAATATTAAAAATCATCTCCTAAAAATATGTATTCCTTTATACTTTTGTTATTAACTCATACTCATTATTTAATACTCAAGTATTGTACTAAGGAATGTTGCGACTCAGCCCAGTCATGGACAGTAAAAGACTCCAAATATTTAGCTGTTGAAAGGAGTGGTTATTCAGTAACTCTGAAAAAAAAAAATCTCTACTTTTGGCAGAAATTGTTCTTTGGCAATGAGAAGGATCATTTTCTCCCCTCCAAGCCTCCCAAATGGTAAAGTTAAGCTGAATGGGTGTCTTTAGTATCTATAACCAGAAGAAAAAAAGAAAAAAGTGTGTTTCTCTCTGAAGGATAGTAAAATGTCTTTAAAAACTGGTTTAGAATGGATTTGAACAGATCTCTTTTCTTACACTGCAAAAAGCCTTTAATTTGTGACCATATCTTCAAGTGGGATCAGCCTGTAGCAGATTCAGTTCCACTTCAGGGGTTACAAGTAGTCAGTTGTAAAGGAGAAAGCAGAAGAGAGCTTTACATTTAGATATTGCAATTATCTCCATTTGTTAAGGTATTCTCAGCATCAGTCAATACCATCAAACAGAGGTGAAGAAGCTGAAATTTTGGGCTGGTTTAAGTTAAGGATAAAGATACCTCTTTTCTGTGACATATTTATTGATATGTATTTATTTTATCATGCAGTGCAATGAAACTTGTTCACTGAGCCTAAAGCAAATTCTCAGTGAACTCTCTAATAGCTGAGGATTTGATTTGACATTCAGGTAAACATTTTGGTACCATGAAGAGACGTTTTTTAAGACCATTTTGTAAAAGTTTCCTATGATCTTTCCTATGCCTGCCACATGGTCTCATTCCCTGCCATTTTTTTCCTTTGCATATTAAATCCTAATGAAAATAGAATTGTCTGGCTCCCAACCAGCCTGAGCATATTTCATTATTCACACTGTCCTCTCTGAGTTATAAATTTTCCACTCCTTTACATAGCTGATTCCTACTGATACTTCAAACTAAGATTACTGCCATCTTCTTCAGGAAGGCATTCCTGATCAGCTAGTCTAGGCTTGCTTGGCTTTCTCTGCCACCCAACAGCTCTCTGGCACCATCTTTCTGTCAATGTGGGCCACATTCATGTGTCTCTTCCTTAACTCAGGTACACTTGAGAACAGGCCAGGCCCACTACTTTTCTCTCTTTTCCTGATTCTGAGGATTGAACCTGGAGGTGCTGTGCCATTGAGCTACATCCTCAGTCTTTTTTATTTTTTATTTTGAGACAGGGTCTCACTAAGTTGTTGAGGCTGGTCTTGAATTTGTAATCCTCCTGCCTCAGTCTTCCAGTCTCTAGGATTGTAGGCTTACACCGCTGTGCCTGGTTCTGGATGACTAATTTTTGAATCCTCAGTGTGGTCTGCTTTTCCAGTAATTATTGAGTAATTAATTAAATAATTACTCACTGGAGTGCATCAGTGAATATAATAGCTTTTTCTTTCTTTCTTTTCTTTTTTTTTGCCTTCTGTGACTTTCAGTTCACTGGACAAATACACAAATGTTTTTAAAGCAATATGACAATGTAAAACAAAGTGGCATACTTTAGATTTGGGATCTGGGAATCTTTGGGAAAAGAAAATGACACCTGAGACCTGATAGATGAGTAGAAGTTACGTAAGCAAAGCTTGGAGTTAGAGGAGTGTTCTAAGCAGAAAGCACTGTATGAAGATCTTGTGCATAAAGCTGTATCATGATTTTTAAAATGCTTGCAGTGCTTTATTGAGGAGTAATGAATATGTAGTAAGATGCACTAATCTTAAGCGTTTGCACCTTCTTAATTCAGTTTGAAATTTTAATATTTGCATACATTTATATTACCCCATCCAGACCAAGATGGAGAACATTTTTATCTCCCCTCAAGTTTTTCTTGTGCCTCTATTTGAGAAAATTCCACTTTAGGAGATAACCACTATTTGGGCATTTATTACTCTATCACTCTGTGAGATGTTTTCAAACAACTGAAAGACATTCAGTATAACAGATACAGGAAGCAGGCATGGTAGAAGAAAGAGACGAGAATGTACTGCTGGACAGGTGGCAGAGCATGAAGAGTCTTGAGAACCTGGCTCAAGAGGTGGACTTTGACCTAAGTGAAAGGAGTAACTGTTGGAGATCTGAGTGAGAAGTGGATGTAATTGCATTAATGTGTTAACAACTGTACTAACTAACCGAAGGGGTTGAAAGTGGAAATAAAGGAACCAGGTAGGACGTTAATACAATGTTCCAGGGGAAAGATAATGATAATGGGCCCAGGAATAGCAAGTAGATGGAGAGAAATCAACTAGTTTAAGATGTATTTTGAAGTTTATAGATACTCAAAAAGCATTTTTTGAAATGAACTATTCTATTTTAGGAAAGAGTATCATTTAGAAATTATGGTCGTACTGAAGTAGTTAATGTTGCTAAAGGGTATAGAGATATTCCCCCCAATTTAAATGGCATTTATTATTTTTATGGTGATAAAAGTGTATTTTTAACTAATTTAGCTTAATTTTCTGCCTACAAAATGAAAATTGCTTGAAATTTTCTATAACATCTAGCCTAGTAGCTGCCTTTTGTCCATGAAAAAAAAATCTATCCTTCTTTATAGGTAATTATAATGAGTTTAAAATTATTACCAGAAATTTATGTAAAGGCTTATTTAAACCCTCAAAATATGATTCATTTTTCTGGCAAAAAATATATAGGGAAGAAATATTCCAAAGAGAGATGATATTGATCACTTCTACTCTTAAATTAGCACTGAATTATTTAAGCAAGTTAATTCTATGCTAAAAATCTTGAATGACATTTACATATTTCTTAGTGAACATCCTCTTATTTTCCCAAAATATGTTTTATTTCTTTGGCTCTCCGTTTTTGAACAATCAAGGTAAATTCTCCAAATAATCAGTTCTTCTTTGTTTCCACATTTTGAAAAGCTGAAGCTGTTTCAGATTCTTTATTTAATAGGAAAAGCAAGATGAAAAGGTGCTGAGGTTACTGTACTGGGTTTCTTAGCATGCAGTAGCAGAGTACAACAAAGGTGACTTAAAACAATAGAAATTTATTGTCTCATGGGTGATTTACAACAGTGGAAATTTATTGTCTCACAGTTCTGAAGCCAGAAGCTTAAAATCAAGGCAGGTCCATGCTCCCTCTGGGAGTCTGGGAAGCATTCTTTCTCAGTTTCTGGTGGTGTGCCAGGACGATCTTGGGTGTGTCTTGCTTCTGGATGTATCAGTCCAACCCTGTCTTTACCTGGTGCTCTCTCTCTCTCTCTCTCTGCCTGGTCTCCTCATAGTATGTTCCTTTTATAATGACATCAGTTCTTATTCAATTGGAGGCCCACTCCACTCCAGTATGACCTTCTGGACACTTCACTAATTAAATCTGCAACAACCCATTTCCAAAAAATTCTGAAAAAGTAGAGGTTAGAATTTCAATATATTTTAGGAAGGAGAGGACATAATTCAATTCACAGAAGTCACCAAACTGGTAAAAGTGAAACATCTGCCAGTGAAGAATTCCAAACTCTCCATCATATGTAGAAAAATAATAAAGTTATGATAAGCTTTCATGTGTATGTGTGTGTGCTCACACATGCCTGTGCTCTCTTCTACAGACTTGGGATGGCTCTTATCATTGATAAATCATGGAGTCACAGAGAACCATGCAAATTATGCTTTACATTTCCTGCCTGATTCATTCCTTTTCGTTTTTTTTTTTTTTTTTTTTTTGAAGCATGTAAAGTCATTAGCAAAATTTCTTAGAGCATGGTATGCATTTTTATTGATAATATCAGCACCCTATTTCTCATCCCCTTTGTCTAATGTGATTTAATACAGGACAAATAAAAAGGAATTCCTCTAGATGGCTTTTGTTTTTACATTCTGGATGAGTTGTCAAATACCAAAGTACCTAACAATTTGGTTTAGGGTGGATTTTAACGGTTTCTTTCTTCACTTGGGAAAATCCATCATTTGTACTGAGTTTCATTCTAGACAGGTGATCTGAATAATTCAGTTACTCTAGTTCTGAATTTCCACAGTAACCTGATTTTTTTCCACTCAATTCTTTCAACAGTACTTGACCAACATTTAATGCACACCCACTGAACAGCAGGCACAAGGAAACAGGCAAACTATAATCTCTGCACTCAAAGAGCCCTCCAGAAATAGCCAAATCAAAGACTATTTTTCCTGATCACTTTTCCTAATACCTTGCACACTGGGCTATGATGTATTCAAGTCTAGAAATGAGTTAGACTAAGGAGATGATAAATGTATCATGGTTTGTAAAAGTTATTTGTGTACTCTCTACTGAGCTTCTGGGCTTATGTTTGTTTTTTATGTTTTTGTTTCAGCTGAAAGAGACATCAATGTCTACTGTGGGGTACAGACTATTACAATGAAGATTAATTTTTGCACAGTACTTTTCTCGGGGTATTCTGAAACCGATCTGGCACTGAATGGAAGGCATGGGGATTCACACTGCAGGGGGTTCGTCAATAACAACACCTTTCCAGCAGTGGTCATTTTCATCATCAATCTCAGCACCTTGGAGGGCTGTGGAAACAACTTAGTGGTAAGATTAGTGTGATACTGTGTGCTAGGTCTGGGGCCATAAATAAAAACATCTCACCATTTCATGAAATAATCAGAAGCCCAGTCTGTTTTCCAAGAAAAAATTGTGATAAAACTGAACATATCGCTTTCTTTTAACTTTGAAGTTTGCATTCCCAAGTATACAATTCTCCCTTTCAATATGGTTATGTTTATAGGCCGTTGAGGGCCTGAGGTCAGCTGTGCTACTCTGAGCATCATTCTTTGGTGTGAATGACATCCATGGGCATTTCTCTAAAGTTTCTCATTAGCTGTGCGCTTCATGAAAGTATCTGATCATTCAGTGTCGCAGTGAGTTCAGCTGTGCACCACAGATATTGGACTATTGACTTAGTGACCTTGTTCTGACCGATTAAAGATGAAATGAGGAACTTGGACTCTTACTCTTCACTTTCATGTTCACATTGAATGATTGACCTCAGTGCTTTAAGCAAGAGAGCTGCCAGTGTTGCTAGTGTGAAGTTCTTCCTTGTGTGGGACTGTCCTTTGCATTTCACAATGTTTAGCTTACTCGTTCTTACATGGAATGCCAGTAGCACACTTCGCGATCATTTTGCAATTTAAAACAGTGCTTTGAACTTTCCATCTCAAATGAGAACTAGCAGTCTACACCATTCATTTACTTATTCATTTGTTGAACACCAAAAATAGAATTGAATAAGGAATTGTCTTTCCAGAGGATGAAAATTAATTGAAGTGAATGTATTGTGATGGGGAAATTAGTCACACTGAAATTCACTTT
Source organism: Geosciurus inauris (assembly GCA_004024805.1). NCBI lineage: Eukaryota > Metazoa > Chordata > Mammalia > Rodentia > Sciuridae > Geosciurus > Geosciurus inauris. Next base: position 26,563 of record PVHX01000271.1, read on the forward strand.
GTACTATTTTTTACTTTCCTTGTTTAGATTATTGGTAAATCCTACCAAAGATAGAAACTGGGATATAATGTGCATGACCACTTAGCCCAGTGAAGAAGGAGGCATTGGCTTTTACTCTTCATAATTATTATTTGGGATTAGAAGGGAAGGCTTGATTATTCTGAAGGCATGATTTCTACAATTTGGTGGGGGCTGGAAGACAGGGGGTTTATTTGAATTTCCTTCTTTATCTTTTTCCAAAGGGCAGTTAGAATATTGTGCCCATGATGGCTTCCAAGCCTGCAGGTGGGGTATTGTTGACTGTTTTTATTAAAAACGTTTATTCATCTCTCCGAGTTGTGTGCAGAGAGGTTATGAAGTGAGCCTAAGGGAGAGAGAAGCAGTTGATTATTGCATGTCTTGTCTCCTTATGGAGGGAGGGAGTCCGTGTGGAGACCTGCAGCAATCCCCTCCTCCCACCACCCTCCAAAGCTTTTCTTTCAAAGATTCAAGTCACCTTGTCCAGCTGCCTAGAAAATAATCCAAGAATCTGGGTGTGCTTTCACACTGTTTTTAAGAGCTGAAGAATTCTGACATAAAAATTACTCTGTGTGTGGGCTGGGGTTATGGCGCAGTGGTAGCGTGCTCACCTGGCATGCGTGAGGCACTGGGTTTGATCCTCAGCACCACATTAAAATAAAATAAAGATATTCTGTCCGCCTACAACTAAAAAATAAATGTTTAAAAAAAATTACTCTGTGTGTGTGTGTGTGTGTGTGTTTACAGACAGAATAGGTATAGTTAGTAAGCCAGGCAAACAGTAGGAAGAGGGGAAGTTTGCTTGTTTGTCATATTTCGCCTTAGATGTTACCAGCTTTGGAGTCTGTTCCAAAGGCACTCTTCCATGAGAAAAAGTAAGTAGACTAGTAACACTGGATCAGAGTAAAAATCTTTTCATTCGTATGCATTTTTGCCTCATTGATGAATTTGCTAGATGATTGCCTCAGCTTTCCCATGTGCTATTAGGTTCACACATAAAGTTTATCTAACCTATTGCTGAAAATTAAGTATTGCAGGTATCAGTAAGGTCTGCTGAAAATACTTATTGAATGCTCTATTGTATTTGTCGTGGTGGGAGAAGAAGCTATATCCTTCTTTGGTCTTGTGAAGATCCAAAATATTGATTATTTCTAAATTGGTGGTTCTTTGATTTTAGTAGGATTGTATGATCGAATGAAGGTTGAGCAGTCCCAAGAAAAAACACACAAAGACCATATCTTCCTCTAACTCCTGGGAGTTCGTGAACTCTTACCCCAGAAGGGAATCAGAATCTCCATGAACCACAGAGGAAGATGCTGGGAAGCGTAATCCTCAGAAAATTTGTGGCTTTTATTCATGTGTTCAGAAATTATTTGTGAGGCCCATAGTGCTGGTCCTGGGTTGAAAATGTGAAAGTGAACAGGACCCAGATGGTCCTGCCCACAAAGAGCTCTGAGAATGACAAAGGGTACTGCCAAGTGAGCAGGCTGCTCAGGTGCTGTACCTGCTGCTGCGATGGAAACAAACCCTGCATGTGGGGTTGTCAAGGGACATTAACCCCAGGAAGATGAGATCCTGTGGAGTAAGATACAACATGGTGAGTGGGGAGGGGAGAGGCAGTGGAAGGAGTGTCCACAAAGGCCAGAGCAGCAAGCACCTTGGGACAGGAGCAACATTATCAAGAGTGGGACCCTGGAGACAGGATGCTAATGTGGAAATAGGGTGCAGTTAATGGGGACTGTTCACACTATACTAGAGTGTCTTTTATTTACTCATTTTAGCTTTCTGAATATATAATCTTTTTTCTTTCTCATTAATGAACTATAAGTCAAGTGTCTGGCAAATATGAAAGTTTCATTTACTTAAAAGATACATTTGATCACTTATAAATAGCATTATGTTGTATAATTTAAAAATCACAGCATGTTACAGTTGAACCGGAAGCTAGAAATGATTTCATCTAAGTTTTTATCTGCATATCAAGTGCCTAGATTTTATATATAACCATTTAATCATTGAACTTGGTCTTCCATTCTAACAGGTGTCCACAATTCCTGGTGTCAGTGCTTATGGAAATGCAACTTCAGTACAAATAGGAAATATTTCAGGATATATTGATACTCCAGACCCACCAACAATCATCAGCTACCTACCTGGACTTCTTTACAAATTTAGTTGTAGCTATCCATTGGAATACCTGGTTAATAACACCCAGCTTGCTTCGTGAGTTTGTTTTATTCTTGCTTTCTCACATTATCTTTACATTTGAGTAATTTCTTAGTTTGAGAGACTTATAAAGTTAGCGGAATTTGTTGAATCTAGCCTAACTCAAGCAATGTAATGGAAGCCATACTATGGCTTCCACCTATCTATCTGCCTGTCTTGGATTTTCCTTGCTCCATTTGCCTAAGAACCAGGATTATTTGAGCAGTTCTGAAGGCTCTGTGGTGCCTCCAATATGTAGGGCATTTGGTTACCACATTACTGGGTTTTGCCTGTCCCTCTCTTCTGCCCTATACTCACACTCCTGTGTTCTGCTGCTCCAGAGTGTCCATAACTTTTGCAGAGATACAAAGGCACCTGCAATTCTCCAGGAATAGTGCATGACCTACAGACAAAGAAATCCAGACACAGACTGAGGTTATTGCTTATAGTCATGTATTCATTTATTATTTCTAAAGTACATTCTCCAAGACATGGTTGTGTCTGCATCACAATATAATCACCTGGATTTGACAGAGATGAGTGAAATGAGATGAGTGAGTGAAAACTTTCCTCCTCCAATTTCAGAATTTGGTACTATGAAATCCTATTTATTATTACAAGGGAACAAGGAGGCCACATTTCTGTTTTGTTTTAAAGCTATTCACAGCTGATTGTAATAGCATAGTGGTCTAAAGCAAAAGTTTAATGTGAAAACAAGAAAAGAAAGGCGTTGGTCAAAAGATTACTGATGTAGAAGGAAGAAGCATCTCGCACTGTCCTCCAGACCTCACACAGAACACATTTCTCAGCTTTATTACTTACAGAAATCCATTCATTTATTCCATCAGTATTTATTACACATGTAGCTATTTACCATACAGTTATCTATCAGTGAACAAAGTTAAGCAAAATCCTTGCTCTCAGAAACTTCTTACAAAATTGATAAAAGTATATTTGCATCTGATTCAAGTTCTATGAAATAGTTATATTTTTTTCTTTTTGCAAAAAATATCACATATGTAATGCCAAATAAAAAAACATCACTTTATAAGTAGAAAAGATCATAAAGGACAATCTGTCTTTACTTGGTCCCCCCTGTTTTTTGATTATCTTTTCATGATTTAAATAGTGTATCTACTCCAGGCCTACTTAAAAGTATGTCAGACTTACTTAAGAGTTTTATTGCCTGAAAGCTAGCATTCAGGTATAACTAAAACTTTAATTTAAAATCCCATCAATGCTTTCCCTCTTCTGAATCTGTTTAGGTCCTCAGCTGCTATTTCTGTGAGAGAGAACAATGGAACATTTGTTAGCACTTTGAACCTGCTCCTTTATAACGTAAGTTGATGGGTGAAGAATGTTATTTTGCCTTTCACTGTTGTGATGAGTCATTTATGTGAATGGCTTTTATATAAAAAGCTACTGACAGTCATATGAACCCCATTATATTTTGGTAACATTTACCCATCTTTACCACTATTTTCATATATCTTAGTCATAAAAGTATAGTACAAATTCCATTAAATTTTCTAAGCATTGATAAATGATTTAAATTTTATATCATAAATGAGATTCCGTAATAGTTTATCCAAGTGTCTTTCTACATTTCTTGGTATATTTTTATTTATATATACACCTGTGTGTATAGCCATGGTCAGGGTCAAGATTTGGGGAATAATATTTTTGTGATACAGATGTATGGAAAGTCTAAACAATATTTCTCTTGGAGACATACTTGGTGATGAATGTGTTAATATTTTCAATATGGGGTTTGGTGCTGACAATTCTGTCACGTCCGAAATAATTTGGATTGACGACATAGCATTGTCTAAACTTTTGTCGGGTAAATATCAATGGTGGCAGCAAAACGTGAAATATACATGGGTTTCTATTTATAACAGTAACATTAATCCCTCAAATGATATTTTCATGTTGATTAAAAATTTTTTATTCATACATTTTAAATGCCTGATTTAAATATCAATTTTTCAATCTATCAACCAACATTTTTGTAAATTATGAATCTGATTTTTGCATTATTATTCATGTCATCATGGCACTGAGTTATAATTCATGCAACTGATTTAAAAGTCAGTGCTTTATACTTTGAATATAATGAGCTATAAATATTGTAGTAGGACATTTTCCAAAGGCATTTTAAAAATTGTGTTTATAAGTTTGTATTCTGACACCAGAGAGTTCCAAACAACAAATTAAAATGTGTTGAAATGAAGATTGCCTTTCTGTCATTTCTAAACTTTCCTCTGCAAAGAGAAGCTGCCAAGTTACTTGGTTCTATAATACTCAGTAAATATGTGCCAATATTCGTTCCTGATTTGGCCAGGTATTTATTATGGTAGCAAGCAATGTTTATATAAATTACCTTAAATTGGAACATTTCTATTGATTTGTAAGTGTATTCTCTGAGGTAGAATTGAGGTAACTGGTTTGGATTCTATATCATTTATTATAATTGAGATCAAGATGAGAATTCCCAGTCTTTTAAAAAGTAGAAAATATATCCACATGGTATTTAAAAATACCCTTGTATTCTGTGAAATTAAACTATCCTTTCACTGGCAAAGCAGAATATCCAAATGTAGGAGCATGGCTTTGAGGACAGGTTTTTCGTTAAGTTCTTCCTTTCCTATTAGAAATGGCATTGTAGCCCTGTTGCTAATATAACATCAATTCAGAATTTCTGGACTCTTTCTTGATGCTAATTAGAAGTCTATCATTTAATAATAACCTTCATATTTTAAGTGTATGGTAAGAGGTAACCAATTTTTTGATTTCAGTGATTGTAAGTGAAATAGGTAGTGCCAAAATTCTCATTTTAATCAGTTTGCAATAAATTATTATTAATGGTTGAATTTAAAAAATGAATCAAACTTTAAAGTTCTTCACTAATTAGGTACTGAATAAAACCCAATCATTTCCCACAAACTACTTTAAATGTTTTTAATTAATGGATTTACTTTTAAAGCAATTTTAAGTTTATAGGACAATTGATCAAAAAGTACAGAACTTCCCATATTCCCCCTTCTCCTTGCACACAATTTTCTCTTTTTCTTATGTCTTATGTTAGTGTGGAATTATTACAACTGATGGACTAGCACTGATGCATTATGTTATTGTTACCTAAAGACCGTAGTTTACATTTAGTTTACTCTTCCTACTATACATCGTATGGGTTTTGGCAATCATATAATGACATTTGTCCATTATTGCTGCTGTCATACAGAAGAGTTCCTCTGCCCCAAACTAGTTTTTTTAAACATAGTACCATCATAGTAGTTTGACATGTTGGAAGATGTTAAAATATTAGTAATTCACATTAGAAAAAAATTATACTTTTAATAATTTAGCCCAAACCACATTTATTATTTCTTTGGAAAAACAGCATTTAGTTGTTTATCCTCAGGAATGATGGAGAGTTATATTACATCTAAATAATGCACTCTTATTCTTTGGTTTGTTATTTGGAGAGGAAATGTTGGACCCAATTTGGATGTAGCACAATTTTTTATTCCTGTGTTTATTAGAATAAGTAAGTGTACTCAGAAAAAGTATATTTACAAATAGTAATAATTTATTGTCAATAGATTTCCATATACTAAGGTTGTTTCGAGTTGAACTGTGTCCTTACTTTTGTGCAAGGTAAAAATGTTTGCTTCTCTTTAGAAATTGATAGTGAGGTTGTCTTGCATTTTGAAGTGCACCTAAATGTTAGGATCTTATGAGCAGGTTGAGAAACAGAAAATATGAAATAAGGTTGTGGTAAGTATGAATATTTTTTAAAAGTTTGAGAAAAACTAAAATAGATACAATTGATTTCAGCAACTGTGTAGTGCAAATAAGAGTAGATAACTATACTATAACTATAATTATAGATGCCACTTTTTAATATCTAAAATATATATTATATTAACTATATATATTGCTCTTAGGAGCAATTTCGGGAGGAAAAAATCATGATTCATGATTAAACTACAATGAGATCACAAATCATTTGCAAATGGATTCACAGTATATTACTTATAAAAAAGTAAGCATTCTTTTGGACAATACTGATACAAATATAAAATGAAACAGCAGTCTAATTAATGAAGTGCAGTTTACTTAGAGACTTTGGAAAAGGGAACCAGAAAGATATTAAATGAATATACCAACTATCTGACATGGTTAAAGGAATTGACATCATTTATCACAGAAATATAGGAAATAATTAGAAATACAGAAAATAATATGCAACAGAAACCATATCCACGTAAGACATATAGTTCCTCATTTATCTGGCTTTATTTGGGAATGACATGTTCTACCTGAATACAATTATTTTTTCAAAAGCAAAGCATCCAAACTATTGTTATTTTAATTTAAAAAATTCAAACTATGCTGCTCTTATTCCAGCCTTCTAAGGAAAGTATGCTCACATTTTTTTCTTTCTTTGGTGACTTTGAAATTTCATAGTAAACACTGAAAGTATTCTTTTGCTTTAAAACAGCAATATATTCAGAATTACTAAATCTGAGGAAAACAATTATTCTGTAAGCTGAATGATTTGGCTGCTTAAATTTTGAGATTTTCATTTTTGCACTTTATAACTTTTTTCTGTTTTTTATTATCAAATTATAGATCCCACTTTTTAATATCTAATTTACTGCTTCAATCTGTTAAAGATTGGGAATTTATATAAATAAACTCCTTAGAATTGGTATAAGATAAAGGTAAATGAGTTAAAATAGGCCTTTCTATAAGTACTCACCAAGGAATTTGGTGCAGAAACTCTATGGCATGTATTTTGACAACTCAGAGAATATGTTGGTCTGTTTTTTGGCTTTTGATTAAATTTCAGTAATTTCAAATTGCCAGGTTATAAGTTGGGGTAAATGCAAGATTACCAAAGGTTTAAAACCTGCCAATCCAAAAGAAAGGACTTAAATCAAAGCAGATATAATTTAAATAAACTGAATATTAGCCTCTTGATAATCTAAAATAATGAAACACTAATTTAAATAAACTGAACATTGGCCATTGACTATTAAAAAAAACAAATATAATCACTGACTATTAGAGGTAATTTAAATACAATGAACTTAGCTAATATATATGGTTAAACTATGGAAACAAAAGATTTATGTATGGAAATCAACTTGTTACATAAATATGTTTTAAGAGAAGTTCTGCTAAAAATCAGAATTAAATAAATCCTTTTTGGAGGTGGTTGTATTGATTTACTTGTTCTTTTTTCCTATAACACTGTTTTGAGTGGTAAGTGTGCTCTTGTTGGGAAGCTAATGATAGATTATTTATTATTTTATTATTAGGATTCAACCTACAGTCAGCAGTTAATTATCCCAAGTATAGGATTACCTTTGAAAACCAAAGTATTTGCAGCTGTACAAGCCACTAATCTGGATGGAAGGTATTTTCACACTTTCTTTTGCTGGTTAGAACATGTGAGGCTCCTGAGTCATAAAGTTAGCTCATTCATTTTTAAATTCAATTTAAACACTACTGTCATTGCCACACCATTTAGGCATGCTAATAGAAAGAAATAGCAAATTACAGTCCAAGGGGTGACACTCATTTTATGTCATTAATTGGAAAATAATAAGGCTTCCCATAAAGAAAGAAGGATAGTGACTGGAAGAGGGGGTGGGGAAATCTTCTGGGATGCCGGAATGTTCTATTTTTTCGTTAGAAAGATAATTAACTAGACAGACTATGACTATTTTGTGAATATGTTTGATTTGTGTGCTTTTCCATATATATTTTACTATTTATCCACAAACAAAAGATCTATCCTCCCAAGGATCTGGGCTGAAATTATATTAAACATTTCTTCAAAAAACAAAATTAGTTAAGTTTACTATAATTCTTAGAAAATTCAGAATAATCAAAACTGAAAAGGAACTCAAAAGGTGAAATTCTAATCCTGTCCTATAAAAAATGTAACATGAAAATGGTTTATTTAGGACTTCTTGTGACTTATTATTTAAACTGCATTCTGAAGAGACTGGTAAAATCTAGAAATCTGGTTCTTCTCTACTCTCTTCCTTTCTCTTTAATCATGGATATATGTGACTCTTTAAAATTGTTAGTAAATGCAGGATGTTTTTTCCATATTAATGACATTTGCTGCCCATACCAAATGTCATGAAGTAATGTATAAACTTAGGCCCACTCTGGCCTTGTGCAGGAGTATTTGCCTCATGGCTTTCTCATACCTAATAAAGTACCTATCGTAAATGTGCACTTCTACCCTCCTGATTCTGGCACATAATTTATGCAACAAATTCATTTGTTCTACTTGTTGTTAAAATATTCTCTGTCTTGTGTTAGAGACAGTAACTTCTGGAAACAAATGAACCTTGTTCATGGTGAAAAAATGAACATCTGTGTACCTGTGTAGCTCACTTTGGAGTTTCCTTCCTTCAGACTTTAACCATTCACTTGCCGTGTACTCTGTGTGTGTGTGTGTGTGTGGCATTAGCCTCAATCCACTTGATGTGGGGATGACACTTAGTTTCAGATTTTTAAATAGCTTGAATTTAGAAGAAAATTTTAATAAACAAGAAGTTTCTGCAAATAACAATAAAAACTATTCCATGATTATGATAAGAAGTTTGTTCATATTTATTTCTCTTAGATTGATAACCAACAGTCAAAAGAGGATTATGACTCTAGATTATGTTTGCCTCTGTCTGCAGGTGGAATGTCTTAATGGATTATTGCTACACAACCCCATCAGGGAACCCAAACGATGACATTCGCTATGACCTCTTCCTTAGGTAGGTGTCTAAGTTGTGTACAGATACCAAAGATCTAGTTATAGATCATTGAAATGGAAAAGCTAGGTCAGGTAAACAAATTCATAGCATCTGAATTTGAAGTTTTACATTTTGGACTTTTAGTCCTTGTAAAACTGTAAGTATAAAAGTTAAGAATGATTTTCAGCACAAAATGCTGATAAAGCTATTGTTGGATGAGAATTCTAAGTAAGTCAGGTCCACCAAAAATGTTTTATTCATGTTTAGGAGATATAGGAATATTTCACTGTCTTAGGAAAGGCATGGTTGGATATTATTTGCAATAAGGGAAAGGCAATAGGAGGGTGTTATTTATCTGTAGCTAGACCATCTCATCATATGCCACAAGGAGAGCAAAATTAAAGTAGTGGTCTGGATAATTTAGACCCCCAAATGCTTTTTCTCATTTATCAGTATTTAATATGAAAGTATATAATGTAGCCTACCACTCCTTTTTTATGAGAGCCAATAACTTCATTTCCCAATAGACAGTGATAGAGTGAATGTAATCTACATCTGGGGAAAGAGGACATTGATCATAAAGCCATTCAGTCATTCCAGTTCCCTTTCAGCATTTTTATCTGACAGCAGAACAGGCTTGAGAGTTAAGCAATGTCTTCTAATCATGCTTATAAAATGCAGTTGGCTCAGATCACTGCCGCTTATTGACACATGATGAAAGTAATATAATGAGAAACCAAAAGAATATGTTTTATTGGCTAATCCAGGTTAAGATGATGTTCAGAGGGTATGGTCAAACGGACACTCTTACATATCCTATTGCTGGAAGTGTTGATCTTAAAGGATTTCATATTGTTTGGTTCTATTTTTACAAATTGAGAATTATATTTTATAATATTTATGAGGTTCTCATCTATCAGTGTTATTTAAGATAGTAAAACATGGGAATGAACTGTATATTCAGCAATAAGAAAATGGCTAAGAGAATTATGGAGAACTAGCAAATTCAAAGTTCATACAGGTACCGCAAGCATATAGTTATTTATTAAATGGAAAAAAAAAATAGTTGATCCTATTTTACCCTTTCCCTTTTCATCTTCTTGATAGTTCTATCCTTGGAAATATATAATTCTTTAAAATTTAAATGTATTAAAATATGAAGGGGAAGAATCAGCATATGCAATTACATATACAATCGGCCTTATTTAGATAATAGAAAAGACTGTAAGGGAAAACACTGAACAGTTCACAGTGGTTGTTTATACATGGTAGGATTATGCATCATTTAGTTTCCAAAGTTCCTACAATGATCACATATTGATAATCTGGAATATGGTCATTAGACTTCTAGTATGAATATGGTGACAGCTTAGGCCTAAATCTTCTCAGTTTTTTTTTCATATTTAATTTATTTATTTGTTCTATTTAGGCTTACATCTTAACAGTGCAATTTGATTCATTGTTCATAGGTAGAGGATAATATATCAATTCTCTAGTTGTAAGTTGTATAGAATCACAACATATATGCAGTCATACATAAAGTTAGGGCTATGGTGAGTATGATGGTCAGTTTTGTTTTATTCTAAAGTTTATATTTAAACTTTAGAAGGTAGAATAGATAACTAAAAACCAAACACACAAATCTCCCCAAATGTGGACTAAGGTTGTGGCTCAGTGGTAGTGTGCTTGCTTTGCATGTGTGGGGCACTGGGTTTGATTCTCAGCACCACACAAACAAATAAAATAAAGGTATTGTGTCCATCTGCAACTAAAAAAATTTTAAAAATTCCCCAAATGTCATTTTTAGTGACTCTGAGAAAGAAAAATCCACAAAATTTGTGTTAATGTTGATAAAATCAGTGAAGATGATGAGAAAATGGTGCAAATTCATAAAGTATCAGATGTCACAAAGTGGCAGCAAGATGCAGATGTGTAAAGGTGAAGGAATCACCTGAGAAGTCAGGGTTCTACCCTTGGGGTCAAGGGTGGTAACTGAACCTGAGGAACACAGGGCTGATGGCAGAACTCTCTGAAATGTCTCAAAGTTCAGAGTCAGAGAAAACTCAGCTACATGGTTGCCACATAGCTAGACAGTTTATCTGTCATAATAAAATAATTCCTGGATTTGAGGGAACCCCTGAGGAAGGTCATTCCTATTCCATGTTTTCTCAGGAGCCTTTTGAAAAAGAGCAGGTCCAGGGATACACAAATCTTTCAAATACAAATGTTAAACAAATGCAGACATTTCCTACAGTATTCCAAAGTCCTACAAGAAAAAAGATGAAAATGGCAGAAAAGAATTTTAAATTTACCAGAAAAAAAGTCAGTGAACACAGAAGATTTGTAATTTAATATACTAACATTATTTTTAAAATAATTAAAAAGTAATCATACTCATTAAGATAGAATTATAAGAACTCAGGTAAGTAAAAGGACAGATAAAGGTAAAACCATAGACATCTGAAAAGGGAATTTGGAGAACCTAAAATGGAAATAGAATAAGTACACTAGAGAAAGGAAGACAAATTAGAAAATATTCAAGGGAGTACAGGTATAGCAAAATGTACAGCATAAAGCACAGAAGATGAAAATAAGAAATGCAAATAAAATGAAACAAATATCAAGGAAAAGATAAAAGGAATTAAATTTAAAAATGTACAAATAATAGGTAGGTCAAGAAAATTCAATGTATGTATAATGTGCATAATTAGAATCCCCCCAAAGAAGTCAAATTAATATAATAAATTATATATAATAAATTTATCTTATATAATTCGGGAATAGTTATTATTAGATATAATTCAGGGATTATAAGAAAACTTACATTCATATAATGAAAAGATGCTCTGAGTAAAATCAAGGCTTTCATAAAGTGTAAGCTTGGGGAAATTGAGAAAGACATAGTCAGAAACAGAGTAAAAATCGGAGACTTTACCTCTCAAGAAACTTACTTTGAGGACTGGGTCTATAGCTCAGTGGTAAGAGTGCTTGCCTAGCATGCATGAGGCACTGGGTTCGATCCTCAGCACCACATAAATATAAAAACAAATAAAATAAAGGTATAAAAATACAATAACATTAAAAAGCATTTTTTAAAAAAACTTACCTTGATGGCCCCAAGTTATAAGTGTGGACAGATAAGATCTAAATGACATTATCAATAACCTATATGTTGAGGTAGTAATATAAAATAATACTACAAAATAGAACTTCCTTATCATTTGGAAATCTGAATCTCATAACTAACACATCAAAAATGGAAATAAATTAACAAAATGTAGATTCATTCAAAATGAAAAAGCAAATTAAGTAGAACCCTAAGCTAATGTAATCGAGGAACAAAAGGATAAATGTCAGGTATATAATAGAAAAATACTAGTGGAGAATCAACATGAAAACGAGGAGAGTGTGGCCCTATCAGATGTCCTGTTTCTAACAGCTCTAAAATTATTAAAGGAATGTGATATTAGGTGAGAAAAGACACTCACACAAGTGCTACGCATCAGGGAAGGAACAGATCTCAGGGCATGTGAAGATTCAGTATCTGATAGAGGGTAGTACCACACATCAGCGGGATAGACAGGGAGTTTTGAAAGGGCTCCAGACAACTTATAACCATGAGAGAAACAATAGTATCAGATCTACACTTTGCTCAATAAAACATAATGAACTATAAATAGATTGTTAATTCCAATGTCAAAATACAGTTCTAAAAATGATAGAATAAAGCATGCATGCAAAATTCCTTTAAAACTTTGAAGTTAAGCCAAACAAAAAGGTAAACCTGTTAGGTTCCTAGACATTAGTAACTCCATTTTGGTTCTGAAACTATATCTTGGTCTGGGATTGGAGCTTATAAGTGGCTAAGAAAAAGAAATGTAAAATATCCTGTTCCCAAATCCCCTCCCCAAGGTCCCTAAACATGAAATTCTATTATTGCCCAGCCACCTGCACTCAAGGTCAATTCTAGCTTACTGCCCTCAAGGCCATTTTTTCCAGCTTGCTCTTATTCCTTGTTAAAAAAATATAAAAACCCTATTAAGATAGCTCTGCCTGCTGCGCCTGGCAGAAGGGCAGCCTGGCAGATGCTTTCTGTCAATAAACCTTTGCATGAACTCAGAGCTATGTCTCTCCTAGATATTCGCACCAGCTACCCTAACAAAGCCAACTACCAATTCATACAACAAACCAGCAGCCACTTTTCCTAATACATAAAGAATGTGTAAGAATCAGAAAGACAGTGGCCATCACCATGACTCTATGTGGGCAAAGGATAAAGCCAGTTTCCATGTAAACAAACACCAACAGCTTTGATATGTATGAAAAGACACACAAACTCATTCACACTTAGAAAAATGTAGGTTACAATTATATATTTTGTTTCACTACCAAATGGAGAGAAATCCAAAATTTTAGCCATACACTTTGTTGATGAAACACTGAAGAAATGATTTTTTTTCATAAATTGCTTCTGAAATCCAAAATGAAACAACATTTATAGAGGGCACTGTGGCAAGATCTCTTAAATGGTTTTAGAGATGTATTCAATAGATAACATTTTACACATGTTCGAAATACATACTTCAAGGCTATTCACTATTGTTTTGTTTATAAAGAGAAAATTATTTAAAAATACAATACAAGTGTACCTAAATAGGAAACTGAATAACTAGATCCTAGCATATGTGCATGCTGGAATACTATACAACTGTGTAATAGGAATAAGATGGATCTCTAAATATTAATATGGAAAGAGTCCTAAGGTGTGATACTAAATTTTTTTAAAAAGTATCATTTATTTAAGGAGGTGGAAACAATAAAAGCATATTCTTGTGTTTCTGTTTCCTATAACATGGGAGAATGCAAAAATAAACAATTATGTCTGTAAGGCTTTTTTTATATGGGATTATGGGATGGTTTGGGCAGTGCAAAGATGCAGGGAAGACTTTCACTACTCATATTTTATATTATTTGAATATTTTAATCTTATGTAAGTGTAATCCTCCTACAATTTGACAGTAATATTGTAATCAGAAACTGATGTATTTAAAGTTTATGATCCAGGTCACTCTTGTCATAAGTATTAAATTAGCTTGTGCTTTTATTAAATATCTGTAACATGGCATAGTTCTGTTAGCTCATAATGTAATGGGGTACCTTTAATACTACAAAGACTAATTTACAAGTCCTAGCATATCAGTACTTTTCAGTGATGTCTTGTTTTCACATTCCCTATATTGTAGCTGTGACAAAGATCCTCAGACCACTGTCATTGAAAATGGCAGAAGCCAGCGAGGCCGGTTTTCATTTGAAGTGTTCCGATTTGTGAAACACAAGAATCAGAAAATGTCCACTGTCTTCCTGCACTGTGTTACCAAGCTCTGCAGAGCCGATGACTGCCCCTTTCTTATGCCAGTAAGTTTTCAAGCAACTTCATTCTGAATTGTTGGATTGAGCTAAGCTGAAAGGTTATCACATGTCAGGATTGAATCTCTGTGCAGAAAGTGGACATACATTTGGCCAAACAGATTGAAGTAGGATTTATACACCCGTCCAGTAAAGATTTATTGAATGTCTACTTTGTGCCAAACATTATTCAGGAGATACAGGGATGAAGCATTTATGAATTCTGAATTCAATTAGCTTATCTTCTAGGACCATGAAATAGAGAAAGCAAGAAAGCAGACAGATATATGGGTATTAGTAAGAGGCAGTACTTACCATTGTGACAAGATGGAGAGAAGAGATTAGAAGGATTGGTGGAGGAGATGAGCCCCAGATGTGACTCTGAAGATGGATGAACCCCAAAGGTGCAAAGTCAGGAGGGTGAGAGACCCTCTGTACCAAAGGATGACCAAAGCCACATGCAATAAAACGGGGCAAGCAGAGTAAAGATGCTGGGAACACTGATGAGGGGTCAGGCTGGTGCTAGAAAAGTGGGTCATAGACAGATGGCCCAGGAATCCTTTGGAATAAAAGTTAAAATCTACAAAGAATCTGAATTGCATATAGCCACCATTAAAATATAGATCCAGCTAGTAATGAGTTAAAAAAATATCTAAAATTCTCTTCTGATAAGCCCCCTAGGGTTACATCAATATTGGGGGGAGGAATGCAGGTAATTTTTTTAATTTGAAGTAGCTTTAATATGTTTATATTTATGCTCAGTTCATGCATAAATAGGAAGCTATTTCTTTACGCACATTGATCTCTTTGGTTTTACCTAATTACATTGGATGGAGGTAAATAGAGAGTCTGCATTACCTTGGGTCTGTGCTGACCAACATTTTAGGGAAGAATTTATTAAAGGCTTGAGAGAGATAAAAGTTAAAAAGTTTGATAAACACAACTCTTTTTCAGGAGAGCCATTGAGCTATGTAAATTAATGAGGCAGTGCACAATTGCTGGAAAAGGAAATAAGAAATATGGCCCAAGCCAGGATAAGAATGTAGCAGTTATATACAAAGTAATTAAATAAATGCACAGAAGGAAATGAATAAAATTAAACATGTGGTATCTCTTCCAAAAGAATCTGCTTTCCAAATGGCCATAAAGAAACAATTTTGTGCTAGTGTGGAATTTCATTTGTTTTCATTAATGCCTCAGATTTGTGGCCACAGAGAAAGGAGAGATGCTGGGAGGAAGACAACCTGGAGCCCCCAGAGCACTTCCAGCAACGCAGTCCTCTCTGCTGGTCCCATCATTACCCGGAGTGGTAGGAGAGCACTTCCTTTCCTATGTAGCAATAGACTCCTCAAAATGGCTGTCACTTGGCTTCAAAGGAAAACTCAAAGTGGTTCCTAAACAGCACTAATTAACTGTGAGACAAGATAAACTGCTAAGCAGCTTTCATTTCACAGTAGTATCTTGTTTACTCAACTTTCACACAAAGGACAATACTGTCTTCCTTACATTTTCCCCTTCATATTCTTTCTCTCTCCTTCCCTCCCTCTCTCTCTGCCCCACCTCCCTTTGTCTTCCTCCTTCTCCCTCTCCTTTTCTCTCTTCTTCTCTCTCTCTCTCTCCCTCTGAATCTGCCCTACCCACCCTGCCCTGCTTGTCATCCATGATAACTCACCTATGTGGACTGCACCCACGGGCACCTTGCCATCTGGTTTCTGGTGGGGGTCCTAGGAAGTGCTGTCAGAAGGTAGGTGGGCACAGGAACATGAAGTCCACACTGATTCTGTCAGGGCACTTTTTCCACAAACTACTCCCTCTGGGTTTTGGAAACCCTTCCCTTAACTCACACTTCAGGAAACTTGACCTCGTCTTGTGTATGCTCTGTATCTTTATAAACAGTCCTATTAAGTGCTCCTTAAATTGCCCAGTTTGAGTACTGTCTGTTTCCCTCCAGGATCCCATACATGATATACTCCATCCAGTGCACTCATTTAGGCCCATGCATTTCTACGAGGGAGAGGGCACAACTGCTTGTATACACATGTCCTCATGTATACAGATATCTCTGCATCTGTGTACTCACACACATCCATACACTCTCAGCAAAGGCATATAGTTTAAGTCAGTGTGAACCCAGCCACAGCCAGATAGCTTGGAGAAAACAGACATATGTAAACAACACTGAAATTGGAAAAACTGGTTGTAGTTCTAGCTGCACCCCGCCCCCCAACAACCTATGTGTCTTGGAGTTTTACTTCCTTCCTCTAGGCAAATAATTTATGTTTAAAATGAGGAGCTTTTAGAAGTAGGCATCAAGATTCTTTCTACTTCAATAGTTCCAAATTTGTCTAAAAACAGATAATTCTGGTTCACATTATATGCTAATAATGTTTTCTCCATTTTATATTTGCTGTATAACTGATGCTATTTCAGTGAGATTTTCTTTTCCTTTTCCCTTAATGCTGCCCATCCCATAGTAAAAAGAAAGTTTGCCTGAAATAGGCAAATAATTAAGTTAGAAGTGGATTTGGCCTAAAAAAGTTCAGATCATTTCTTTAATTATTCACTCACTGTGTTTGTGTAGATATAACCTTATTTAAAAATAAACTAATAAGCCTTTTAAATAATGCAGGAGGATATTAAATTTGAAATTTTGAACTTAGTCCCTACTCTCTGAGGGTTTGGTATGTGCTTTCAAGGGTTTCGAGATGACTGTTTGGGGGTTTGTTAAAGACCCAATTCTTACCTTTATCTAGCTGTAAGAAATGTTCATAGAATTACATTGGATAAAAACTCAGTTCTTATTTCCAATAATTAGGAATGCTTTGGAGTAGGCAAAATAAAGTATTTTTATTTTGTGTTTAGCATAACTAGAATCAATTTGCTCTGAAAAAAAGAAACTTGAAAGAGACATATTTTCTGTCCAGCTTAGCTAGATGGCTTTTCCTCTTGCTCCCTTCTTATCTGGGACAAATTTAAATATTACAAAATTTGAATAACTTGTTGATAATTCTTAGAAAGGCTCCCCAAAATTCTAAGACACCCAAATCCCATCAAATTTACCAAGTAGAAATCTTTAATTTCAGCACCTGCCATCCAGGTTTGTACACCTGTCTCATGTCCACCTGCCAAAATATCTATGCTAAAACCTCAACGAGCTAGCAGGATGCCTCTGATATCCTGCTTGGAGTTCTTGCTTTCCAGCTTCTCACCTGTCTCCACCTCAAGGGTGTCACCTATTCACCAACACACTACTGTTGCCTCTGAGTCCCCTCAGTTTTCTCCACCGCCAAAGCACATGAAGGATCATGTTAAAGCCTTCTGGATCCCCTTGTGTCTTCTTTCAATCTCCTTGGATTTATTTTTTATTATTTTGATAAATAACAGTAGAATGGTATTATGATTTGAATAAAAGGTGCCCACCAAGAGAAGAGCTGTGTTAATGCAGGAATATTTGCAGGTGAAGTGATTGGATTATGAGAGCTGTGACTTAATCAGTCCATCATAGTTGGAATGGACCGACTTGGTGGTAACCTAGGCAGATGGGGAGTGGCTGGAGGAGGTGGGTCACTGGGGCTGTGTCCTGGAAAAGTTCATCTTCCCTGGGGCCCCTTCCACCCTTCTTGCTCTCTGCTTCCTGGCTGCTGTGAAAGAAACCAGAACCCCTCCACCATGCCTTTCCACCATGATGTGCTGCCTCATCTTGGGCTCAGTGCAATGTAGTTGGCCATCTGTGGCCTGAAACTTCTGAAGCCGTGAGCCCCTTACTTGTTTTTATTGGATATTTTTATATCAGCTACACAAAGCTGACTAAAACAGGTGCTCTTCACTTTTTGATGATCACTATGGACTGACTCTGCTTAGAGGTCCATAGATAACAGTGTTTATATTATAGTTCTATTATGGATTGTATAATATCCATACAATTTTTTTAAATTTGCACAAGAACATAGAATTTAGAATGTCCATCCATAGGCAAATCCTATGTAAACTTAACATTCATCTTAATGACCAAGCTTACCCTCTTTCCTTTCTCACTGTATTTTTAGCTTAAGTCAGCTAGAATTTCTCTCTCCAGGTCCTATGGCCAATTTCACATGGACAAGTCCAATTTCAGGCTTGATTTGTTCTCTTCAAATCTCTGTAATACTTAGAAGTTTTGCTCTATTTACTCATCGAACCACACCTTTCCCCTAAATACTGACTGAGGTCAAGTTTTCTAAGTTGTTAAGCCTTGGAACTCCTGTCCTGTTTTTTTTTTTTTTTTTTTTTTTTTTTTTTTTAATGCAATCAAATGTACTTTGGTTATTTTTACCCAATGGTGTTGATCTTTTTTTTTTTAGGTGATTAGGAAAAATTCACATTTTTTAAAATGCAAAAATTCCTATAGTGTTCTTATTTAAACTCCCAAATATTAAAACAAACTGGGTAAGAGGAAAAATGCCTACTGGGTACAATTCTAACACAAACATTCAGAAGCAATAATACCTAATTATTTTTTAACATAAATTCCTATGGAGATGTCCAAACCAAATTCTTGTTCAACTGGTATTATTGAGTTTTATGGGTAATTAATAATTCCTATGAAGCCAGGTGTGGTGGCATCTGCCTGTAATCCCAGCAAGTTGGAGGTTGATGCAGGAGGATCCAATTTTGAGGCCAGCCTCAGCAATTTAGCAAGACTGTCTCAAAATTAAAAATTAAAAAAAAAACAATGAAAAGGGCTGAGAAATGTAATTCAGTGGTAGTGTGCCCCAGATTCTATCCCCATTACCACACACACATACACACACACACAAAATAAATAAATAAAATTTATATGAGCATATTTATTTAGCCCCTACATGGAACAGGTTCCTGCTAGGAACTGGGCCACAGACATTGCCCTCAGGGATCTTAGATTTCAGAGTTAGACTAATACAAAACAACACAGCATAAAATAAAAAGTTCAAGGACTTTTAACTTGAAATAGATGGTTCATTTTACTACATAAGTAATTAAAAGATTTTAAAAAATAGTTTTCTAGAGATAAGAAGGGAGTGATATTTATTGTTCTGCATCTATCTTTGCACTGATGTTTATATTTTTCATTTATCTTTTTATGAGAGAAGAACAGAGAGTGACACTTTGCCATATCTGGCTTTCCAACAACTGTGGCATTGCTACCATTGCTTTTCTCCTGTGAATCCTCAGATAGTGTATATTCTTTGAAGAGCTCATGCAATTTAGTATTCCCATCTGTTCTAATTCCAGAAGGCTTCCAGTGCTCCTCTTAGCATATACGTCCTTGGCAAGACCAATTGGATGTGAGAGAAAACTGAAGGGTGTGGTGACAAAGGCTCCCAGGCAATGTCTCCCAGTCCTTTCTGGGCTGGACATGCCCACTTTATTATGATACAAACATGGGAGGATGTCAGAAACAGCAACCAGTTGTAACAATTCCCTTTAGCTTTTATCTATGTTCAAATATATTTCCGAACTGTGTTCCAATACTACATTATTTGATGTTGACCATCTGCCAATGGTAGGATGCTTTTATTTTTTCACTTCTGAAACCTGAAGCCAGTGTGGTCATTTGGCATGGGAGTATCTGTCCCTGCACACAGGGAGATTTTGTTAATAGCCTAATCCTCGTGGGTGACATCGAGGCTATCATTCCTACAGAGGTTGACAGTAATTTGTAAAATAGAGGAG
Source organism: Geosciurus inauris (assembly GCA_004024805.1). Taxonomy (NCBI): domain Eukaryota; kingdom Metazoa; phylum Chordata; class Mammalia; order Rodentia; family Sciuridae; genus Geosciurus; species Geosciurus inauris. The sequence goes on from PVHX01000271.1 coordinate 46,659, forward strand.
ATATTCTGACTAGTATTAATATCAGGAGGTAGAAAACCATGGGGGACCTAGTCCAAAACACTTTTTCCTTATTTGAGACTCTTAGTAGGGAAGTGCTTTCTATTCTTTAATAGCAACATTTTTTTAAAAATAATTAAGTGAGATTTATTTTTTAAAAAAGAAAACTTTCAAAAGAGAAATTTAGGGCATTATATATTTTCTCCTGTTCCAGTGAAGCAACTTATCTTGTTAAAAGAACATAAATTTTTTGGATGAATTGATCATAATTCCATATATTTCCATGGGAAGAAAAGTCTTTATAAAGTAGTGTTGGTTGGAGGTTAGGACTTTCCTGGGAGTGTCCTATAATGAATATTTGTGTTATTTGTCTTTTTTGTTCTATTGCAATGTAGTGTACCATTCTAAAGTATCCTATGAACAAATGCCATATTAATTTTGTACACTGTGTGTCAAGATCAGACAGCAGAACTGTCATTTCTGCCAAGATTCTTGTATCTGAAAAGAAATGGCATTGGATTTTTATAAGTATCTCACCAGGTTATCTCATTAATGATTTCAAATACTAATCCTGGAGTTTTATAGCTTGAGGTGTTCATCTCCATAATCAAAGATGTTTTCTACACTTAGCCAATTTACATTATTTTTTAAAAAGGACTAAAATGAAGATTTTATTTAGCATATGTTTTCTTTGCCATAGAGACTGTGACAGATGGAAGTTTCTTCATCTGTAAAATGGGGGTAGCAGTAATATCTAAGCCATATGGCCATCATGAGGATTAACTGTGATGACATAAAAAGTAGCACTTCATAAAATGTGTGGCATTACACATGCATTAATTGTGATAATATTTATACTTCAGAAATAAACAGTCAGCTGCACACATTTTATGATTCCAAGAACAAACACAGACACATATACACACCCACAGGTTAACACAAATATGAGATCAACTAGTTGTATAACTCAAGGGTTAATAGCAATCTGATTACAAATTGGATAACAAATATTGAGAAACCAAGTGAAAGTGTTCATTGCATCTATTATTATGTTTGCCAAGGAAAAATGAAAAACCAACAACTTCAATCTCGCACTTAGCAGATGCAAATAAAACTACAACTTGAGCTCAGGAGTCATGTTTTCCTTTCATTTAGTTATTAAGTGTGAATTTATCTTCTTGGAACTTAAAATGATATTTTTGCAGATAAGGTTGGGCAAATTGGCAATACTTAAAATAGAGTGACACTAAATAATGAATATTTCCCTAAGACAGAATAACAAATGGCAGGTTATAGGGCCATAAAAAATGTAATAGCTGTTAACAATTACTGCCCCCACTAACCTGACCGGAAAGATAATGATGAAACAAAGTTGGCAGGAAAGAATACAACACAACATATTTTGTGATTATATTTGTATACTCGGGGCACTGGCAGGCTGTGGGCTCAGGAAATAGACTGAGGATGAAATGTAAGACATTTGGAACTGAAAAATGGGAAGGCAGAATGGTTTAAGGAGGGCTTTCATTCATGCATTCCTGGAGGAGCCTGTGAGTGGAGGTCAAGGGAGATGTAGGTAAAAGGTTTTTATGGAGTCCAAATTAATAACAGTAAATATCCAGAGAGACTTTTTCACTTCTCTTTTCCTGTTTTATCCCCTCAGATGAGACGCCAACCAACAATTCACAGCTTGGTAAGATAATTAACATGTATCATAAACAAAAGGACTATGTTTTAAAAATTTTGGGGTGAACACTTACAAAACTGTAAGCGACTAAATGTAATGAGCTCTAGTTTTACAGATTTGCTGTATTTTGCATGACAGTTGAATGAGGAGTTTTGAACTCATATGTGATCTGCTGGTCAACTTTTATAACATTTTACATTTTGGGGGCGTGTTTTCGATTGTGATGACGACCATGTGAGTCTTTGGGTATTGGGTTGAATTACAGCCAAATAGATTATAGCGTAATCTAGTGTCAATGCCATTTTTGTACAAGATGCTGGTGGCGATGTTTTGCAGGTATAGATTGAGAGAATGTGAGATACGTGATATGCGGCCTTTACAACTCTTTGTTCTTACTTGCAGGTTCCCAGGATGTCCCTCCCTTCCAGCTGAACACCGTCACCAGTGCACTGATATCAGGAATCGTCATTCTGGGTGTCATGAGTTTTTCCCTTCTTCTGTGCTCACTGGCCCTTCTACACAGAAAGGGACCTACCAGTTTGGTGTTGAATGGCATAAGAAACCCAGTTTTTGAGTAACTGTGTCAGGTTCGACTCTGGGAAGGCTGCACTGGCTATTTTGTGTGTCTGCAGTCAGTATTCTTCTGAGTTGAATGACAGCCAGCACTTGATATTTATAGATGTGATAGATTACACAGTGTAGGTTATCAGCATGACGATAGTGAAATAATTTTTATTATATTTCTATTATCATTTATGAATGTGGCCAACTCTATTTTTATGGCACCAATGGACATACTGACAGTAAGTAAAAAATATTCAAGACTTAGATCTTACAGGATCAGTCATATTTCATTTTATTTCAATTTTCCTTTGCTTTAAGAGATAAAAGGTAGGCATAGGAAAAATGGAATAGGTTGCATTTTTTCCCCCTACACATGAAAGCCCAATGCAATGATACTAGATTTGCATACTTGGTCCTAAAAACGACAGTCATTTTTGTTTGTTTGTTTTATTTCGCGTAATTCCAGCGAAATAAATTATTAATTGGACTGGCCAATTTGGATGCTTGAGATTTAACTATTCATGTTATGACCTCCTGTATTTGGGGCTCATTTTCATGTCTGTCAACATTCACTAAAAAGTAATACAAACAAAAAAACCAAACTCTTGGGAAATGTATCTTAACCTGGGACATTAACTTCCCAAGGATACTAAGTGGCCTAGATCATATTAACTTGGGAAGGAATGGCTGTGATGGATTTTCTCTCCTGGTTCGCATGAGACCATCAGCACCTGTTAACTTTTCACAGGTAAACAATTCAGCTGTTGTTGCACCTGTGTTTCTAGTAGTCGGCAACCTTGCAAAGGTTCTTCTTTTGGCATTTTCTTTGTTTTCTTGTTTGTAGTTTTGTGGACTAAGTGCATGGCCTTGCACATGCTTGGCAACTGCTCTACCACTGAGCAGCACCCTTAGCCCTGCAAAAATTATTCTTAATTTAAAAATCATTGCATGAGTAAACAAATCATATTTGTGGGATGAAGACATTGTCACCACCACATAAGCTTGGTGTTCCTGTAAGGGTTTCTAACAAACTATATTCCTTTCCCACCCCCAGGAACCAATAGAAAATTTATATTAAGTGTAGTTTGCAAAAAATTATTGTTGTCTATATGTAAAAAAAAATGTGCCCTTTCTCCCAAGTTTTTGATGCCAGCCAAACCAAATAGTCTAGAGAGGACTTCTTTTTAAGATATCTTCATATAAGTATCATAGTTGCCATGAAATAAACAGTATTTTCCTATAAGGGCACATCGTGAGACCATTTGATCCTTTATGAGTTTTGCAAAAAACAAAAATGCCGACTTTTAAGCAGCTCATATTTTAATAAAAAAAATCAACCTTCTATTTGTTCAAGTTATTCATACAATGAGCAAATGAAACAATTCAATGACAAAACCCAAACTTAGCATATGCAGCTACTAGAAATGCTGTGTTAACTAAAAATTGCTGTAATAATTTTTATTTAACATTTGTGACCCATTATTCAGGAATTATTTTACTAAGCTACATGCAAATAATTATGTAATTATAGATTTCCTTCAGATGGGTGTGTACACTGAATTAATAATTAAATCAATCACCAAGTCAAAAACAACTTTTTGTCCAATTTACCTGAATATTTCAGGGCAAGTGTTTATAGTATGATGATTAACTACATAATTGCCTCAACTTTTCTATTTCAAGGTGTAGAAACAAATGGGATCTAGAAAATCTCTGGATAATTTCTTTAATATTAAACAATTTTAAATCACCTAAAAAGCCAATCTCTTCTTCCATGTTTCTTCAAACTATTTTTGAAGTAACTATTCTGAACTTTTATCTGTGTTAATATGATTAACTGACTCTGCTACTAATATGGCCTAATTATGTACGTGGGTAATAATTGAAATATTCTATTTCAGATACATTAAGTGAATTGCCATTGATCTGAAGATTAAGTTTTACCAATAGGACAGTATATCATTGAAGCTACTTTGTCAATTTGATTTTTATTCTTTGGGAGGGCTACTGTTTCAGCTGTTGACCTTTTAAATTCCCTACTCCATTTGATAGATCTGAATAATGGACACATCATTTTTGAAGCAACTTCAGTCTCATTTTTTGCCACCCTCTCATCATAGATGGGAGAATCAGAACTGTAATGAGATAAACCAGGTTTGTTTCATGTAGATTTATTCTGAAATAAACCTGCAGTTATATGTAGTATTTAGTTTTAGTGAATTTTCTGGTTATTATAGTGTGAAAACCTTACAAATATATGTGCAAATGTCCCTTCAGTTTTAATACCTCAAATGGTTTTTTTGCACTTCAGGGGTAAGGTATGATGACATGTAAAAGATGATTGTTTAATAAAATAATTTCAAATGAATATTTTGAAAATATTGCTTTTTTTTTTTAAAGATACAGACTATTAATATCCTATTCTTATTTTCACAAATGTTGAGAAGATTTAGTATAAGATGAGCTGTCTATTTCAAGTTTGGTGATCTCTGCAGGTAGATGAAGTCTGTTCTGTTGAGATTGAGCTTCATGGCCAAGGCCTTGTGTGGGACCACAGCCTTATATCATCTAAAGAAAGAAATTATCCTTTCTTTGAGCTGGAGCTCGGGCTCAAATGGAGCCAGCGATTTTAAAACTTGAGTGGATACAGTAAACCTGGAAAGACATGTAGCTCAGCTTCTTCCCAGAGTTTCACAAGCTCTCATTAATAGTCCCAGCAGGGTCTAGCTATCATACTGTCCTGGGCTAGGGTGAGTTGGGAAGTGACACAGTGTTGAAGAAAAATCCTTTGCCTGATGCAGGGATAACACAGTCTTTACAGAAGTGGGCATTACTCTGAGCACTCAAATATCAGCAATTGGCTTTGGGAAGATCATAAGACATGATGGTTCATGGGGCGGCAAATGTCAAGGAATGAGAGCAGAACAGAAGAAGGTAATGGGAGATGCTTGCTCGGGAACGCACGTGAGGCATCGTTTGGGGAATTCCTAGAGCACTTGACAGGAGAGAAAGGATGAAGATGGTCACAGATCTTTTGGGATTGAGGTTCTTCAATTATTTATAAGAGAGGGAAATAAAACAATATAAATTTGTAACTCAGAAAACAAATTTAAAAAAATATTTGGGTAGTAAACAAAACAAATACCTGGGTGAACTGGTGTATTAGGGTTCTCCAGAGAAGAAAAATCAACAGGACATACATATTTACAACATATATATGGAATTGGCTTATGTAATTATGGAGACTGAACAGTTCCCAAACCTGCATTTGGCAAGCTAAAAACACAGAGGAACTCATAGTGTAGTTCAAACTGGAAAGATGGCAGATTTGAGCCCCAGGAAGGGTTGATGTTTTACTCAGGAAGGAGGAATTCCCTCTTTCTTAAAGGAACATCAGATTTTTTTGTTCTATTCAGACTTTTGACAGATTGGATATGTTACGCTGCTAAAAAAAAGCAATTAAGGGATGAATAAATAAAAGTGTTACCAAACTTGCAGCACAGTTGAATAAGTTTTGTAATATTTAATATGTTGATGTGACGATTCATGAGCAGAGTCTTAATTTACATTGGAAGAATAATATGGATCAAATGAAAGATAGGGTTATAAGTAGGTGGGTAGTGATGAGTTCTGAAGTCATGCTAAATTATTCCACAACATCAGGACAAACAGAGTTCAAGTAGGCATGATCTGGAAATACCCATTGGATCCACATCCTACAGGGTTTGCATGGATGGAGGGCACTGGTATCCAAGGAGAAGAGAAATGATATTACCAGCAAGGACACATCAGAGCAGTGAAAACAAACAACAGGGTAGCAGAGATAATAGCGAATGCAATAGAAAAGTGCTAGGGATGGGGAGGAGAACCTGCTTCTTAGAAAGAACTAGCTTGCAGACAGGGGGACAACCCAGAATTCTTAATAGCTGTTACCCATATTCCACATGATGTTAGCCTGTCTCCTTCAGAGGCCCAAGGTAAGTGGAAATTGGATTTAAAAACTTATATTTTCATACTTGTGAGAATGTCTTGCCTGATAATTCATTGACAAATAGCATCAGTCTCTGCAAATTTTAAAAACATGAAAAGAACTAAAATTACCTTGATTAGTACTGCTAATGCTGAAATAGCAAAAATAGAATTGGTTTTGGGGGCCTCTGCTCCTCATGCTACATGCAATATTTAGAAATCTCTGCTCAGTAATCTTTATTTATAAAATGCTTTGTATTTTAGGCATAATGAAAATGAGAACTCAGATTGTTATCTGCATAGTTCAGACCTCCAATCCCTTTGCCCTAAGTATCTGGATGTTTCCTTTTTTTTACTTTAATTGGCCACATAATTACCTCAACTCTCCTTTTCATTTCCTATGTAGAAAAGAGAACAGCTATTAGGACATGGATCTTTAGTCAAAGGCCAAGTGGTGAAAATTTCTTCTAGGTTAGATCTGATCAGGTGCATAGCTAAACTAGCATCACCCAAAGCAGAATCTGTTACTTAGTAAGCCTGCTGGTTGGACTAATCAACTTAGACTGGAAATCCTGGGAAAGTTGCGTTGGGACAATTTCATGCAACTCTAACTCCATCAGTTATACAGGTCCTGAAGCTATTTCTCCTCCTGAATGTAGTTTTGGAACTTATTTTTTAAATAGGTGTGAAAAATTGACTAAAATGAAAAATTTCTGTAGGGCAATTCTACTTGTTTAAAAGTAATATTTACTACTTGGTAATAGAACTTATATAAAAGTTGTTTTGCTCCTCTGTGTGGTAGGTCAAAGAAGATGGCAAAGAATAATGTTGAGCGCCTATTGTGAAAGAAATCTAACCCAATAATCCCTCTTGAATCTGGGAAAAATCATAGATGCTTTTCTGGGGTCCCACTTTACTCTCTAAATACCATGCAGAGCAAAGACTATTCACTATCACTCATTAAGAGACATATCAAAAATTTTCATGCTTTCTTTTCAGTTTGTTAGTGGATACCCACCAAGCATTTCTTTAATTTTACAAATTAGTCATCAAAATGCTTGTAGCATTTTGTCATAGATGATTTTGGGCATTCTCCTCGACCTTGTTTTTCTTTCCTGTAAATAAAATTTAATGTGGTGGGAAGTTTGTGTGATGTTTGTTTTGGCCTACACCTAATTTGAGTTAGTTAGAAAAGGGTAGAAGTGGGGACTGAGGACAGAAGCCAAGTGGATGGAAAAAAGTAAGAGAAGTTAGAGGTATCTGTAATCTTCCCTTTTTAATTCCTTAAACTTTTAAACTTATAGGAAAATAAATGAAGTGATACAACAACCACAGAAGTTCTACTGTTCTAGATTAACAAGTATGCATATTTTGTTTTAATTGCTTCAGATATATAAAAAGAAATTTGCATGTAAATTGAAGTCCATTTTGTCCCCCTTTGTAATCTAATCCCTTTATCTGTGTCCCAGAAAAAAATGCTGTTGTAAAAGTGGTATACTTTCTTCCCATCTTTGTTTCTGTGTTTAGTACATTTGGATATTTTCCAAACGACAACAAATTTTATGTTATCATATTGTGCATTTCATTATTATACAGCATGTTTTCTTTTGCACCTTGAGTTTTGAAGTCAACAGCTTGTTACTGAAATCTTTTTATCCTAATAAAGATGAGTTTCCTCTGTAGAAGGGTAAGATGGTTACCTTAGCACGCTAAGTGACCTTTCTGTGCCTACTGACAGGATTCTTTGTTCCCTGGTTTAGTACCTTGAGGTTGATAGGCATAGGGAGCACAGGCTGGTTATCTTTATACCTTTCTAAAGTAGTCATTTACAGATCACCTCTTCAGTTTGAAGGATGAATTTTACAAAGTGTTAAAAACTTATATTGCTTTTCCTATAGATTTCCAAAGAACATTTACATTACAGTCTGGGATTTCCTGATCTCCTTGAGAGATGAAGGAACTGTAAATAAATAACATTAAAATTTTCTTTATCTTGGGAAATAGTAACAGTATCACTTTTTCAGGAAGCCTGAGAGTAATAAAATCTGTGGTACAATTGAACTAAGTACTTCTCTACTAGAAGATTATATATTTCAGCAGTTTAAAAATTTTTTTATTCTACTCTTAAATATAAAATTTTACTTAATGTGTTTTTATGGTAAAACAATGACAGAATGCAATATCTTCTTGAAGTTTAAGTTTGACCTCATAATTTTCTATACAGTTGGTTTTTAGGAAAATTATGAATCAACTTATCACTCAACTTTTTCTACGTGATATTTTTAATCTATATGTAATGGGAAGAAAAATTAGAAAGCAATATTTGTTATCTGTGGATATTTTTATATTTAGTATATATTATAGTGACCTCAAAAATAAATGTTATTTTCCTAATTTTGCTTAGAAGAGTTTGAGTTACATTTTCACTTGAAAATATTTGAAGCACACTCTGACTTCCAAGCTTGATTAATTAATTCACATTTTAGAGTCATCACTCTTTTTACTGTCTTAAGTATTTCCCTTGACCAAGTTCTCGTTCACCACAGTGGACATGACAGAAATGAAAAGCATGAGGAACCTCAGATTTAATAGAGTTGATTGAAGTTCTTCACTATTGATTAGTGTGTTTGTGAAAGACGAAGATTGAAGAGATTAATATTGATTATCAGGGAATTTATTCAGCATTGATATGGTTTTATGGATAATGTACCAATAATAGCTGATAAAACTATCAAAAACTTGACTTCACTGCATAATAAAATTATTATTTTAGATACCATTAACATGTGTAAGTTTACTTTTTTTGTTTCATTAAAAAATAAACACTGTATTAGAATTACATTCCATTGCAAGTAATAGAGACACATGATAGTAGTAGCTTAAATAAAACAGAGGTTTCAGGTAATTGTCAAGCTGCTGATATGACAGCCCTGCTCCATGAAGCTCTCAGGGACTGAGCCTCTTTCTTCAGTTAAATGCTCTTGCCCTTTGTCCTATGGTCCAAAATAGAAAAAAAAAAAAAAGTACAAAAAAGAGACACAGAGCATACACCATTAATAATTTAAGAAATGCTTCTAGAAGCTGCCCCAGGACACTTTCTTGTGATGCTGGCTGGAACTTAGTCATATAGTTACTGTACCAACAAGGACATCTGGGTAGAGTAGTCTTCGTTGTAGGTATCCATGTGTCCATCTATCATCAGAGGATCTGACCTATGCTCATGGTCCTTGAATACTATTGTCTTTATCTCACAGCTTTAAAATGTTAGATGCATTGGGTTATGAGCAAGGATGCTCATCACTGCATTACTTTTAATGGCAGAAGAATGAGATGCCACTTACATGTTGTCAAATACAGAATGCTTAGATGTATCATGGTATGTTTTTGTGATATAAAAATTGGCAGACACTGAAAATCAGTTATGAAAATTCCTATACCAAATTTGAAAATATGAAAAGAAATATGAAGGTTGTAATATGAAAAGAAAAAAAGCAGAACACATATAAATTCCCACTAAAAAACTAGATATTAAAAGAAATAACTGTGGTCAATATGAAAAAATAATTGGTTATAATACTAGTCTTATTTGCCAGAAAACATTTTTAGTTGTCTGGTAACTAAAGAGGAAAGTCTTTTGGTTATATTATTAAGATAGTTACATTAATTCTTGACTTTATTTGGTTTCATTTGCTGGGAAAAAAAGCAAAAATTTTGTACCTAATATAATAGGTCCACAGAACTACGAAAACGAATTTCCAAACTTTTACTGAGAGAGAGTGAAAATGGTGGGTTTCTTTACTGCTAAACAATGTTAACATTTTACTCAATATGCAAATGGTCTGCCATGCACCTAAGATTGTACAGTGGCAGCATACTAAGCAGGTCTTGGGAACTCTGGCTCTTCTGAGGACAGTGAATGAGCTGAATCATTGTTTTTCATCTATGCATTTGTTTTTCCCACATCACTAGTGTTCATCATGGTCACAAAACCAGCCTCATGCAGAAAAGAAGTTTACACTCTGGGAAATGGTTGGAAAGTGGCATCTTCATTATGTCAACAATGAAAATTACTTTTGTCCATGCTCTCTGGAGCTGATGGCCGGAATGTTCAAAAACACCCAGACATTTTCTCTCTTACCCTGAGAAAAAACTATCCATGCCAGCGACTGGGTTTTTTTTTTTTTACAAATAATCCGTTTTTCTCTTGCCCTTTAGAGCTGATAAAAGCTGCATGTAATAAAGCTATTTGTACATAAAAGCAGTTTCCAGAATGAGTGTACCACTGCCTGCTGATTCTTGAGTGAAATGTATGGGGAGAGAGACTCCTTAGATGATGCCTTTCAGCAGAACACCAACCATTTTTTGAAGTAAACAAGTAACAATTTCCTACATCTTTTCACCTCACTTTATCTTCCTGTCAGATCAATGATAATTGCTTTGCTGACTTTCCCTGTTCCCTCCATTACTTATTAGGTACCTCTTAGAATGGGTGATCAGATCTCCATTTTAAGTATAAGTCCACTGTAATGTAAACATAATTCCTGAGTCTGAAGAGAAAGACTGGGGCCACTTCCTCCATTAACTGTTCATATCAGGACCCTTTCTCAAAGTGACAACCAGTGAAAGAGACTTTGTACATACCCAGGGGGGTTGAAGTACAACTCCCAAGACCGTGGTTTCCTAAACTGTCAACTGTATACAGTTCAAAAAGTATCACACATTGCCTCAGCTAAATATCACCATTTCCCCCCCTTCAAATGGAATTAAAAGGACCACAGTCAAGTATAGAATGTCAGTGTATTAATTTTTTTGCTCTTTAGTCAAAATACCTCTCCCAATATCTAAACTGTACTAACTGTAAATGGAAGAAAATAAAGAATAATGTGCTACTTTAAAAGTAGATGCAAGATATGATGTTGAGACTAAATTTTAAAAACCACACCAAGATATATTTATTTCACTCTCACATTTAAATAATGCTCACATTAAATAATTGTTCCAAAGGAACTGTCAGAATGAAACAGTCATAGCTTTCCCTTGCTCAACTTTGACGACTATAAAAGTTGAAGGCTCACTGTGAAGTTATGAAAATAATTTTTAAAAAGTCATTTGCAAAACATGAGCAAAACCTTATTTCTGATTATTGGCATGAAAATGAATAAGCCCTACAATATAGATGAAGTGAATCTTTCTAGGGCTAGCCCATGAAATCTAAACTGTGTAGAATCTATGCATAAATTGCAAAGTTATAGACATTATTGTTTTTAATTTTTATCTTAGTTATCATCTATATCTGTTTGTTCTAAGCTCACAAAAAAACTCATTCTGAAATGCATAAACTCTGAAAAATCTTTGGAAATTTCTGGAGGACTTGACACATTTAAAGTCAAGGAATTGAGCACTTGCTTAAAAAATATATTGCTCTTTCCTGATAGTTGATATCATAAGAAGACAGATTGGTCAGAGTAGAGTCATTAATTGGAAACTTACAATAACCCTTATGCCATAGTCCTCAAAGCATATCTCCTGACTAGTACTATCAGTCAGGACCTAGTTAGAAGTGTAGCTTCTCAGGACCAAGTCCAGATCTACCACATCAGGCACTCTGAGGGTAGGATTCCATATTTTCAGTTTAACAACCTCTCCAGTTGATGTTACTATAGGCTAACATTTGAGAACCACTGCTCTAGAATAAGACTGAACTGAATTCCAGAAACCTAAAAGGAGATCATCATAGACTGAGGCATCATCCATGTGTTCCCAGATGGAAAGAGTACACAGTACCTAGTGTCTAGCACCAGTATGCACCTCCATTATGACACCAGTCTCTTCTCTTTTGTATAGCATTTTAACATGATTGATTACATTCATCTGCCACTTATTGATCACTAGGGCTGATTCAGATGGGCTAGCAGGGCAAAAATGTACTTTCTCACTTATAGCTTCTTCCTTATTTCTGGAGGCAGTAATATATACGTTTTGTTAAGGAGGTCAAATTTTCAGACTGAGAAACTGTCCTTTGGTTAAAAATACACATACCTGAATTCCTTCCTCTCTATTCTCGTACCATATTCCTAGGGGTAGAGAATTTCCTGATAATGGAATTTTGTTGTTGTTGTCTAAATTGTGTAGATTAAGTCTCTTGCAACATTGTGTATCACAGAAACAGATCACATGCTTTGGAATTGGAACTGGTATGAATCACAATTGTATCATTTATTGGCTGCACAGCCTTGGCAAAGTCATTTAATCTCTTTCAACTCCGTTTTCATTACCATACAGTGAGATTCCCAAACTAACTTGCAGGGTTAGTTTGAGAACTAGGAATAATCTATGTAAAGCAGCTAGCCTAAGGCCTGCACATAGCAGATATTAGACCCACTCTGTTTAATTTCCTCTTGCTATTGCACCTGCTCCTTGCCATTAGTGTGCCTTGGGCCTTGTTTCTTTGCTTCTGGAAGGAGTGGAAGGAGTTTGAGAACTTCAGCTGTGCTGTCAGCCTGCCCCAGCTTGAATTCCAGCCCTGAGACATATATCTGGTGGTTTCCCCCTGTATACAATGTGAAAAATATTACTAACATCACAAGTTCTGCGAAAGAATAAGTTATTATAAAGGGTTTATGAAATGACTGACATACAGTAAGCATGCAATTAATGTCAGCGTCTATTACTCTTGTCATTCTTCAGCCCCGTTGTGATTTTACTTCTCTTCCTTACTCTGTACCTGAAAACATAGTACTTTGGTGGAAAAAAATCATCCATTAATTTATTTACTCAGCAAATATATTAGAGGATCTACCATGTGAGAGAGCACTTGAGCATACACTTTAGAAGCACAGACTTGCATTTATTACTTGCGACTTCCCTAAAAATTCCTTTGGTAGGTGTGTTACAGTTTGTAAGTATGAGGTAATTAATGCAACTCCAAAAACTGAGATGAAAATCTTCAAGGCCATAAACAAATAATTGTTCCATGAATACCCTCCAGATCACAGCATAGAGACTGAGTGGCACAGCTATGGCTCATCCTTTCCTCCTGGATTTGACTTGTGTTTTCTTTGACTACCTCAGCGCTCTTAGAAGACTGTGGTTTAACAATGATTTAACAAACGAGAAAATGAATAAGCAGACAGGCATATTCACAAGGCTTTGCTCTTCTTCAAGAACTTAAACTGAAGCTTCAGATACTACCTTATATACCTTGTATACTACCAAGGGTATTTGTTGAAAAGAACATTTATATACCACCATGATCACTATGTATAAATATTTTTGTCTTCCTGAAATTCATGTCGAAATCTAATCCTGAAAGCAACAGCATAAAGTGGCAGGATCTTTAGGAGGCCATTAGAAAGAAAGTGTCACCAATGTTGGAAGATTCCTCTTTTGAGTCCTTTGAATGGTGCCCTTATAAAAGAGGCCCTGGGGAGCTTGTTTCCCTCTTCCACCAAGTGAGGATGGGGATAGAAGGCACTATGTATGAGCAAATAGCCTCTCATCAGACACTGAGTCTGCAGATGCCTTGATGTTGAACTTGCCAGGCTCCAGAACTTTGAAAAATAAATTTCTGTGTTTATGGTGTTTTTGTTATAGCAGCCAGGCAGGCTAAGATAAGATAATATTCTGAAAACGACAACTGATTTTTGAGCAAGTTAGGACATTTGGACTTCATCTTTTAGAGAAAGTACCAATTCATCCCTGCTCCAGGTTGCCTAACTGCTGGTTATTGCAAGGCCAGTTTCTGGGCCAATGAAGACAAATGTGACCATGTTAGGAGACCCTTCTCAATGGGAGTGAGGATGGGGACTTAAGTTTGTTTGCTTCTAAGACATATTGCCATCAGATCAGGGAGAATTTTCTGGACATTTGTGTTTCTGTTGAGCTACACTCTTTCTTATCACTGTCATCTTTCATGACTGGACTTCAGGTCAGACTCTTGACTTACTGTTCTGAACTCCTGCATAACCCTTTGCCTTTATTTCTATCAGTTGCTACCCGTGCCTGGTGTAAACTGGAACCAGGAGCTACAGTGGTTTTTGACCAAAGGTGTCACCAATGTTAAAAGATTCCTCTTTTGAGTGTTTTCTATCATTTTGCTTTTGGAATTTTACACTAGTCTAAATTACATCTAAGTCTGTCTGAGGTATGATTTTGAATTTTGGATGGTTGATCAGCCCTGAGGGTTTCAGTGCCTGTGGGTTCTTATCCTTGGTTAATCTTAGCTTATTTTTCTTATGCTAGAGCCTGATGAGCAGTCTCAGAATCTCTACCAGCTTGGATTTGGTGGTGAAGATATGGAATCTTTTGAGAAGAAAAAATCATTTCAAACTTCTTTAGACAGCATTTTAAGAGACCCTACCCATTCAAATCATAAAATTTCTAAGATGGCAAGCAAAAATATTGTTAATTAAATGTTTAATCTTTATTATAGCTAGCATATTAATTTTAAGTAGTTTTAATTTATAGGATAATACAATTTTATTTATGTGCAGCATATATACTTTATAGCATAGAGTGCCCTCTTGTATAATCAATGTGTATAAGATATTTATGCTCATTTTATTGGGCTCTGAGCATAATTTTACTATTAAATATATGGAAGAATTTTATGGTTGTTTTTATGATATCATTGGCATAACCTAGGCTTACTTTTATGCCAAGTCTCTTGTCAAGACCAGAGCTCTCAATTTTAACATTGTTTCTATGGGAAAATGCATAAATATATTGTCTTTTATGAACATCTGCTTGTCTATAATTTAGTGAAGCTAATGGACAGAGACCCAGGTTTTCTTTTTGTTGTTAGAACTTTATTCCTCCCTGCATTTCTCTTTTGGGATAATGATTTCTCTTACAATTATGTTACAAGTCTTTCATCATTAGATTAACACAGGTTTCCTTAAGACATAAAATTCTCAGGAGACTATATGTCTTAGAAAGGGCAAATCTGTGGTAGTTCGGGGGAATACATGTCTTCATGTACTACAGCCAAAAAAAAAAAAAAACTTTAATTAGAAAACAAATTTGGTTAAAAAAATCTATTGAAATAGAATATAAAATTGACTTTATTCACATCTGTCTTTTATTGTTAGTGCATTAATTAATATTCTATTAGTGCATTTTAATTCATAGCCTTGTTTAGAGATCTAACCACCCCAAAAAGCTTCTATTAATGCAGGAATATTCCAAGGTGGAATGGTTAGATTATGAGAGCTCAATCAGTCCATCCTAGTTTGACCTGCTAACAGTAGACAGGTGGGTGTGGCTAGAAGAAGTGGGTTACTGAGCATGCTCTAGATGGGTTCAACTTCTCTGCAGCCCCCTACCCCCACCCCACTTTCTGACTGGCATGAGCTTACTAGCTTTCCTCCATTGCACACTTTGGCCATGATGTTCCACCTTACTTTGGATCCAGAGCAATGGAGCTGACCAACCATGGACTGAACCTCTGAAACCATGAGCCAAAATGAACTTTTCCTTTATACCTTTATTGGGTATTTTGGTCACAGTGATGTAACGCTGACTAACACATCTAGATTTTGTTTGGACGGTGAGGTCTGAAAACTCTCACTGGTCTTCTGGAATGAGATGGAGAATGAAAGATATAAATGTGGTGGATCATGTTTTCAACAACATTGGACACCTGATGGTCAGTATTAAAAATAGTGCAAAATAATGTGCAAAATAGTAGGAATTAGTGATAGATTAAAAAGAATTGTTGAGTAAAAAGTTGAAAGAACTACATTCACTTTGGCAAATCTTAATCTCTCTAAACTTCCATTATAGTCCTTATTGTTGTACTTCATTAATTTTAGTAAGAAGCGAACAGCATTTTCTCCACTGTATGTGTCAAATTAATGTCTTAACATTGTAATAAAATAGTATGGTTATATGTAGAAACATATGAATTGTAGCTTAAAGTTTTCTTCACTTGTAGAGAGAATAATTGGTATGCCTAACCATATGGCCTTAAGTTAAACCAGTGATAAAAGTAATTTGAGAATTTAAAAGCCTCATCTTCAGATTTTATACCAGAAGCTATATGTGCTAGAAAAATAAGATCTCATAAAGAACAAATACTTTATCATCTTTGTTATTGAAAACTTTTAATTTTCTGCCAGTTGTTGTTTGTCATGATATATTATTAGATGCAAAACCTCACAACTATCTTTTTATACAAATGAAAAGTCAAATAAATTTAGAAACTATTTCATTTCATCCATGAAGTGTTAATTTGAATCCAGAGTAAGCAAATATTTCACATGCACGCAGTGAATTTCTTATAGTCCCATTTTAATGTTGTCAGATATTCTGATTTCAATCCTATTTGACCAATTTGAATAGCAATTTAAATGGTTAGATTGTACCATTAGATTTTAATTACCTTCAATTCTATCAGAGTGGGGTTCTACAACCATTTGCAGCCAATTCATTTCCTGCTTAACCAAAGAGACAATACTCTAAATAGACTTTTTATCTGGCCAATGCTTCCCCTGAAAGAAATAGTTTTAACATAGTCTGTTGTTTATTTTGTGTCTTACTCCTAGACAAATGTGATTAAAGTAAAGGAACACTATGTAAGTGAAAGACAAGATGAGAAACATGATAATGATACATTTTTGGGGAAAAATTGTTTATCATTTTTAAAAAATATTTGTGACTAAGTGGTCTCATCATTTGAACTAGGTGCCCTACATTCTCATAATAGTATCACTCTGTACCTTTAAACCTTTCTCTTCATAGGTCACTTCGAATACCATCTGTCTCAACAGTATATGGATTGTGTAATTAAATTAAATACAGAGAAAAAGAAATTCTTCTTATTTGTACTATAATTTTAATTAAAATATAGGTAGAAATCATACAGAATCCATCTGAAATGTACACATTTTCACTTACATAAAAATACTTTAAATGAGACATAGCAATTGAGAGCCTTGTCTTATGCTTGATTTTAAGCTATTACCAAGACATTTCTGGACAACTCATTAATTGCTTTATGCCACCACAGACATACTTAGTGAATTGAAGCAGTGACCTTCTGAGTGGTCCCAGTGGCTCCAGAGCTGGCTTCCAAAATCATTTTCTGATAGTTTATACAGGAGTGCTAAAATTCAGGCATAGTGGAAATGACTTTTTTGACTGCATATGATAAATTTGGGAATGCAAATATTGCCATACGTAAATGAGTGCTAAAAGGAAAATGATTTTTGTCACTTAAGGATTGAGGCTTTTTGATGGAGCAGTGTCTAAGCAGTATCTTAGTGAAGGTGATTCTTTCATGATGTTCTAGCATTTTGGCAGAAAAGCTTCCCATTATTTGTACACCATCATGATTAAAATCTTGTGTGGCAAGAGAACGTCAACTTTCTTTAAATGGGATCTGTTGCCATTATAATCAAATCTGACAGGCCCCTGGCTCATAATTTAAAATAAAGTACAATCTATCTTGAATCAAATAATGAATAATATAAAAAAGTCAAATTGAGTATTTTGTGAGACATGCATATCTCACATAAAAACATAAAGATATAAACAAAGAGTTTGTGTTTATGCCCATCACCAGCTAGAATTACAGAAAGCACCTGTAAGTGATGGACAGCTTCGTATTCAGACAGGTCTTGGCTCTACCACTTACATGGTATGTGACTTTGGACAAACTTCTAAATATCCCCTAAGCCTCAGTTTCCCCATCTATGATGTGGGCGGGCTGCATAAGGTTGTTGTGAGGATGAAATGAGATCATCTGCTATAAATTCTCAGCACAGGGCCTAACCCTGAGTAGGTTAGGCCTATCTGTTGGTGGTGGCGATAATGAAAGTAAGTAGCCTTCATGTACAGCTAAAGTCCTTTGACAGCTTCCTCCTTGTCCATCTCTAATAGTAGGCAGATTGTTCAACTTAGCTTCTACAACATCTCACATCTGGGCTTTAATTTCAGCCTTGCCCTTCTGCCCTAATCCAACCCTATTCAAATGAGAAAATGTGTGTGAGGAGATTTTGCAAATTCTAACATACTATAGAATTGTTAGTGATTTATAGCAATTTATTGAGACTTACCAGAATTATAGTAATTAATTAACTGATATCTCCATCTCTGGTCATTACCTATCCCAATTCTTTCTTAATTGTGCTGCGAGAGGAAAACTTTAAAGCCTATTATTTTAGATTACTTCCCTCTTGAAAAACTTGGATGACCCCTCAGCATGCTGGACGATGATCTATCAAATGTGTCCATTTCTCTCTTTATAACCTTATTCTCCAATATATCCCTCACATCTTACCAACAGCCAGTTTGCCAGCACTTCAGAAAGATTTCCTCTAAATTTGTTCTCACTGTTGCCTTACATAACTCACTCAACTCTGTAATTAGATTCATATTGACTGGAAGGTTTTTTACATGCCTCCTCTCTATCAAATGTTCTTTTCTCTTTCCATTATTCTTATCCTCCAAAGACCTACCTTAAATTTTGTTTAATTTTGTTTTCCCATTTAGCCCTCTCAGATCTCTGGGTGGGAATCAGCTTTTCTCATCTGTTTTCCATTTTCTGGACCATGTCCATATTCACCCTCTGGTTTGTCATTTGCAAACTAAGAGGCCTGGAGGTCCAGGGCTGCATTCCTGTCCCCACAATAGCAACTGCAATGTTTCTCATGAGGAAGGTGCTAACTCAGATGAAAATATATTGCCTTTTTCTCCATAGACATATTTGCTTAAGCTGAACTGCAATAAAGAAATAGAGGAAAAAAATACAGCTGCTGGATTAAAAAAAATCCCCAAACCCAGAGGGGACAGAGGTTGGCTTTGATGCTTCCCTCTCTTTTTTAAAAATGATTTTCTCTTAGGCTGTACATTCTTTGATATTTATTTTAATCAGAATTCACTAAGATAACCATGTTGGTGAAGACGGAAGGAGAAACAAAGCATCACTGTGGACTCAAGTCTTTCTTCTGAATTGTTTTACTAAAGCCTGTAACAAATCCCCACTGTCATTCAGCATGAGCAACAAAACACATTAGTAATTCCTTATTTTTTTTCCCTCTATTAGCAAACTGTTAATTTGCAAACTTGACCTGGTCAGTTTGATATTAAAAGTGAAATGAAAATTCAACACAGAACAAAATGGCATCTTGTCAATGAACATTCTCGTGATATTTTGCATCCTGATTCTACCTCAATCTTTAATGGTTCTCTTTATCTTTACAGTGCTTTTCTGAGTGAGATGTTGAAAATTGAAGAGCAGAGTTAGAAACTACTTTCTTGGTCCTCAACATAACCAAAGTGCAAGATTACCAAGCTTACCATGTCTATTGGTCAGGCAATATTTTGAGATCTGCTTTGGGCTTCTCAAAAATTCTGTCATCCTTCATGTAAGTCACAGGACCCTACTCTGAACTGTGTAGCTCATTTGGTTGGAGGGTCACAGTGCTGATGGCTGCAGACTGGAGACTATCATAAAATTTGCCATACTTTTGATAATTAACTGGATAAATAACACTGACTCTTTAAAAATTTAAATCCAGCCAGAATCTTCTGTTTTACTAAATAAGTGAGTGAAATTAGTTAGAAGCTCAGGTTGCATCTCACCTAAACCTATCAAAATGAAAACTAGTCATCATTTACTGTGAGGAATGCATTGTCTTAATCTTTTCTGTTTGGAATCCTAAATTTAATCATAAAATAAATGGATTGAAGGAAAAAGAAAGGATGCTTATCCTGAAGTTAGCAATTATCCTGGACAAAACAAACATATTTGTTCTACGATTGCCTGACGGACAAACTAAATCAGAATGGATACTATTTCAGGAAGCAAAGAGACCAGAGCAACATTTTGACACCTTTTTTGCTCTGGTCTCTTTGGTTCCTGAAATGTCCGTATGATGATTCTTTATTCTCTTGAGATCGTATAAGTATACTTTGCATCAAATAGGATAGAGTGCTTTTGTTTCTGTAATCAACTCTTCTCATTTCATTTAAATGTGCAGTAAACATGGTTTACAAGGATATTCAAATCACAAAGGTTTTCCTTTTAAAGTTTTCCACTCGAGAGAACAGAGCAACCATATCATGGCTACATTGCTATTTGTACTGCATCCACTGTTTCAGACAGATATGGCCTGAAAAACTGCTTCCAGCTACAAAATGAATAAAATATCAATGCTGAGCTACAACATGCACACCAGATGTAACCGTGCTTTTCTGGAAACTATGCCCACCAACAAGAGCTGTGTGAGAAATTGGCCCTGAGCTCTTTCAGCCTCATAAACAGGGCTCTAATTAGCACACTGATAAATACTTCAACAAATAGCAGACAGAGTAAGCATTCTGTGGTCTAATTTATAAAATTCTTCTGACATTCTCTGGTAGGAATGATAAACCATAATGCTGATGCCAGGGATTCATGAAAGCAATAATAACATTAACAAAACTATTTACAAACTAATCTTATTTTACCTCGATCTTGATTTTTCCTGCAATGACGAATAGGGATAGAATGGATAAATGAGACTAATAGATCCTCATCTCATGTACACTTTTAGTCCTAGATTGCTTGACCACTTATCTATGCCTTTATTAAAATGTGAAACATAATCTAGACTCACTGTTGCTCCGTTATGCCTACATTTACAATATTATTCAGGCTTTTGCAAATTTAAAAAGAAGCTCATTTTGGATCAGAAACCAACAGGTCGATTTTATTGATACATACCTACGTTAGATTCTTTTAAATTGCAAAAATCAATGAGATACACAAGCTTCTTCAGGTAATATGGGGTTTTGGTCAGTATTTACACCGAGTTGATAAACATTTTAAAAAGTCCCAGCAGATGCACAGTCAGACCTCATTGGAGAATTGGAACTTGCTAGGAATTCAAGTTTCTCCAGTGGCTCAATGACAGTTCTACTAACGCATTTTGCCTTTAACTCAGTTTCACTCTATCTTTGCAGAAGTAGAGCTTTCTCTTTCTGTTTTTACTATTGGTTGTGACTTGAGGTACCTCCTGTCTTCTGTTTACTCACATGTCATGATTCCTATTTATTGCAATTCTTCATACTTTTATTTGTTTTATTCTATCTACTGAACCTATGCTTTATACTCAAGTTTCTCAGGGGGAAGAATCTGATCCAAACAATCACGGTACAGCATAGAGCACCTACAATAAATAGATGCCCAACTCTAGGACAAACCTCATGAGCTGTCTAGACCATAGTAGCATGGAGTGCCTTTGGGTTAGGAGTTCTTCAACTGTAACAAAACTCTTAGGATGGCATGATCCAAAGCATGATGACATATGCATTAGCTTATTCGTTATATAGAAGCCACTTATTTTATTTATAAGCATTGAATTGTGAGTAGACAACTCCAAGAAATTGATGAGTGGTCTGAAAGGAAGAGAATAACCAAGAAAAGGAGGAGAAACAGGAACAAGGGGCTTTAAAAAGTTTTAAAAAGCAATATTGGCATATTTTTATGTTTTATTTGACTGACAATAATATGGCTTTCTAGGAAAATCTCTTCTTAAGCTCCTGAAGAAACTGAGGAATTCCAATTGTCAATGAAAACACACAAAGTCTAATTGTTAAACTTAGAAATGTGCTTGTATGAGATTGAAAATAAACTTTAGCTTACTTGCTCGTCTTCTCACTCCAGAAGAAATCAGATATAAGTACCACAGAATCCCGTGATTCAATAGTTCTGTGGCAATGGAACATTATCATACCCAAATCTTTCATTTAGAATTGAAGAATAAAGCTAAGTGAATGGCCCAAAACCTTATGTTACTTATCTTCCTGTACTACATTGTAAAGAACAAGTTTAAGGTTCTAGGAAAACATTTTCCCCATCAGATTTCATGCTTTGAGGAGGACACTGTGAGCACCACTTGTACATGTGTTTAGGGGAATCCCATCAGTGTCAAGTGATTACTCCATCACTTAAAACCCCCAATCAGCAGATCAAGGAAGGCCACGGAATTCACTCAGGATACTGAAAAATGACTGCAGCAGCTATTTTCCTCTGAATCTGAATGCCCAAATTCTATGTTATTTATAAAATACTAAAGGCACTTTATAAAGCCATTTTACATTTTATAAAGGATTTGATCTTACCATTAATCACAGCAGTAATTCAATTCATAATTATTTATTTTTTCTGCCTCACTTCAAGGGCCACTTTTGAGGCTATGCCCAGGCACATGCCAGGTCTGAGGCCAGGAATCCGCAGCATTGGCCGAGAATGTCACATCCTCTGATTACCCTTTATTACTGACATTGTTATTTATGTGCTCCCAATTACAATCTGGTAATTTTATCTTCCATAGGGAATATATCCAATACATCACACTAAGCCAGCTATTTAAAGCACAAGAAATTAAATCAAGCTGAGAAATCCTGGGGTGTAAATTATTTCCACTAAGTACTTTACAGGTATCCAGCTTAAGTGATAGATGTCTTGCTCTCTCAGGTTCCCCCCTTTTTCATAGCATGACAACTTAGCTTTCTATAAGAATCTTGGTCCTTGAAAAAATAAAACTAGCATTTCGACCTCATTTTTGAAGTACAATGCCAGAGTAAAAATAAAATCATTTTCCATAGTACTTCCTATCACCTCAAGCTAAACAGAGGAGAGTAGGTCTTTAGGGCTAGAAAGGAACAATTGTGGAATCTTGTAGCCAAGAAAAGAAAAAAACAAAAACTAAACCTGTTAGAAATAAAACAAAAATTTCTCACCCATCAAATGACCACTCCAGCCAGCAATAGAGTCTTAAGTACTTCATAGAGCCATACTAAGCTGGCAGCAGTAAATTACTGGATTCAAACGTACTGTTGGTTTTCACAGTCTCAGAACGATGCCCCAGTCTCAGCTTTGCTCTACTTATGTTCATATTTTCTGTAAGTTACGGCCAACAATCACCTAATATGTTTTGACTGTCAAAGTTTTATGCAATTGGTAATGATCCTTCCAAAATGGTTTCTGTGGCCAATGAAGCTTTCACGCATAAACCATAGACTCAGAAAGGAAATAGGGAATGACTGAGGCATTTTGTGTTTGCATTTGTATTCATGTGTATACAGACCCATAATTCCTAATAGTGCATCCTTTCATTCTCTAAATGTCACTCTTAAATGCTACAGTAATGGATATGGTTCTGAATAATACTAAGACATTTAAAAAAATCTCTTGTCCTTTTCATGTCTTGGGATATGATTATATCAACCACAGCCAGTTGAGAACAAAGACATAGGGGTAGAAAGTACAGAATCTAGAATTTACCCCTATTTCTACCTCCTTTTTCTGCCCTTATGTTAAAAAAACTAATATTCAGTAGGTGTAGCACTGCTCATCAGTGGGTAGGTCAGTAAAGAAATGTTTCTCAGGAAAGTCAAAGATGTACTAATGGTTTGTGGAGCCCAATTGTGAGGAATGTGGAAAGCACAAAGACAAAGACTCAGCCTTGATCATTTGATTACAGGCAAAAAGGCATTGTCCCCAAACCTGGGCTCGTGAACAGAAATCTAGCCTAAGGAAGATGAGACTTAGCTGCCAGTATTACTCAAAGCGAATCTGTGCCAAAGAGTGGATTGGAGTAGTGGTCGTAATAATAATAACACCACTAGCAACAATGAACGCTGGCATATTCAAACCTCTTACTAGATGCCAGGTGCTTTGCTAAACACATTTCCATGAGATATCTCAGTTAATTACTGCAGCAGTTCTATAGCTCAACAACAAAGAGACTTGATCCGCAAACCCAGAATGTGGGGCAAGAACTTATTGAATCTCCTTTTCTGTGAATATGGATCTAATTGGGCTGGGTCTGTACTGCAGATGGAGTCAACTGGAGTCATCTGCAGGAACAGGAGAGTATCCTGGACCCAGATAAGACTTAATAGTAATTATTCTTCTTGACATTGTGAATTTGACTTTCTACTCAGTAGACTCCTCTGGGAGACAATTTTTCCTCTTATGAAATATTTTATTATCTAATTGTTGTTATGACATTGTGATACAGTGGGACTTCTCCTAGGGACATTGAAATGAGGAAAATCTAATTGCTCTCCCTGCTCTGAGAGTTAAAATTTAAAGTCAATAGAGTTGAGATAAGCACAAAATTGCCAAGGAGGCAGAGTAGTTCCCAGGCCTGCAACACTTGATAGTAATTTATTGGAATATATTAACACAGATTTTAAAAAACAAAAAGTGAATGAATCTTCAGATGAGAGCACAAGCAGCTTCCAAAACACACAGGAAGAGAAGTTATAGAAGTAAATGGACTAGACCAGTGCAGTCAGGTGAGTGGAGACAACCTGTGGCCAATGACATTGTCCATTCCTGTCACTTTGTCAGGATCCTCCTTACAGGAAGATGGTGGCTTCATTTGAATATCCATTTTTTCACTTGTATTTCCATCCAGCAACCTTTTGCTTATAATTGGACTTTTCATATATTTTGTCTTAAAGTGATTAGAAAGCTGGCTAAAATTAAGGAAATTGAATCAAGCAAATTTTACATCTAAATAATCAGGTTTAACTCAGGTTTTATTTACCAGTTTTGTGAGTTTAGTCCATATGAGTCTGTATCTAAAAGACAGATCACTGGGTGTGCTGACATATAAGGCTGCAAACTCTTCAGGGCTAAGGGCCAGATGCTGTATCATGAAGAAAGTACATTAATGTCATCCTATAAGGCATCTTGGGAGGAGAACAAACTGGCCTGTCACAGGAAGCCCCTCCTCTCTACAGTACTCTGAGTTTTGAAATGTTTATTTTAAAACTGAGTGTCAAGTGTCCCTATAGAGTCTGATGTTTTGCTTGTACTGGGGACACAATGAAGATTGAGACACATGTCTGGCTCTCAAAGAGTCTAGAATCTACTGAGGTCACAAGCAAGTAATGCCTTTTCTGCCTTACTCTCTAACTGACTGAGAGTATAAACATCAAGGGGAATTTAAATGTAGAAGATGTTCTGGAATGCTGTGGAGAAGTAGCTAAGCTAAGAGAAACACCTTTCAGTTCATAAAATAGCTTGTCTGACAAACTTGTACTGTATCTAGAGTGTGTACCACTTCACAGGATTTGGGACTGACCTCTAGCTGCTACCTTAGTCCTGAATTTTCAGCACTTGCCCAGTTTCCTGGACGACCCTCTCCTGGGACTGGGGCTTCCTCCAGGCATTGTCCTTTGCTATAATTGAGCATTAACTGACTTCTCCTACACTCAGGCCAGAGTAGATTCATAAATATTTTCTTACTTCCTGGGATAGTGAGGCCAGACAATACTCTCTATATACTGTCAAATATATATATGTACTTTCTCCTAGTTAATGATTTCATTTCCATTCATTAATTTGTCCATTTGTTCAATCTATGTGCAAGTCTTGACAGTTCTTTCCCTTTACTGCTTTATCTTGGTAGAAGAGTGAAACCACATATTATAGTTGCATATAATATACCCACACAAAATTCCTTGTGGGAACATTGGGACAATAAGGACTCTGAGGAGCAGGGAGCAGGTGGTATTTAGGACAGAAGGAGAAAAAGTGCTTTTTTAAGGCCACGACAAAAAAGATTCAGAAAAAGGCAACTGTAGTTATGGGGAAGAAAAAAGCACACTATTCTGAAACTCATTTCCCAGCTCTGCCAATTACCATCTCTGTGACTTTGGAAAGGTCTGTTTATCTCCTTAAAGCTCCCATTTTTCTCTTGAGCAGAATAGGATAAAAATATCCATCTTCAAAGGATTGTGAGGATTATATGTAATAATACATGTTAAAATTCTCTGTAAACTTTAAGTGCTGTGTAATAGTGGGATTTTATTTACACGCAGCTAGTGAAAGGAAAGCTCTGGAAAGTCATTGTATAAGTTGTAGGAATTGTGGGTGTTGGGCCATGAATTCTGGTTAGGCATTTATGCCTTTTCTCATTGAATGACCTTAGAAAGATGACTTATCCCCCTCTTTATTTTCTTTGCAATTACTCAGTTGGAAAATGGGAATGCTGTTTTCTACTTACCAGTGTTACAGAGATGCTGTGATTACTAAAATTAGATTATATTATGAAATGCATTTGGAAGTAAAGAGCTCTTGTAAATAATCTCAACTGAGTACATGTTTCAGCAAAGAAATATCATTGCCAAAAGGATTCTTTTAATGTGCTACTGTTCTACATCTATTGGGAAAATAGGAAATGTTTGACAAAGCTCTTGAAATGGTGGCAGGCTGAGTAAGTGCATTAAAATTTTATCTATATTAGGTGACTGTCTCTTTTTAAAAATTAATTGTCAGCTTGGTTTTTAAAAATTGCACTATTCCAGTACTTGATTCTGGTTAATTATGTTCAGAACCATTTGGGGTTTGGGCATGAATTTAATTTTAATAAACAATATCAGCCTAATTTGAGAATGACTTTTATTTCAAAACTGAATTCCTAATGCAAATGTCTGAAAGAGGCTTCTATAAAACCCAACTGCATATACAGGAATTATGTCTTCATAATGTAAATACAGCCTAAAATTGCAGTAAAGATATAAACACAAAAATTTTGGAACAGTCATTTGTAAATGATCATATAATTCCTAATGCTTCATTCCTTTGTTTTCCAAAAGCTGACTTTAAATTCTGCTTAATCTGTTTTGCTGACAGTTTGGGGTGTTGTGTGACACCTACAGAAGAAGTATTTTCTTCAATATTGCCATTATGAGCAACATCTTGTTCTATAAAAAATGCCATGAGCAATGCTAATTTGCACAGCTTCTGAGCCAACATCAACATTGCTGACACCATGGCATTATGTATACCAAGCCTAATCACTCCAGCAATGTGATGCCTCAGTAAATCTGTAAGCATTAACATACAGTCGCAGCAATTTAGCACTGCCTGTACTACAGAATCACAGAATCATGCTGGTTCAGGAACAGGATAGTTCAAGCACAAATACATACAATGTGGCTATTAGTCGAAAACTGCTCTAATATGATGATTCTCTTTTGTAGTCTTGCATATCCCAAAGATTTTGTAAATATTATTTCAAAGTTAGAAGTGTCCATTTTGAAAGAGATAATTTATTTTCATTTCATGATGTATGTACACTCATACCTTCAAAAATATTTACAATCAAATTTAAATTTATTTTAAAAATTAGGTAATGATTATTTTCTTTCCAAAATGTTATTTTCACAGACAATAACACTTGGTAGAATTTAAAGTTCCTTTGGACTCATCTAAAATAAGATTTATACATGAGTATTCAGAAATATAAAAACATTTATACCAGCAATCTTCCAAACAGTCTGCATCAATAAATGGCATGCAATGTTCCCACCTGGCATCCCTATAAATCTAAAAGAATTCATCTTTCTTGCTTTGCTCAAGCTGTTGATGGGTAAGAAGGCAGATAGGTACCAGTATAGAAATAGGTAACTCCAATAAAACAAAAGATGAATAAGTTACAATTGTAGTGCTGGGAAAGGATTCACTAATGGTTTGGTCCCTGGATGGAAAGGGAAACCAATAAAAACAATTGAGTACATGTTTCTTTGAAGCAGACATTTCTTGAAGAATTTAATGGGATAGAGCCCATGGGATGTATTTTTGGGGACAAAGTCAACTCTTAAGGAATTTTCTGCTATTTCCTGTCAGCAGATAAGTCAATATTACTATGATAGTAACTATCATTGGTAGGTGAGGTCATTTCTGGCTATGTTTCTGGGATAATCAGAGTGTTTCTGTTATCACTAAAGGTTTAAGAATGATTAAACCTTTTTGAAACCAAGTCCTGTGATGAAATTAACCTGCGTCTTCCTGACGTACTTCCCCAAATCACAGGATACAGTGCTTTGTCTGTTATTCTGAACAGAAAGTGTGGTGTGATGGAGAAGAACTATCTGGACGGGGTTACCAGGGTGCACTTGGAATTGACTAGACAATAACTCAGTAATAACATGGGGCCTCTTACTCTTCTCTTAGTTGGAGCAGCAGCATCACATCCAAGCTCATCTTTCCAAGGGACTAGTGACTTCTTTACTCTGCCATCATCTTACATGCCACAAGCCTTCCAAGTATGGACAGCCAGCTTTCTTATACAGCTTCTGTAAATAGTGGACACCCAGATTCTACTCCTGGTACTGTGAAGCTCTGTTCTATAGCTCTGCTAAAGATACTTTCTTGATCTGAATGAATGAAAAGGGAGACCTTTTCCACCTGTAAGATAATAGTTCTATGGGGTAACAAAGGATATGGTTTGAAATCTGCCCCAACACTGGGCACAAAAGGAGCAAAGGAAATCTCCTGACATAATATGATACATTTGGTAAACTCCTAGGTGATAATATTTCCAAAACATTTGCAGCATAAGGATTTCCTGAATTCCCAGAGGACTTGATTGTGCTATAAAAGATAAAACTATCATCATATTATATTGGTTGCTGATGAAGCAACTTTGGTGATTAAATTCTGGAAGAGGAAAAAAATACTTTATAATAAGCAATCTATAAGTAATGACATTCAGGCTAGTAATAGGAAATTTTTAATGGGGAAGAAGGTTGAGGACAGAGACGGCTGTCTCATATGTATAGCAAGCCCACTGCAGTCATAAACTGTCATGATTCCAGTTTTACTAGCTGACATAATTCAGGGGCAATTCGGAGGAGAGAAGAAGACATTTACTGAAAGGATGGGCTCAACAGTACATATGAACATTTCAGCATCTTCATCTTCATGTTGTAGTTTTTACAGTTGTGGCAAAGGATGATTTTCAGATTCTGGTAGTTTATCATCTTAAAAGTCAAATTCTCAGGCAACATTTTCTTCCAAAATACATGTGCGATTTCCACTGGCATTCACCTACAACAGGCTCCCTCTTGTTAGGAAACTCATATAGAGTAATGCACAGTGTAGCCTAGGTATGGAAACATTAAAAACTACTGTGTGATGTCCCCATTAATATGCCAAAGCATGTTTGTATTGTTTCACATGTGAACTTCAGTGACTTTAGGAATTGCCACTTAGGCCTGAATGATCACATTAATGATGACTCATCTTCCCTAAGCAATGATGTGACTGGCAGAGGAGACCAGGAGGCACAGTTCAAAGATGTCTTGATTTCAACAGTATGCAAATAATTTTATAAACAACAACAACAAAAAACTCCTTGTGTATTGTACCTTTGCATCTTACTCCATGATTTGCTATCCATTTATTCAGAAAAAGTCAAATAATGGATATAGTGAACACTGAATCCAAAGTGATCCTTATCAAATTAAATGTCCCGAAATAGAGAATAAAGATGAAAACATTCAAGGCTTTGGTTGACATGTTTTGTAAAATAGTGTAAATAAAGCAGGGAATTCCTGCCCCATCTAGAAGGAATGAGTTATTCTGGAGGATTTACAATTGCCTCAGGAAATGGCTTTGTAGGATGGTTAGCAGAGTTCAGACTAAAGCATCCACCTTTCTCTCTCATGGACATTAAATGCTAAATGATCCAAGGTCCAAATTGTTTTTTTCACAGTCCAAATTCACTGAAATATTTAATTACCAAAGCTCTACTTAATTTTGTTCTGGCAGGAAGCAGAAGAGGAAGACGAAGCTTTTCAGAACAAAAATCCACTGCCACCAATAACAGCCTTTGTGTTTCAAAAGTACTCAGTGACAACATGACTTTCCTTCTCTGTCCTAGTTTTGTATTTTAGTTCTTTGGAAAGAAGGGCATCTAAAAAACTGACACACAATCATAAAATGATACAATGAAAATTAAATTGCATTGAATTTGTGAGGAGACAAAGAGTAAGTGTAATAAGTTATCTAGGGCTTCCCAACCTTTACCACATACTGTGCCTCAAGAAGGAATGAATGGATTTGGGTGACATTTATCTTTGTAGTAATAATGACTGAAAATGTTAACATCAATAACTTATTGCTGCATAATCTACATTTGAAAAAATCTCTTTGAGACAATATTACTTTGGCTGTTATTCAAATGAGCAGAAACAAATGAGGCATTTATTCAGTAATTTTTTTCTTGCTCAAATCAAGCTAAATCTCATTAAGAAATGATTCTACCAAAATGAGCTTCTACAATTAAAAATAACTTAGATTAGAGATAATCTACTTGACAAAAAATATGTTCTCTTTGCACTTTTTTATTGGATGAAACAAAAGTTAATTTTCTGTTAGGGATCCTTCACACATAAATGAAGCAGGTTGGATCTAATTTACCGAAACTTTTTTTTTTCTGTCATCAAACAAGGAAGTAGGCAAATGAAACCTAAGTCCATTTGATTAATGAAAAAATGAATTCTCTCCTTTTCTTATGAGGGTCATCATATATGTTTCTTTTTCTTTCAATGCAATTGCAATTGGATGTCAATTATCTGCAAGTCAATTTAGAGAAACTTTAATGATATTTCAAATCAAATATAGAAACAGAGTAACTCTGGATTAAATCAAGGACAGGAAACATAGTAATTGCAATACTAATCTTAGCATTGTCTAATTATTTGTGACCTCCTTGCAGTTACATTGGTCCTTACAGCAGAAGGACCTTTTTTAAAGAACACCTTTTTTAAAGGTGTTCATTTATTTCTTGCTTTTGGCTGTTGCTGCTAGAAAAATGATAAATATTCCTTTGTTAGGAAGAATATTTTAATTTAATTAAATCATGTTGGTACTTTTGTTGAAATAAATTGATCTTATGTGAGTAGGTCTATTTTTGCATTCTGTATTCTTTTCCATTTATCTCTAATGCCTACTTTTGTGCTAATGCCACTACTTTAATTACTTTAGCTTTAAAATCTAAAAAAATCACCCAACTTTGTTCTTTTTACAAATTGTCTTACCCATGATATATTTCTGCATTTATGTATGAATTTTAGAATCCATTTGGTAATGCCTGCAGAAAAGCCTGTTGGGATTATGTTTGTGATTGTGTTGAACCTACAGATCAACCTAGCCAGACAGGACATCCTAGCAGTACTGAGTAGACTAATTTATGAGCATGTTATATCTCTATTATACTTAGATCTTCTTTATTTTCTCTCAGCAGTATTTTGAAGTTTTCATTGCAGAAGATTTAAATATATTTCGTTAAATTGACCCCTATATATTATATATTTTTGAGGATATTTTCACTTTTTAAATACCAAATTCTAGATATTTATTGTTGATCTATAGAATATAATTTATTTTTTTACATTGCAGGCCTTCTATATATGTTTATTAAAGCAGTATTTGGGGGATCTTTAAGTGAGTTTCATTGTAGATTATTATGTTTTCTATAAACACTTCTTGTATTTTAGGATGTGTGCCTTCTGTTTTCTTGCCTTATTACAAAGTTAGTGCCTCCAATAAAATAAAAGCAACAGCCTTGTCTTTGTTCCTAAGGGAAAAAATTTAGTTTTTACCATTAAGTGAGATGTTAGTTGATGTTTTTATTAAAGATATTCTTTATAAGGTGATAAGATTTTTCCTACATTCGGTTTGTGAGATTTTTTTAAAATCAGTGTTATTTTCAAGATTTGGAATTTAGTCAAATGCTTTTTCTATATCTTTTGAAGTGATCATATATATCTTCTTTATTTCTAAAGTTTGGCTAATTATATTGATTGACTCTTTCAAATATGAAACCAACCTTGCATTCTTTGTCATGGTATATTACACTTTATGTACCATCATGTATTGCTTAATGATGGGGACCCATTTTGAGAAACACATCTTCAGGCAATTTCAGTGTAAGAACATCATAGAGCATACGCTCATGAAACAAGATGATACGGGACATTCAATATGGACTTTTAATGCAGAGAGAGATGTGGTAAACACAGGATGCACAAGGCTGCTGCCTATGTAACACAGCAGACTGTCATAGTATTTGTCCCTTTTTAAAGTATGAGTATACTCTAAAAGAACTTTAAAAGTATGTGATCATAAATACATAAACCAGTAATGGTCATTTATTATAAGATACTGCACATAATTATCCATACTGTACTTTTATTCTACTGGCAACACAGTGAGTTTGCATTGTTCCAGAACTACCAGGACAGGTGAGCCATGCATTGAGCCATGAGGCTATGATGGCAACAATCTAAGTGAAAGAAACTTCAGCATCATTATACAAACCACCACTTTATATGCCATCTGTTACTGACCAAAACATCCTAATGTAGCACATGACTATATAGGGCTGAATTTGATATTTTTGTGATTTTTTATTGGTGCATTATAATTATATATAATAATGAGATTCATTGTGACATGTTCACACATGAACAATGTATAATTTGGTCTCCTTCATTCCCCATAACATCCTCTCTCCTACCTCTCTTCCCAGCACTGATCTAGTGTGCTTGTCTTTATTCTATTTTCGTGAAATCCTTCTTTCCTTTTTTCTCTCTAGCTTCCACATGTGAGAGAACATAGGATCCTTGACTTTCTGAGTCTGGCTAATCTCACTTGGCATAATGTTCTCCAGTTCCATTCATTTTTATGCCAATGACATACCTTTGTTCTTTTTTATAGTTGAATAAATCTCTTAAAATATTTTTGAAAATTTTTCCCTTCTATGTCATGGAAGATATCAGAGTTTTCTTTTCTTGTATTATCTTTTAGACTTTTGTATCTAGGTTATGCTGACCTCATAAAATGACGTGGATAATAGTCTCAGCTGCTTTTTTAAATAGAAATTTGGCAAAAATTAATGTTATTTGCTTCTTAAATTTTTGATAAAATTCACCAATGAAACCAACCCCACCTGTTTATTTTATTACAAATCCAATTTCCTATGAAGATAAAGCGTTATTCAGATTTACTGTTTCTTTTTATTTCTATTTTGGTAAATTTTTTTCCAATAAATTTCCTGTTATCCAAGTAGTAATCTGTTATCAAATTTATTATCATAACACATCTAAATTTTCTAGATGTACTCTTGACAGTGTATCTCAAAAAGTAGAGCTAGTGGATCAGCCAACTTTAAATGTCTTTCTGTTATAATAGATAGAAATGATACATCTTGGATATGGAATTGTTATACTCTGGTTAGTCTGTATCAGGACTTGTTGATTAGGCTGCACCAGAGGGACAGAGGAGAGATGGGATCAAGTGCTCAAGGATTTGCATTTTGATGTGAGCCATTGATGTTTGAGCATCTTCTGGTTGTACTATGGAGATACTTTAATTCACTAGGAACATGCTTTCTTGCTAATATTTTAGTGGTAGAAATCTGATATTGACCTCTTTTAGAAACAATGTGCTTGGTGTATTCTATTGCTTTGTCTCATTTTAAACTGAGCATTAAGGGAATGCCTTGTTTTCATTGTAATTCTACCAATATGTCTATCTAGAAGCCTGTTGCCATTTCTGTCCCCAGTGAAATTTTTGTCTCCAAGAAAAGCAAGATTACATTTTTTTTCTAACAGATTGAGTTGGTGTAGTGCATTCTTGGTTATCAAAACTACTTATGTATCTTTGGGATTTTTAAATCGGTGAATATTCATGATATTTGGAAAAGCATGATATGTATTATGATCTCAGTCACAAAATGGGATGCTGTGACTATACATGCAGGATCTGGAAGGACACATTCAACTTAGTTGCTTGTGATTAGATGACTTTGTTCATTGCTTGTGTTTGTCTATTTCCTGTAATGCACATATTAACTTACAAAAAAAGTTATTTTAAAAACAAAATAACTTACTGTCAAAAAGTTGTTCATAATATTTTCTTGTTATCTATTTAATACCTATAAGACCTAAACTGATATTTCTGTTCTTTTTG
Organism: Geosciurus inauris; assembly: GCA_004024805.1. Taxonomy (NCBI): domain Eukaryota; kingdom Metazoa; phylum Chordata; class Mammalia; order Rodentia; family Sciuridae; genus Geosciurus; species Geosciurus inauris. The sequence goes on from PVHX01000271.1 coordinate 80,642, forward strand.
ATAATTGGTAATTTGTGAGGTTTTCCCTGATTATTGTTATATAGAATTTATAGGTTTTATTAAGATTCACATAGAACCAACTTTTCACTTTTAAAAATTTCTGTATTGTATTATTTTCTGTTATTCTTATTCTTACACTTTCCTCTTCATTTAATTTGATTTTAGTGTGTTTTTCTAGCTTCTTAATGTGAAATATTAGATAATTTAAAATCTTTCTTATCTAACAGTCATTTAAAACTATAAATTTCCTTCTAAATGCTGCTTTAGCTAATATGTTGTATATTCATTACCCTTCAATTTGAATTTTTGTCTAATTTCTCTTGTGATTTCTGCTTTGATTTGTGGGTCTTCTGGAAGTACATTTTATAAATTCCAAATAATTTAGGGTAGTTTTCCATATATCTAGTGTCTGGTTTTAAGCATCATTTTAATAGAGAACATACTCTATGGCTTCAGTCCTTTGAAATGTGCTGAGGAGGATTTCATTGCCCAGTGTGTGAGCCCTCTTGGTGGCTGCTTCCAGAGCACTGTGTGTTCTGTAGACACTGGGTGCAGTCTTCTGCAGATGTCAGTTAGGACAGGTTGATGGATGGTATTGTTCAGGCAGTCTATGAACTTAGTGATTTATTTTTGCTTGTTTACTTTTTCTATCTATTTCTTAGAGAATGTATGTCAATTATTGCTATACATTGATTTGTTTATTTCTCCTTTTGGTTTTATCTGATTTTACTTCACTGATTTTGAAATTCATTTACTAAATCTATATTGTTTAGGATTTATGTCTTTCTAATAAATTGTCTCCTTTATCATTATCAAATCTCTTTATGTCTTATAATGCTAGTTGACTATGATTAATTTAGTCAATCTAGCTTTCTTAAACAATATGTTTTCACAATAACTTTTTTCTCTCATTCTTTAAGTTTTAATCTACATAAGTCTTTTTATGTGAAGTTTTTTGTTTGGAATTACTATTCATCTGAGTCTTACTTTTTTATACAGACTGATATCTCTGCCTTGAATTAGAATGTTTAGTCAATTTATAATAACTAATAATATAATGTGATTGGTTTTATATCTGTCATTTATGTCTTTTTCATTTGTCCTTTTTGCTTTTTTATTTCTTTTTATTCCTTTACTGCCTTCCATGATATTCATTTAATATTTTTATCATTATTTTCTTTTCATTACTATTCTTTTTAAATTTTTACATACTTTTATTCCATTGTTTATTGTTGCTATAGCTCAAACTATATGCAGCTTAACTCACAACATCTATGTAAAGTTAATATTGTATGTCTTCCCACTTCCTACTTTTCACTTTACACCTGAGGGTTCCTAAATCTTGTTTCCTACTAATAAATGTAAAAAACTTATAACAAACAATACAATCTCATTTATCTACTTTTTTTACCTTTTATACTATTATTTTCTTTTTAATCTCCATTTTTATTGGAAAAAAGAATGTATCAAAACATAAAATAGTCATCATTTAGTTAGAGATCTAAATTGGCTTTATCTGCTACTATACTATCAGGGTGTACTTCATTCAATAAAATTGAATAAGCATTTCAATAGACTGAGCAGAAGAATATACTGTTATTTTCATATTGATTTTGTGCAACAAATTTATATACTATCTTGTGATGTGATTTTTTCTTCAAAGTCAGTTATCATTATATATTGAATGTTTGCATCTCACCCAAAGTCATATGTTGAAATCATAGCATCCCCTGTGAGCGTATTAGATGGGACCTTTGGAAGATGATTAGGTAATGAGAGTGTGTCCTCATGAATGATGTTAGTGTCTTTATAAAAGAGAACCCAAAGAGCCTCTTGTGCTCTGGGAGGGCACAGTGAGAAGGCCATCTATGAACCAGAAAGTGGGCCCTCCTTACAAAGTGGATGTGCGAGCACCTTGATCATGGACCTCTCAGCCTCCAGAATTGTGAGAAATAAATTTTCATTGTTCATAAACCACCCACTCTATGGTATTTTTTAAAAGCCACCTGAATAATCTAAGACCATTATCTATTAAGGAATTTATGACAAGAACAAAAAGTACTATTTTGTGTTTATCTCTTTATCATTTCAGCTACTTCTTATTCCTTCCTATAGATCTGGGTTTTCACTGGCATTATTTTCCTTCATCCTGAAGAACATCCTCTTATATTTATTTAAGTGATGAATTCTTTCAGATTTCATTTATCTAAAAATGTCTCTCTTTCTTTCTCTGAAGGATACTTTCAATTAATACAGAATTCCGGGCTGGCAGTGATTTTTTTTTCTTTCTTCTTTCAGTGTTTAAAAAATGTTCTTCCAAACACAAATGGCCAAGAAATATTTGAAAAAATAAAGTTCAGCAACTTTAGCAAATCAAAACTACCTGAGATTTTATCTCACTTCAGTCAGAATGACAATTATCACAAAAAAAGAATACAAATAATAATAAATGCTGTCAAGGATGTGTGGAAAAAGGCACACTCATACATTGTTGGTGGGACTACAAATTAGTACAACCACTCTGGAAAGTAGTATGAAGATCCCTTGAAAAACTAGGTAAGGAACCACCATATAACCCAGCCTATCCCACTCTTGGATATTTATCCCAAATAACTAAAATAAGCATATTTTAATGATATAGCCACATCAAAGTTTATAGCAGTGCAATTCAAAGTAGCCAAGTTATGGAACCTGTCAGTAGATGAATGGATCTAGAAAATGGGTTTTATATACACAATGGAGTTTTACTTGACCATAAAGAAGAATGATATTATGGCATTTGCTGATAATTGGATGGAAATGGAGAATATCATGCTAAGTGAAATAAGCCAGATTCAGAAAATCAAGGGTCAAATGTTTTATTCATATGTGGAAGCTAGAATAAAATAAGGGGAGAAAGGGAATTGGGATCAGATATCATAAAGACATAGGGATGATCAGTGGAGTAGAAGGAGATTGGGGGGGAGGGATAGGAAAGAGGAGGCACTGTGAAATGAATTTGACAAAATTATGCTATGTGTATTTACAGATATGCCACAGTGAATTCTACCTTTATGTACATTTATAAAGCACCAATTTAAAATAAATAAGTAAATGAGTAGAAAGTAGACCAGTAGAATAGTGGAAGGGAAATAGAGGAGAGAAAAGGTAGGAACTGGGGACTGAATGGAATAAATTAAATTTTGTTATGTGTAATTATGTCAAATGAATCCAACTATGATAAACAACTCTAGTGCACCAATAAAAGAAAAAAGAATGTTTCAGCTGAAGCCAAAAGGCTAAAAATAAAGATAAAAAAGTCTTCAGGTTTTCACATTTCTCATGAGAAATCATTTGTAATTTGTGTCACTGACAGCTATTAAACTGCATTGTTCTCCTTGTATGTATCTCTTTTTTGTTTTTGACTGTTCAAGAGTTGATATTTGTTTTTATAGTAGTTTGATTTTGAAATATTTATATTTTTTCTAGGTATTTATTCTATTTGACATTTTCTAAGCTCATGGGTCTGTAAGTTCATGGTTTTTGTGTATATAATAAAATTAGGAAAAATATTGGTCATTTCTTCCTTAGTTATTTCTTTGCTACATTCACAATCTCTTCAATCTCTTCTACTTCTGGAAGTCAGGTTACATATATGTTAGATTATTTTATATCATTGCTCACTTATATCATTACATATCACTATTGTTCTGTTCAGTTTTCTTCAGTTCTTTTTCTTTTTTTCTTTTGGTTTGATTTTTTGTCTTATTAACAAATTTACAAAGTATTTCTTCAAGTTTTCCCATTTGCTTTTGCTAAGTCCTTACAGGATTCTTTTTTTTCTACTTTACTTACTTTTCTCCAATTCTGAAATTTCCTTAGGTTCTCCCCCCACCCCCTTTTCTGCTAAGGACACCTTTCACTTTAGTTGTTAATGCCATATTCGCCTTTAATTCTTTAAATATCTTCTCAATGAATTCTTAAACATTTTAATAATAACTCTTTAGTATTTTTGTTAAAGTTGACATCAAGCCCATCATAAAGCTGGTTTCAAAAGGCTACCTATTTCATGACTATCTATCACATCTTTGTATTTCTTTGCATAGCTTATACTTTATTATTATATACTAGACATTTTGGATAATAGATTGTAAAGAATGTAGATTTTGATATTTTCCTCCAAATATCTTGATGTTTATCTAATAAGAAATTTAATTTTTTATAAACACCTTGAATTTGTGTAAGCATGGTTTTCACTTAGATTTGACAATAGCATAAAACTTTTCCAAGAGACACTCCAACTAGCTGGGACTCACATTCTCCCAAATTACTTATCCTCTGAGAATTTTGTCAGGATTTATATTTTTTACTTTATTTGGAAGTTCTGGAGTAGTCTGTGCTAAGCCTTTTGGTGGCCCAGCTAGATTCTCAGGGTTCTTCATGTTTTTGAGGTGTGTACTCTCTGTGTGGGTCAACTTCTAATGTTGAGCTCTGAACCTTGAGGCAGTTGTTTTCATGATCAATTTGATGATGTCTCACTTTGTACATGTGCAGAGCATCCCCCCAGAGATATTTGCCTATCCCTTTACAGCTTCTTTTTGTCTGGTACGCTGGCTTTTAGATTCCAGCTGCTTCAGTTAGCCCTAACCCTGATTTCTATTTCCTCAGCTCTACAGCACCTCCATATTTTCTTTGGATTCCCTCTCACCATGCCATATCATGGGCTTTCCCTTCCCTCAGGGTTTGCAGTATTACACTTCTATTACCCAGTGCCTAAGAAGAGTTTTATAATTATACATGTCAGAAGGCATTGACTGGAATTAGTTACTTCATCATACCTGAAAGCTGAAGTACTCTACTTAGTATTTTAAAGAATGCCGTTTTCTTGCTGAAGTCTTCAAGGATATATTTAGAAGTCCTGTTTCCTTGTTCTCTTAACTCAGGTATAAGCTATTCTCTTTGTTAAATTTGTTTTTCCTCTCTCATGGCATTGCTGATTCTCATATGTTTGGTGATTCTTGATTGCAAGCTTATGTCAATCACAGTCACAGTTGGAATCCCATGATGGAAGTAGGGAAACTTCAGAGTTTTTAGATATAGTTCTAAAGAGGATAAGTCAGTCTCTATAATGTTATTTGTAAAATATTTAATATGGAAATCATTTTTGCCTACATTTTCTATCATGTGTAGTGAAGAAATCTTACATCTGGGGAGAGAGAGAGACAGAAATAGGGGGAGAGAGAGAGAGAGAGAGAGAGAGAGAGAGAGAGAGAGAGAGAGAGAGAATAGACACAGAAAAAGGGAAACTCATTACTGTGTTTAGTAGTCTAGCTTTCATTGTATTAGCACCCATGTACGTCTTGTTTGTTGGTTCCGTTCCATCACTGTTTTCCTTCTAGTTGGTTTAATTTGGGTCCTGCTATCAGATCAGCTCAGGGAAACTCTTGTTTTCTCTTTAGTTAGTCTGGGTTCTATCACTTGTCACAAGCAAAGTCTTAACTATTGCTGACAATAAATGGCTGAGGGAAATGAAGACTGATTCAAGAGAATGCATTCAATGTGAATAGGGCAACTTAAATTTTCCTATTTAGATTGATTTCCCCCCAGGGATTTAGTTCTTGGTAGCTGCTAGTTTGTTTAATGGTACTAAGATAAAGTGTGTCTTTTAATTTCTTTTTTCATTCTTTCCCATACCCTTTAAGAGGAAAATGATATCTGAGTATTTTTATAACATAGGACCTCCTTTTTATTTTTTTACTTCCTTTAGATTTCTCAGATTTTAATTAGTTAATTAATTAAATTAATCCACCCCATGGGGGTACATTCTAAGACTCCTAGTAGATGCCTGAGAGTGTGGGTAGTACTGAATCCTAAATATACTATACATTTTACCATTTGTTTTTGCCAATGATCTCAGCAGCCTCAGCATATGGTTTTCCCTATTTCCTTATTAAACTTTCACTTTTTTAGTTAAAGGATGCACCGTATAGTTTCTCTTTGGCATATCTGAGTTGGTTGTTTCACTACTTCTGTGTTTTGGGGACATAATTGGGTAAAAATTGGGCTTACTTGAACACAAGGACTGCAGCAGTATGGTAGCAGTTGACATGATGACCGAGAAGACTGCTAAGTGACAGAGGGGTAGAATTTACAGCTTAGATATGCTGGACAAAGGGATGATATATTTACATTCCAGGCATGTGCAGCAGGGTGGTGTGAGGTTGTATTATGTTACCTAGAAAAGTGCACAATTTAAAACTTATAAATTGCTTATTTCTGGAATTTTCCATTTGATATTTATGGACCTTGGTCAAGCATGGGAAACTGAGATCACAGATAGTGAAACCACAGATAAGGGAGGGGGTGCTACTGAAAATAGGAATGAAAAGCATCATTAAGTGTGCTAGTCACACTCAGTTTTTGTTGGATGTTTTATATCTTGCACATGAAGGTCCAGGACTTGGTTTGATTAAATCTTTATGCTTTACATACTCTACATGCTTATTCTAAAATGATTTTATTAATAATCTCTGGAAAATGTTTATAACTCAACTATTTAAAGGAGATCGATTTTATCACTAATGGAACAGAAGAGTTAGGGTGGTTAATGATTACCAAATTCATCATTACTAATGGAATAAAGGGCTTGCTCTTTCCTGTATAGGAGTTGAAGTTGGTTAATGATTACATTACCTATTCCATACAAAATAATTAAAACTTGGGGTAGAAACTGCCCATGTAAACTCTTAAATGGCTTGAACAAAGTTTGAAAAGGAATTATGTTTGTTAGCCTAAGAAAGACGTAGCATATTCGAATTTAACACTTATTAATTAGCTATGTTTAAACAAACCTTCTACAAGTTAAAGCCATGAATGTAATGTTCTCTTCTTTTACAATTTTATTTATACTGTTTATATGAACAGGATATGGTAATGAGATGAGGAGATGCATTAAACAAGGCAGAACTAAATTTTATAGCTTGGTTAGGGAAGGAAAACACTAGAGCTTTTAAAATAAGACTTACAATGAATGTTTATGGAACTGGATTCAGGCAAGGCTGTTAAGAAACTGTACGCCTTTAACTCACCAAAGAGAAATAAATAATTTCACCCATCAAGGTGAAAAACTAGCAGCTCCAAATGCATTTTCAAATTATTTATTACTTATGAATTTAATAAGAAAATTAGTATATACTGGGGTTTCTTGTGTCTAATTTGTGTCTTTTTGGTGGGTAAGTGGGGAATTGGAGACTGTCAGGAGTGAATAAAGTATGGCCTCGGTTCAAGATTGGGGATTATGCAAGCTATGTGACTGATCCACCTATACTTCCCAGCGCCATGTTCTCCTGCTTTAAGGCACTTTTATCTCCATTTATTTGTCATGTTATTGAACAATGAGAACAAAAGCATCTGTCTTAAAAATATACATTTAGGAAAAGTCTACAAAAGGCAAGTTCATCTAAGCATACTATGCAAGTTTCCTCCCAAACACGTCTAATGATGCTTTCCCTTTTTCCTCACTTTGTTTTGATTATCTGTCTTAACTTGCCATTGGTCTAAGTGTTAGGTTTTTGTTTGCTTGGTGCAAATCTTGAGTGTGTGTGTGTGTGTGTGTATGTATGCGTTTGTGTGGAGCATTGGGTTTGTGGGTGGGTGTGTCAGAGAAAAGAGAGAGGGAGAGAAGGAAAGATGGGTGTGGGAGACTGTAAGGTTGAAGAGTGATTATGGGATGAACTACTTTTCACTGAGGAAGTCTCTGGTATAGTTCTTCGGCTATCTGCACCCTCCTGCATCAGGTAGCACCTTACCAAACATTTTCCTCTTGAGATCATACTCTTTCACATTGTGTAATCTAAACTTTTCCACCATTCCCTACAGTCCCTGGCTCCTGAGACCCATCCCCTTACTTGAGTGTTGGGCTAAGGTTGCAACCCTACTTTTTATGGTTACCCTTCTTTGAGGACCAACCTTAGGGATGGCCTTCAGTTTAAACCTAGATATCCCAACATGAGAATCAGATGCAGACAAGTTCTTCATCTCTATATTACCTCTCTTGTTAGAATTTGACTTTCCCAGTTTCATAAGATAAATCTCAGACATTTACCAGAGGTTGAATGACTACCTTGAGAATCACTACTCTTTAAGGATGTTAGTGCTTCAACTGACTTTTTTCTTTATTTCTTTGTCATGTTCCTGTAAATGACCACAGAATGGACTTCTGCCCCTGTCAGGAGTTGGAAGAAATGAATGAATTATTCTTTACATGTCTTAGTGAGCCATTTGGCCCTGAGCTCAAATGGCTAGATTGTGACTTTTGGAGAAAAAAAGGAGGTGTATATTAAGTTTAGACCAATATTTGAGATGCCAAAGGATAATGCTGTGGCAAGAATGAAAGAGGATCTGAAATAAAGGAAAATGATCCAAGGGTTAACACCATATTTGATCTGAAACACATTACTGGTGCAATTAAGATAGAGGCCTCTGATATCTTTGCATTTATCACAAGTTTATTATGGGACACTCTTGTTTATAAAACATGCTTAGACCTTTTTATTCTTTTGTTTTTATTTTCCTTTGTATTCCAGCAATCCAGTCATGGCCTCTCATCTCTGTTTATGGTGTTTATATGAGAGTTGTCTGTAGTTCAGGTCATGCTCTGTTTCTCTATATAACACAAGGCCACGTACAGTCATTTGCCCTGGGCGTTGTGGTCTTCTTCTCAAAAAGATCTTCATTGTATCTCAATTGACCAGCCTGCCTCTCTCAGAAATATATGTAATTTATAATCATGCACTAGCATTTTTTAATCTTCCTTGTCCTTTGCCCTCAGCTCTGACATGGGACTATGTCACTAAAGACAAAACTGGAGTTATTCACAACTTTTCTGACACTTAAACATAGCTGGTCTGCTTCTCCATCAAGTAAAGCCAACTGGCCCCAGGAATTCACATAAGACCATTTTTCCCTTCATTCTATGTTCACATTTCTGCAAGCCCTCATCTCTCTGACTTGTTAAAACCCTGGTTTTTCACTTGGTTTTCAATAACTGTGGCTGGCACCTCAGTTTTTATTCATCAGCATTTCCCAGTTTCCTCTTTTGCTTTATCAAACTTACTTTGAAATCTCCCTTGATAGTTGCATTACTGGTAATTTCTAGTGAAAGTAATCTTCAGAAATTTTCTCTGCAGGGGAGAAAAAATGAAGAGTGACTGTGTGACTCAGGAGAAAGAGAGAACTAATATTTCCATTCGTTTTGTGTCAGCCATGGTGATATTTACTTATTTCATTTAATTTAGTAGCAGAAATATATAAAATATATTATACCAAGCAAAAGAAGCATAAACAGCATACAGGGAGAGCATAATAAAAAGAGTGGTTTATGGTAGCCGAGCAACAAAATGTGGGGGTTGCTGGATACTCTTTATTCATGAAGTGGCATTTGGAAATAATGACTGGCGAGGCAGAGCATGCCTACTTGTCTTCTGCTGTCTTGTCTTGCTGTCCTCCAGTCTGTTCAACATGTAATAATGTCCAGAGTCTAAACTGCCAGTGCTTTTCCATTGGACTGAGACACTTGAATCCTTTTCATGGTGGACGCGGGTGTAAATCTGGTCTATCCTTCCAAAATCATTACTGGTTATTCTTTATTCACTTATTTTTCCCCAACCATATTGGACTTCTCAGTTTTTAAAAATACCAGATGTTTTTCAGCATGGGAGACTTTACACACGCCCTGTCCTGATATGCTCCCAAATCCTCCCTGAAAGGAATGAATGTACTCTTGAAGTGGTATTCATGCATCAAGCTGATTACCAAATTGGAAGCATTTCAAACAAGTCCTGTTGTTCATCATGTACAAGAAATTCTTATCTGACATCCTGGCTCAGTAAGCAATCTCATTTCCTAAATGCTTATTTGTTAGATTGAGTCCTTCTGTTTCCCTTGGAAACATTAGCAAGTGAAAAGGTTGAGTTTTTTCAGGGAGGGTATGTGCTTTAGTGGCTTCAAGGTTGGTCTTGAGCTTATCTTATTTACAGCTGAAAAAATTTCCTTGTTCACCTTGCGAGGGAGCATTGGCCTGTATCTACCTAGAGACGGAATTTCTGATCACTGGTTACTATTATCACATTTTGTATAATTGCTAACTGTTATCAAATAAGCAGCACATTAATCACATTTACTTTAACAGAAGTTAATATAGGGCTACCACCTGTCTGTCTCTCTCTAGATAATCTAAATTTTAGAGATCATTTTACTGCTGGGGAATTTTTAAGCTGTGTGGGCAGATTTGCTAGAGTTGTGGCTATTTCTCATATGGTATGTCCTTTTCTCCTCCTCTCGTTTGAAAGAGCTGTTGGCAATTATTTGGCAAATGTATCTTTGGAGATGAGACTGGGAGAACAAAACGTTGTCATCTCCAACGCCCCCATTATTTTAGTTCTACTTGTGTCAGTAGAACACATTTGATTGGACAAAATAAGTGGATGCTGGATGACTCCTGTAGGAGTTTTGGATTCATCAAGACTTCTTTTTGGGACTTATCAGTATAATGGATAAAAACAAGTGGGTTGTCTAGGTGATTAAAGGGACAGAAAATCCTGTAAGGCAGGCTTGGTGGAGTTGTCTTAACCTGAGCCAGAGTCAAAACATGACAGAACACGTAGTCCTTCAGTGCAAACCATCACCCCTCTTGTCCTTGTTTATTCTAACAAAATACTGAATGCAACCATAGACTCATCAAAAGAAGACTTTAAAGAATTTAGGACTCTGTAAGTGTATGTGTATGCTGAATGGAAGGGTGTGATTTTATGCAAAATGTCATCAAATAAGAAACCTGCTATTAAAATTGTGTGTTATGATATTTTCTAATAAGATCAAAAAAGGTCATTATCTGATAATCAGGGAAGAAATACTTGGGCCTTCTATACAGTATTTTGAAAAGATCACACTGTATTTAAGAGAAAGACTAAGAATAAATCTTCAGTGGGTGATATTTGACAGGGAAGGTGGACTGATGGGAAATGCAAATGCTGTGATGGTTATTAGGAAATACATTGGGAGACGCACTGAAAGGACAAAGAAAAATTGCTGTCACATATGCAGTTTTAATAGAAGGTGAATTATCACAACTGTTGTCCAACTCAACTGTATCTGGGGAAAATAAAGTCATCTTATCTGAATTTATTTCTCTTAACCTCCACCAGATCCACCATCACACTTATGTGCTGATAAATTGGTGCCATATTGATGTATCCGACAGTTTAAAAAGAATCAGACTCAGTGTGCACAAATCAGTGTGCACTTTCTCAATAGAGACCAGCAGTGCTGACCCACTAGACATCTTGGAAACACAAATATTTTGTATATACAGGAGACTGCTGATTGTGCTTTAAAGGAGTACATTTGCTGGAAATCAACAATCTGAATTCTCTGTTTCTAAGTGAACTTACGAATAGCAAATTGAGATGAAGGAGGGAAAGAGCTGAGAAGGGAAGTAATATGGATATTCAAATGACATGAGCCTTTTGTTCTCTGAATGACTAGATCACAATAAAATGAGCTATTGTTTATATCATTGCTTACTGCCCTGTGTGACAATAAAAATGACCAGGAAGATGTGTTACAAATACACATTCTTGATAGGAAACCAGCATTTGAATCAGACTTTTCATGGGAAATGTCTAATACATAATCACAGACATCACCATACCAACTCATGAGACACAGGCATGTCGCTTGATGTGGATGACTTGTGTGGCTACAAAACAGAGTGGTGGGAACAGTTCAATTTATATTTATCAGAAAATTCTCATTTTCATAAATTGAATTTGCTTTTTTTCTGGACCATTTGCTGCCTGAATTGGCTTCTACAACTTGCTTTATTCTTCATTGAAAGACATTTACTTTATATGTAATTTTCCAAATAAATTTAATAATTAAAAATGTCATGTAGCTTTACACAAGTGCTAAATCCACATTTGTCTATCCTTTTCTTTAAAAAGAAGCTGTTTGTCAGCTCCATCTTTGTCCTATGAAATCATGGTTCACAGAATCACAAACTATGAGGTTATAAAAGAACCTTAGAAATAATCAAGCCAATTAGTACTTCTGTTTGACTTATTAAAAATTAAAAATGCCAAATCTACTCAATTACACTCCCGGATAAACCAATGCTTTAAAGCAATTTATCAATACTATGTAAATATCATTTAATAAAAATAATAAAAACAGTATTATTTTTATTTTCCCATTATGGAAACAAATTATTTTTCTAAATATCACCTAAAATGAGAACCACATGTCACCTCTGGTTAGTATATAGCTAATAGGAAAAAATTGTGATAGGGATCATTTGAGCACTAAATCAGTTCTCTCATCCATAGAATGGGGAAATGGGAATGCTAATGCCTTCCTATATTTATGTAAAGCTTTGGAAGAGGATATATGTAGTGTGCCTGGCACACAGTAAGTGGTCATTGCTATTGTGTTAGTCAGCTTTCTGTTACTACAATGAAATACCTGAAGCAGTTAATTTATAAAGATAGAAGTTTTATTTAAACCACAGTTCACAGGTTGAAATCCAAGATTGGTGGCACATCATGGGAGTGCTCACATGTCAACTCAGGAAATAGAGAGAGAGGATAGGCCCGGGTCTCACAATTCCTTTTGGGGGCACATCTCCAATGACCTAAGGACCTTTCCCTAGGTATACTTTTTAAAAGTCCATAGCATCTCTCAATACTATCATCCTGGGGACTAAGTTTTACATATGGACCTTTGGGAAATACTCATTCAAACCTTGAAAGCTAGTTTTGCTTAATAATGTCTATAAATTGTCTTATGTTTTCTCTTCTTTTCACTTTCCTTACCACAGTGCCTTACAAATAGTAGATGACAAATAATTCATTTATTGACTTGTTTAGTAATAAGACTTACATAGAAATCACCATTGCTTCTTATTGGGTGAAAAAAATGCCTTGAACTCTCACTCTGAGAGAGCTCAGCCCATTCCATTTACTCCATGTGTGAAAATTCTGCTTTTCTGAGTCTGATTAGGTTATAAGTTGTAAGGGTAGGGCTTGTTTTTTGGGTAATTACAGCTTTAAATGCACCCAGAAGGCTATTACACATTGGCCATATCCAATGAATATAATAAATAATTAATTGAACAAATAAATAAATAAAAATTACAGCTCATAAAAGCTCCTCATTAACTTACCCAGCACTAGTTTAGCTCTTGCAATTAATTTTAAACTCTCTTGTTTCTCCTTTATTAAGTAAGCTGAAATGAAATAGAAATGATATAATTGTTTTTGCTTTCTCATTTGAGGAAATACTCATGAAGGTTCAGTTCTCAGAGCACACAGAAAATGAGATTAGACGATTCCTATTTGATACACAAATAACATAGGATTCTGAACAATAATAGAACCACACTTATTCCAGTAGAATATATCTACCTTGTCCAGTGTAGAAGATGGCATCAATTTAGAAAAATAAAAATATTGGTATGTCATTATAGAATCTTTCTGCGGGGAATAATTGGGATTCACTTCTTTTTTTTCAACCACTGACAAGTGAAGCTTTTTTACTATTATACCTTTTCTCTCTCTTTTTTTTTGTGAAGAGAAATGCATATGTACATGCCTGCTTTAGTTCAGATCTTAGAACTTGCATGTTCCCTCTCCAGATTCCTGGTGTTATATGGCAAAAGGATGAAACTCATGCATGAAGTTATCACTATGTTTTTCAGGAATAGATTTGGTAAATGATTCTACTTTATAAAGGTCAACTGATATAATCTTTAGAAAAATGGACATGAGGTGGTTTTGTCTGAGGGAATTTTACAGGCCTTCAGGTATGTTGTGGTGGCAGGGGGCGGTGTCTATCAGGGGCAGCTTTCCTTAGTATTAGTTTTATGAGCTCCCCTTCAGGAGGCTGTGGGAACTCAGGCAGAGGATATTCTCTACCCCAGCCCTGACTCTGTTGATAGATCATTAATTATTATGCAGGAATGCCTCTTTCAAGCACATTGTTTTGAGTTCCTGAGAGCTTCAAATACAATTCAATGATTATTATTTTTCTAATCCAAAAATCAGTAGAGTGAATAATGGCTCACATAATTCATCTGGAGGGATCTTGACTTGATTAAAATGAATCACCTGGGCTTATATAAATGCCTTGCACATAATTTCATTGTGAATTGGCACTGTGGCGTTGCAGTACAAAGACAATTGGACTACAAGTCAGGAGATCCTATCAAGGCTAGAGGCTTCTCCAGTAAGCTTTGTGACCTTGGCATGATGCTTTCTGAATCTCACTTTCCCTTTTTGTATAATAAAAGAATTGGACAACTTGAGATCCTTCATAACTTCCAATTTCAATCTAACTCTTAAGTTTATAACTGAGATGACATTTCTCTTTTAAAAGAGTTATTTTGTCTCATTATCCTTGGGAAGAAAACAGGATACAATTTTATCTTTCATCTCTTCATTTGTAGAGGCCTTAAAAGAATCCTGTTTCCCTCTGCTGATGCCCTATCACAACCTAGGCCACACTGTGTCTGGAGTGCAAAACTGTCATTAGGGAATCACAAATGGCCACACTTATCCTCTCTGTAAGATGATTCACTAAAGGAGTAGCTTTGTCTCAAAACGGGAAAAATACGTAAGGTTTGTTGGAACACACAGCAAGTTCATCCACATACCCTGAAACTCAGTGAAGGAGGCCCTTGAGGGTAAAGCCATTTTGTGAATGGGAGAATTTTCTGGTATCTGGCATGGCTGTGAACATAGTTTTCCCTGGAGGGACTGCAGGAGCTGCTGTGACATTGTTTCACCTCATGGTTGACAGTTGCATAGTGCAGGGGAACAATCAGTTCCTTGGTTATCCTCCAAGATGAGCAAGGTCAGTTTTAAACAGCTTGCTGACAGGGAGCCTTATATTTTACTCTAGTCTCCTGACCTCACAAATCTTGAGGCTGGAACTAAAGTCAAGGAGTCCTTTTCAGCCTGATTCCCCACAGCACTTCTCTCCTCCTACAAACAATGCCTCATCGTGGTTCTGCCAACACACAGATTTTGAGAGATCAGAACTGCAGTTGTTCAGTACAGCCACAATGCAATTGTATTACCATATCTGTTTTCACAGGGGTGGTTTTTTCACAGATCCAAATTAAGTACCCATAAAAGGAAAGCTGCCTTTAAAAGTTTGTTCCTCAGTATTAAACCACAGAGCTGACTTTGAGTTCCATCAGATGATTGTCTAGGAAAGGGGAAGATTACACAGTCATTTGCTTATTTGCATTTCATTTAGAACATTACCATGTCAAATTGAGTTTATTCTCCCTGGGGTGAAAATATTTAAATTTTCCAACCTCTCACTATGTGCCTCACCCCCATTTTGTTCTTCACATATGAAAAAGATGAACGAGATCTGCAGAAGTGTCTGTGAAACTCACCTAAAGCAAGGGGCAGCTGGAAGATGAACCGTTCATGAGATGACAGATGCCCTCAGAAAGAAAATATTTCCCAAACAAGGCCATTTTAGCTTCTATTTTCTTAAGTGACAAAGATGTTCTTGTAAAGACTAGAAGACCAGGGAGGAGATGAATTAGGACGCTCAGCAAGACCTTATTGGAATACACGCTCTCGGCGGACTCCCCCGTCCATCAGAGTGTGTAAGGAGGAATGGCACTGGAGCTTCCCTGCACAGAGAATTTCAAGAAAGCCCAGTCAGGAAGGGGAGGGCTTGAGGGCAGGAAGAGAAGGCCAGAGTCCTTCCTGGATAGGTCAGGAAAACCCGCTGATTGACAGGAGGTGTGTCTACTGGTGGCGTCCACGTCTGGCTTGCTGCTGCTCCGCAGCTGCTGACCGGTCCCCCTAATTGAACATCTTGAACCCTGACCAGACCTAACAGTTCTCATCTAAAATTATATCCAGCATCTTATTTCAAGTAAATGAGCTAAATAATGGTATTCTTTGAACTAGACTTTTGTTAATGTGCTGTAAGTTCTTTGAAAATATTTGCTATTGGGGCAGAACCCTTTTCCGGTATGCTCTATTGATCCTTATTTGCCCTTTATATATTATTGACATTTTTATGTCACTAGCAGGAAACTAGACATTCATTGAAACAATCCTGGAAAAGGAATTAAAAGATCTGGTTTCCACTTTTGCTTCTGCTTCTAGAACGATAAACCAACAGTACTATAAGGAATTGCATTTATAGTAATGTGCCAAGGGATGGAACAGAACATTGTATTGCTCAACTTAGAAAGATTCATCAATGGTTCAAGATTTCTGAAGTTAGGTAGGGTTCAGAAATTGTACTAGAAGGAAGAGGGTAAGCAATTCGTTTGTCCAGTTGTTTTGCCTGCTGTGACGTGTATTCTCCTGTGATTAAGTCCTTCATCAATCATGCTAAGAAGCAACTAAAAATTGGAGATTTCTGAAGATGACACTTTATAACCTAGGAACCATTGCACAAATTCTTGGATTGATGAAGCATTGTGACAGTGCACATCTAATGCTATGAGTTGCTTCCCAATTTCTTTTTTGTATGTAACCACGTAGTACATAGAATCATGCCCAGTGGTCACCCATGGGACAACTAAAAATACAGCATTGCTTGTATTTGGCTTCCCTCAAAGAAAAAAATATACATGGGCTGGGGGGAGAGAGGGATAGAGAGTTAGTGAGTTAGTTATTATGCTGGACTGAAATTGCATACTAATAGGTTGGGAGAGATTTACCGGCACCTGTGAGTAGGACTTTTCTCTTGATCATTCAAGCTATGAATCCGCTCAGGAATCTGTATTTGCTGAACTCAGATGAAAACAGAGAGTCCATCCTACATGGGATAAAGAATTTGAATGTGTTCTTGTTGGTCTTGACCATAATTCTACCATCACATCGAAGATAGAAAAAAAAATAGTTCAATCATAGATAGCTTATATGATGGCCTCATCTCCCTCCATGTTTTTTCACAATGATTAGGAGGTATTTATAAAATTGTGCTTTTTATATCAGTTATCTATGATACCTTCTTCAGGGTAACCTTATTGATAAAATTGATTCATGGTAGCATCTCAAACCCTTCTCAGGCCTTATACTACCTCCATAATGGTATCTCTTTTCTCTGGCCCTCCACACATTATTTTCTCATATGAAACTTTCTGTTGTACCTTGCCTACTACATTTCTCATCTCCTTGTATGTGGATTTGGGATTCCTATACTCTGTAAAGCCTTTTCACATTGTTATCTTGCTACGTTTTGTTCATTTTCTCGAATTCAATTCCTTCAGGAAAACTTCCTTAATCTTCCACCACAGCCAAACCCACCTGAGGTTTTTGTTCCTCCAATGTATGCCTTGTTCATTTGATCATCACCACCTGCTGCATTGTAAGTACTTTGTGCACAGGAATTATATCTTTTACTTATCAGTCTATATAGCTTAGCTGTGTCTGATACACAATAGGCCTTAGTCAGTGTTTGTTGAATGAATAAACTGGGTAAACCCAGAGCCAGGAAGTAAGGGACACTTGGAAAGGTGCCTTCAAATCTGCCAGCCCACTGGAACCAGAATGGATGATACCTCTGTCTTTGAATAGTAGATCATTTTGGTTTGCTTTGTGCTGCCTGAATGTTTAATGAAAGCTCTTTTAAAGTTCTTGCCTCCCTCAACTGCAGTTAGAGGAATAGAGAAGTGTTGTTTGTGTTTTCAGATTGAGTAAAGAAAGGGCACACCATATCGCCTGGGGATAGCAAGATCTGAAATGAGAGAATCCCAAGAGAAAAGCAAGGACTTCCAGGGACAGAGGAAGTACTACTGGGTTGGTTATTTTCCCCTGGGGACCTGAGGCTAGAGGTTTCTTTTAGCAAGGGAAATTTCTTTTTCTTTTTTTTTTTTTCCTTTTTACAGAAACTTCTTATCTTCCCTTTTAGCCACATTCTCTTCTCTTTGCCTTTGTGTTGTCCTCTGGGTCCCAAAGAATTCCCTCAAGTTGCTACAACCTTTTCTTCCTACCCATGCTGTGTTTAGGAGCTTTTCCTGGGTAGCAGTCACCTGAATAGGGCATTTACTCTTATAGCCACTGAGTGTTCATGGCTGATAAAGCATAATGTACCATGGTTCACTGGGGCAGGTTTCACTGCAAAACTTAGTGGCCTGATATTACCATCATTTATCATCTCTCATGTTTCCATGAGGGATGGGTTTATTGTGTTCTCCTGGCCTTTACTCTGCCGGTCTTGCTTGAGGTTTCTTGTGTGGTTGTGGTGAGATGGTGGCTATTTGCCCATCTGCAGACTAGAGGAATTATATGTATGCTTGTCTCAGATGTTGGGATGACTGGACCTCCCTGCTTCTTCATATAGGTTTAAGGCTTCTCCTCCTATGCATGAACTTGTTGTGGCAACTGGACCCACAGGAGCTAACTTCTTAGATGGTAGCTCAGAGGTCTCCAAACCCAGTGTCAGGAGGCAGAGAAGCTGCCAATCCTTTCAAAATATGGGACCAGAATGGTCACTATGACATAGTGCTGCATACTTTTGTTAATGGAAATCACGGGGCAGGCTAGGTCCATATGAGAGGTGCCTGTACAGAGTCATGAATACCAGGAGGTATGGTTCACTGGAGTCACCTTTTAAGACTAGAAAACTAGCTATCACAGGACACTTGCACTTTGACAAACAAATAAGCTTAAGCACCAAGACTGTGTGTTTCTTCTTTCTTCAAAAACTCTCCTCCTTTCAGCTATTTCTTCAAATTCTCTCTCACTTTTTCACTCATCACTCTTTCCATCATTTTAATTTATTACTTTGTCTCTATGACTTCCATTGGTTCTGCTCCCTTTGTTCTCTCTCTCAAATAAAGGGTAAGACTCATCACCCATGCCTTGTTACTCTTTCTTGTTAATCTTCCATTCTCTCCCTCACAGGATTGAACTTAAACTCCTTACAGTTTTTTCGTGGTTTCTGCTTGTCCCTCTCTACCAGGTCCCTCTCCCACCTCTCCTGTGTCCTAAGCTCTTTGAGCTTTACACTTTCTTGAGTAGAATGTGCACCTTCACATCCTTTTCTGTTGTACATGTTCTTTTTTGTTTGTGGTTCTGGGGATTGAGCCCATAGCCTTGTGCATGCGAGGCAAGCACTCTACCAACTGAGCTAGATCCCCAGCCTGCACATATTCCTTTTGACAGAAAGTAAGAAATATGTTTCTAAAGTCCTAGCATGCATTCTCCCTTCCACTCCTGGAACAAGCTATAAGAACATTCTTCCTGGTCTCACATGAAGTCTCCTTTGGCTCCCTCTGCATTATTAATTCATCTCTCTTCTACCCTTCCATAGTATGTTTGAGATAGAATCTATTTTATTGATTTATAAACCCTTCAGAGTGTCTTATTCATATGTGTGTATTCCATATCAGCATATCATAGGGTCTTAAACATTGGTGTTACAATCATCCTGAATTGGCTGGCTGAATTATTTCATTCTTATTTTCTCTTCTCAACTAGTGCCTCTGTATAGGTGACTGTCACATATGTTTCTATAATCCTCCATGTGGGAGAGAGCTGGCCTGAGGGCTTCCGCAGTACATAGTACAACTATATCAGGTTTTTCAATCATGAGCTTTTGGCCATAGTTCCATAATGTAACAATAGCCACATTCCTGTGAATAGCAGCAAGGTGCTAATGGAATAGTCATACCCTATGCACCCTGTAAGTGCTTGGAGGACAAAGGGCCTCTTAGCATATATAAAGAGGGACCTGAGCTCAATAAAAAAAGAGTCTCTTGCCTTGTTCTGTGTGTGTGTGTGAGCTCAGAAAAAGAGTCTCTTGCCTTGTTCTATGTGTGTGTATGTGAGTGATTTTCATCCGCGGCTCCCTCGCCTGACTCGGTTTCCCTTTGTGCCAGCGCGGGCGCTGGCACCTCCAGCTATGGACTCACATTTCAGGCTGAGTATCCTGCTGTCATTTCCAAAACAGCATATTCTCTTTCCCTTTCAAATTTCCTCATCTCTTCTGTGAAACTACCATTACTCCAGATCAAGACTCACCTTTGTCCCTTTCATCTACCCAGTCTTGGAGTCTGATTGTTTGTTTTGCTCTCATATTTATTTTTGCAGATACATTCTTACCGCCAGACCTTCTGATGCCTGACTAGTTGCCTTGCTTCTATTGTATCCCCCCACTTGTCTGTTTCTCCCTCTAATCCTAACCTCCCTCATTATTAGGATTATCTTCCTAAAATGATTCTCTCACAGTGTTGCTCTGGTGCCTCTAGAAATGGTATTATCAAATCGAATCTACCCTTTCACCTGGTTCTCACTGCCTTCCCTGGATTCATGTCCACGCTACCAATCTTCCTCTGCTTCTTGCTAATAAGTACCACCCACCCACATCAGGAATTATCTCATTTCTTTTCTGATTCTGGCTCACATAAAGTCTTACTCGATCCCAACTGCAAGCTACTCCTGTCTGGAAGTTTCACCTAGACTCCTCCCCTCACCCATGTCAGTATCCTTCCCATTCCTCCAGGATGTGTTCAAGGTCTAATCCTCTATCATTTTAATTTTGACTTATTCTTGATGTCTCAAGAGCAAGGTTGAAAGGCAGACTTTTGTTTGTTTGCTTGTTTGTTTGGTGGTTCTGGGGATAGAATTTCCATGCTAGGCAAACACTCTATCATTGAGCTACATCCCCAGCTCTTATTCCTGTTCTCTCAATTCTTATTTCTCTGAGCCTCGATTATAGATAATATTGTGTCACAATTATTTTTACCAGTTGTGTTTATTTGTGCTTAATCAACATATATGCTTCTTGAGGCTAGAAACTATGACTTCTCATGGTGTCACACTGTCTAGCACAACGCTGAGCGCATAATGCTAGTGGGTAAATAATATGGACTTATAGTGGTAGCCTAATAGATCATCATGTACAGGCCAGTGGGATGAAACTTTCTCAGGATAACTATAGGAAGCAAGGGAAAAGGTGAGCTCTCAATGTCTCTCATTCCCAGATAAGATATATCCTATTTTGGTTCTATATAGCAGAACTAAATATTAAAAAATAAAAAATTAGTATTATTTTTATTTTATTAACTAACATAATTAGTACAAAAATTTTATATTACCACTAATAATTAGTAATTAGTATTGGTAATTTGTATGCCAGTTGACTGCTTAGAAGCCATACTTACTTACTCACAATTTTGTAGGTTCTCTAGAATTGCAATGCTTCTTGCTTAAGGTGTCAGATGTAAAGATGGGCAAGGTGGGATAGTAGGTGGAGGATTTAGATTAACAAAAATACTTAAGAGTGGATTATTTTGTATTGGTCTCAGAGAAGCCTATTTCTTGAATTGAGATATATATCTAGTAAACCTATTTACTAAGAAATGGGTTTAATTGTTTTAGAAAATAGTTTACTTCTTTAATGTTTCAGCAATAAAGAGAATTCTAGATACACAAGGAGTAAACAAGAATGTTAGTCATCCCTCAGAAGCTGGCTATCGCAAAAAAGACTCAAGATCCTATACTTATACCTCAAGTCATATGGCAGAGGAATTTCAAACTTCTCTTCCAGAAGCCAGCTTGTATGGTTTACTAGCTTTTCTGTGATTAGAATGGAGAGGATGACACAAAGTTTCAGAGAAAAACATCAAAAATGAAAACAGGAGAAATGAAAACTGCATTAGTGAAAAAAAATGGAGCTGAAATTTTTGCAGGCATGTGAGTGCTTATTTTTAAGATTATATCGCCACCTAGTAAATCAGACCAGAAATACATCCACAGAAACGACAGCCCCAGTCTGGTGCTGAGCTCCCATCCTGGGTTAGTAATTCCTGCTGTCATCTTTGTAAATACCTGCACAGACAACAAGACAACCTGCTACCAGCATAAGCTCTTTGAGTTCTTAATATTCTGTCTCAGCTCACATTTCGTTTATCTAGGGTTATGTAATGCAGAAGCCAGCAGCACACTTTAAAAATGAAAATGTGTTAAGAATTTCAATCTATCACTCCTTATCTATTCTTGGAAAATGATTAGTTAAAACCATGCATATTATCACTTGCCTCTCCTAAATAATTTATCTGGCCTATGTGTTAGTGCAATATTTTGTGTTTTTTAACTTTGCATTTGTGCCCAGTAAAAGAAGCAGTATGAAATATTAAAATCATGGATTTCAAAACACTAAACAAAAGATCCTATTTTTGTTTTAAATCCATGTCTTTAGTTTTCTGTTATTTTAAATAATTCCTCATTTCTTCTGCGGTGGTTGTTTGCACTGAATGCTTGATCATCCACCCTGGTTTTGTTTTTTTATAAAGAACTTGTTAGCGTGATAAAATATTGCATAGGGCTTTAAAGCTCTGGTGTCTACAGATGATTACCTGAGCATCATCCTGGCTCTGCCTCTGGCCAGTCCCAACTTTTTCACCTTTGAGATGAGAATAACAGTAGTTAGGCATAAATAGACTTCTATAAGAAATATATTAATCAGTGAGTGGTCAGCATTAACTATAATTTTTAATAGCAAAAATATATAGATTAAAAATTGTAAAAACAAAGGAATTGAAACTGGTTTCATCTTGCCATTCACAACAGATCAAAATGTTTTAGTCCAACAGATTCAAAGAGAAGAGACAAGTATTCTGAGATCAGGAAACCATCCATTTTTAAATTTGTTATTAAATTTTTTAAAATTATTAAGTATTAATAACATAAAATTGCTTAAATTCAGGTACTCAAAAACTTGGAAATGTACTACATTCTTTTTTCTCTACTACCTTCCTTCTTTCTAGAACCCTATTCTCCTATCTCCATTTCATTGTAAGGACTTCTTAGAATATATATACATATTTGGTACCGAGGATTGAACTCAGGGGTACTCAACCACTGAGCCACACCCTCAGCCCTCTTTTGTGCTTTATGTAGAGACAGGGTCTCACTGAGTTGCTTCATGCCTCACTGTTGCCGAGGCTGGCTTTGAACTCGCAATTCTCCTGTCTCAGCCTCTTACAATATATTTTACTGAAGGTATATTTCAGCTGAAGAATTTAGGGTAGGAAGAAGAGGAGGGGTGATTTTTGTTGTGGAAGCTTTTCCATGGGGACTGTCTATCATAAACCTCACTTTTGTTTCATCTGATATGGTGGAATCTATTATTTGTCCCTTTATAACTACTTTTCTTTCTTCATTAAGATAGTAAAACTACATGCTTGGTAATGGTCATACAGCTCAATATATGCTAGTTTCCTCCTCAAATCATGTTTAACTTCTGGGTCATGCCTTTATAAAGAACATACATGACCTTTTCCTCTTCCTTTTTTACTCTTTCTACTGACTAGGTTATGAATGTGATGGTGGGACTGGGGCAGCCATTGTGGACCAAGAGAAGCAGCTAATTTTAAAGAGGAGCAAAACAATAAGATAAAAGGAGCCCAGCTTCCCAGCACAGCTAATTTCTCAGAGTAGTCCTGAAATGTCTGCGCTGCCTGTACATGAGGGAATGGCCAATTGCTGTCCTATTTCAGCTTGTACACTTTTGAGTCTCTTTTTTACAGTTGTAAAAACTGTGTTATATCTAATATTAATAATATCAAAGTGTAAGAAGCCTTATAATTATGATAAAATCATAAATTTTAAGTACAAAAATAGGACAGTGCAAAGAATCTATTTCCCAAAGACTAGTCTGTTAGAATATTGAAATAGAAGACAATTTCATGTATATTAATTTTTTTCTCTCTTTTTAATAGCTGGTTGGAGAGTTCTATTGTGTGGAGATAGAAAGGGGGATCATTTCTACTTAAAAAGAGGCTATGAAGAATGGTGGCTTGACTGACACCCACAGTTCAAGTGGAACAAAGAAACATCTCTTCATAGAAGGAGGGGTAACTTAGAGCAGCTGGCTATGAGCCCTGAGTGGTGGAGACCCTGGAAAAGGCCATTAGTTGGTGGACCGAGCAAAGATGCATTCAGGGAGAAGATAAAAATATAATGGGAACTTGTTAAGATCCCATTATATTTTTATAATCACAATGTAAATCTTATTTTCTCTCTCCCTTAATAACAGCAAACCACTATTGAACACTTCCTGTGTGGCAGACAGTGTTCCATGGGCTTTACCTCCACAGCATGTGTAATCCTCACAGAAACTCTTGGAGGTAGGTGCTGTTATTTTTTTCTGTCTTCCAGATATATAAGCTGAAGCATAGAGGTGAAATTATTGGCAAAAGTCAGACCTTCTGCTAAAGTTTGCCATTCAAACTTGATCATCTTCTTTTAACTGATATACTCTAATGTCTTTGTAAAATGCTTACTGAACTCTCCACTGCTGATCATTGTATTCAGACAAGTGGGATTTGATTACACAGGAACTTGAGAAAGAGGACATAACTGGACACACTGTTAATTTAGTGAATCAATACACATTACCATACAGAAGGCTTCTCAGTAAATAAATCTACTTAACTCTGTTTAATTCAGAATTTCCCAAGTGTACTTGATCACAGAACTAATGTATTGGGCTCTGTCTGTTAACATCCCAAGAGGCTACTGTTTTACCAAACACATTTTTCAAAATTCTAGGAAAGGCAAATGTATTGACCTGGACGTCAGGAGGCTCACAATGTGGTCCTGATTTTTGGTACTCATTTATTTATATAACTTTGGGAAAGTCACTACAGATATCTGAGTTTTAGATTCTTGATCTAGCAAAACGTTAGCCTTGAACTTGATGAAGAAGTGACCAATGATGTGTGAGCTTAAGAACCAGCCTTGTAGTTAGAGAAATTGAAAGCAAAGACGAAGGGGGGGAAATGTGAGGAAATTAAATTTAGGTCTAGGTAGAAAGGGCAGAAGTAGTACCAGGCAAATTCTATGAGAGACTTTCCCTTAAGGATCTGAATATGCATCCCTTGCCTTATTTTCTCTTTATTTGAAAGAGTAGGATAGAAGTTAAGGTACAATTCATGTCTCACTTCTGAATAGAATAATACCGATCATCCTCTTTTAGTAATCTAATCATCATGATGCTGTGATTAGAAGTATCACATGTTGTCAGATGCATGCTTATTTATATAGAAATAATTTCTGTTCTTTCTATAATATGATAATTTCCACAATGAGACTTCCAAGATGTGGTTTGTATTATAGATATGTCTATTATATATGATGAGGTCCTTTTGGATATGCTCTTTTCTATGCCTGTTCCAGGTAGGGACCCATCTTTGGCTGTCATAACAACATTGTGATATAATTTAGGTCATTATTGACCTCAATTTCTCACTGTCAGTAGGGTTGTCTTTTATTAATTGTGCTTTGTGGGTGTGTGGTATC
Source organism: Geosciurus inauris (assembly GCA_004024805.1). NCBI lineage: Eukaryota > Metazoa > Chordata > Mammalia > Rodentia > Sciuridae > Geosciurus > Geosciurus inauris. The sequence goes on from PVHX01000271.1 coordinate 105,964, forward strand.
CACTGGAGGTGAGAGAAATGGAGCAGGGGTTAAAAGGGGTGAAGGAAAGGATCAAGGACAAAGGAAACAATTCAAGCTACTCTGCTTCCACAGTCAGCAAATAGGTCATTTAATCCTTGCTACAATCTTGTGAGGTTGGAATCACTATTTCCATTTTACTTTGAAGAGAAGAGCACTCACAAAGTAAATAATGTTCCCAACATTGTGGAGCTACCAAGATAATAGAGCTAGAATTTGAGTCCAAGCTTTTAAGACTCAAAATCTCTTACTAACAGGTCTGATGAATGCCATATTGCACTAAGGTCGGAAGTAAATGGAATCAAGATATTTTGGGGATGACAACTGTAGTTTCCTGATTTACAGTCCAGTGTTCCAGCCCTATTGTGTTTGAACTACTTTCTTTTGGATGAGAAGGAACTGCCCTACACATTTTGATTGTGACCATCAACATTAGCCATCTCCTGAAAGGCCATACACTTAATTAATTTGGCACTTGGCCTCCCTCATATATTTTTTCCTTGGAAATAATTGGAAATATTGCATTATTTTTGAATACCTTGTACAGACTACACATCATGGATAATTATGGACCTTAAAATTATTCTCTTGCTCTTTAGAATATATTAAATTAAGCTAAACAGAATGGGCTGAAGTAGATGTTAGGCTAAGAATTTTTAATAAGCTTTATTCTAAAAGCCTTAGAGGCTCTGAATTCTTTGCTTATAATATATAGAATTACTTTGATAATGTGTTACAAAGTAAGGACTGATACAAAGAGAAGAAGGCTTCTTTAGTGTTGGAGCTGGTTGGAAGTATAGTAAGTGGTAAGAACCAGCTCAATGTCCTTTGGCACCAGGCAATGGTACTTACAAAGAATTCTCTAATAGCAACCTTCTATATGGGAAAATGGATTTGCTTATCCCATTCTGATCTGTATGTTTGAACTTTCCAGTTCACTAAAAAAGTAGGTTCTTAATAAAATCCCCAAACAAAAATATAATGAAAATAAGGAATGCAAGCAGGCAAGTGATATGTAAGGGTTAACTTCTTGCCTTTAAATTTTCTAATAAATTGAGTAACAGGCTGTTAAAAGTTTATGAGCTTGATGTTGGTTAATCATCCTTACTGTTTCTGTTCTGGACGGTAGTAAAGGCACACAAACCAAATCAACCACCACACGAGCCCTTTTTATAAGAATCTCTTTAAAATAATTTACTTAGCTTATTCACTCTCACATTTTTGAGTTCTCTGAATTATAGATTTCTCCAAATGAACAAGTACCCCCAACTTGTTTGCCAAAATATAAAGATGAAAAGAAAAATGAGCTCTCTTACAATACCCTCTGGGACTAATTACCCCGATTTGACTAGACTGGTTGTTAGATCTGAATTATAGTCATGAATAAGTTAGATCTTAATTAAAGTCATGTATGGGGTCCAAGAGGCAATGTCATACAGGCAAAAAAGCTGTTTTGTAATAAGTGGAAATTAGTATTATAGTGCTTTGTGAGAAATTGGCTTCTGGTTAGAAACCTATCTGCTGAGAAATTCCAGGCTTGAAAATTAAATCATCTTCTTTCTTTATATATGGTTCAGTCTGGAACCATATTAATTGTTAGCCTTCCAGTAATGCAAATAAAATAATAATATATTTTCAAAATTAGCTTATCTTTATTTTGTTTTATCTACATAATTATGGCAGCTTTTATTTCTTGTTTTAAACTTTCTTTATAGTTCCTGATATCTAGCACAGGTGAGAAACAATGAAGCAAGAAAAAGTTTGGACAGAATAGATAATGTAAGAGAGAATTTTCTGGTGATACAGACATTAGAAAATAGCTCTAAAATAGATATTAGAATATTCTTCTCTAGAGACTTTTAAATTTAAAAAAGGTTCATTCTGAAGGCCAAGGGATGAAGTACATCTATGCTTCTGGCCTCGACCTTTCCACTGAGCAATGGGAATGTACTAAATTTGTCACAAGCCATCTGAAGGAAGTGGGACATTGAATACACACCCCAACATCCATAATCACCACCTTGTTAGGATGGAGTTGAGCAGTCACAAGGCATCTATGCCAGAAAGGAATCCAAGCTGACTTCTGTGTCTAGATAACCTAATAGCCGTAAGGAGATGGTGAAGATCTCTGTGTAAGAATAGCCAGATGATGAGCCACGTGGAAAAAGATTCCAGAGGGGGACATTGGTCCAAGAGTTTGCACTTAGGTCAGAGTTCCTAATCACTTCCTCAAAGGAGGAAAGGGTGAATGTTCACATGTGAATAGGACCTATGAGTTCACAAATCTTATTTCCACGGTGAGCGGTGAATGGGTAGTCATGAATTGTTTCCATTCCATTAACTGGAGAAATTGAGACAGACAGACAAATTCAGTGACTTGTACAAGGTTACAGAGCTGGGAAATAGCAGGGATATGGCTCAAAGATAAGTCTGAGGTTAGTGTTTGTCATACATATATAGATCATCAAGTACTTATATGTACTTATATATACTGGGCCACACTCAGAAATTCTCTTTCCTTCCATTGGCTCTTAGATACATGTACTAGCGTGGTCAGACAGGACCTTAAATATCATTTAAAACAATGCTTTTATTTGCATATGAGAAAACTGCAGCCTAAAGACCTGGAGCCAAGATATACATTACAAATAAGGAGATACATGGGAAAATGTTGCAAAAATAGGTTAAAAGCCCCAAAAGAATTCACCAATGTTCTTTAACAAGAACTGAGAAAATTAGAAATTTCTTCACATACCAACTTTAACATTAGGTTTGTACAAAGGATTTTAGTTATCACCATGACATATTCTTTGAAATGTTACACAATCTGTTAAGAAGTAATAGATAGAAATGATCTGAGGTCTGAGAATATTTAATCCACAAAAGTGACACAATTGCCTAGTTACCAGATTTCTTAATTTTCATAGCATTTTCTTTAAAACTTAGTAGTCTAAAAGAGTACAGTAATTTGGAGATGAATCTTCATTCCCATGTAAATCATTTGGATGTGTGCAAAGGAGAGGCAATGAATTTAAAATTGTATGTCATGCTTTCCATTGCCTTTCTATGAATGCTTCCTATCTTTGAGTTTGGCTTAGAGCATATTTGTTTCTTATCCTGATCTTTCCAGAGTAAGTCCTCCTTTAACAATATGATGTTTGCTAACACAATAAATGACTTACCATATGCAGTATAATTGTACCTCCCTCAGTAGTTATAATATACAAATAAGAGCATAAAGTAAAAATTATATAGAGTCAAGTTGCTCTTGAAATGTCCTGTAAAATAGAACACCAAATCAATCTGAATAAGTGTTACATAGCTTCTTTTTCTTTTGGTTTCTTGGAGAGAAAAGCATATGGCTTGTTTTTAGAGGCCATATGATACAGACAAACAAACAAACAATGAACAAACAAAAAAGCATAGCAACTTTGGCCTCTAGAATTAGAGTACGTGCAGGGTGCATGCATGACGTAGACAACATGGAACTGAGACCGACTAAAGGAAGAGTGAACTCCTCCTCACATTTCATGATCATACTGGGCTACTTTCCGACTTGCTGACTGAAATTGTGATGGAATTCACTGCTTTTTCTAAATAGACTTTTTTCTTTTTTCTTTTTCCCTCTTCTGTTTCAAAGTGCACAGAACTGAGTCAGCCAAGTTAAATGAGTAAATACCATCAATCTGCTTATGTGTCCATTTTTAGGTCCTTCAACCCTTTGTGTTAACAAGTACCAAGTATAAAATAAATAGGAATACTGACTCTGTGTGATATTTGGTGGCAACAGTGAGTAATTTGGTAACTTGGCTATAAATTCACTGACTATCGCAGTTGATTTTTAAAAAGTTTTTGGCATCCTGAACGCTCAGTAGCTTTATTCCAAGATATAGTTACTTTCCTTCTAGGTGGTTGTTTGAATGAATTTAGCTCAAGAATGGCAGGGAGGACGAATACAAACCATAATAGGTATGACTGATAGCTTTTAGCATTTGAAGACTCCTCTCACCAACTGTGTACTTGTCCACCAGGACTCTAGCTTGACACTGAGCTGTATATTGAGCTTGATTCAGTAAGTCCGGGCAAAGTCAACTTGCGAGTTGGGTACAAGGGTTCCTAGGAGCATAGGAAGAAGCCAAGCCTGCTAAACTGAATATGATTTCCCTTTTTTGGACCCAAAACTCAAAAAGTTCTAAAAGCAGAGGTTTCTGTTTTTTTTTTTTTTTTCCTGCAAACACAATTGTTGGGACAACCTTAAGTAAACTGAAGGATGTTTCCTCTGAGTCTTTATTTGACCATCTAGAATATTCATATGGATTGTTGGAGTGTGGGATTACAGGAACTGCCCCACAACCTACTAGAGGTTTCATACAATATGTGGAATGGACAATGTGCTGCTACCTATTTTAAAGCCAGAATATCTTTATTCTGAAACACAACTTTCCCATTGAAGGGATTGTAGACTTCTAATATTTTCCTATGTACAATTTCCCTATTTTTCTATTAACCTAATTTACTTTAGGCTTAGGTTTGCAGTTTCAGACCTGCTTAGTATGTTATCTCTGATGTGAACTCTCCATTTAGGCTGAAATTTATGATCATTGAGGTTGTTTATCTTTCTGATTTCTCCTCTGATCATAAAATCTCTAAGTAGAAAGGGTTTTTATTAAAGGAAAATTTGTGTTATTTTTGGCCTCCTTTGGCACTTTAAGTTTGAAAAGCAGTAAAAACAATTCAACTGGTTAGAAAAGATAAAGCAACAAGAGTGATAGTGTATGTCTGGAGAACTCGGGGCACTTGAGGTGTGTACTTGCCATGGAGTGGCATGAGCCTAATGGCCTCTCCATCACTGAGATAGCCATAGTGCCTCTAACTCATGGAGAACCAACGAGAAACACCCTCTGCTGTCTGCTATTTCAAAGCCCTTTATTGCTTTATTTGTGCAGAGGTGCATCAGGTAAATGGAGTGCTTATAATTGTAGGTGTAGTACTAGCCATTAAAGCAAATATATTTACAGCCCCTGTAATTATATTTTGGTAAAAGTTGTTCTGGATTGGCCCGGCAGGACTCCTCCCTGGGTAATGTGTTTGCTTCGATATTTTCTCCAATGGTGCAGAACAACTTATAGTCCAAACATTCTCTCCTGATGATACTTTTATTTCTGATATGACCTTCTCTTTCAGATCTGGAAAGAAAAAAAATCAAGGAATATATACAGAGAGTGACAGATTAAATGTAATGCACTCCAGGAACTTACTGATATATTGACCAATAATCACTTTTTAAAAAATCTGTAATCCAAAGGTTAATGAAAGAAGGAAGGCACATTAAGAATGATGTTAAATAAAGTATATGTTTAGGCTGTTCTCTGTTCTCATATATTCTTACACAGATTTTTCCACTGCTTGAAAATTTATGTAGAACAACAGGGCAATAGGTGCTGTTTAACAGAAATATTGTATTACAACTTTCTGTTTAGTGACAACGTGAGCTTTCTCTTGGGAGTGTTTTAAAGCTTACTTAATTAGGTCACCTTTGGGCAAATTGAGTTTCAGGCAAATTGAAAGGTATCTAAATTTCTTCAGATCACCTGAGTACCATTTAGTGTCCTGGTATGTTAATTTGCCAACTGGAACCCTAGGGAAGGGAACTAATTAAGTCTATAAATAAAGGAAATAAGTAAATGCTTAGTTATAAATGAGAATATTCTGTATTTGTGTAAGATCTTTCACTTGCTTTATAAATATCCTATAAAATATTTGATGAGAAGGAGTTTCCATTATAATTTTATTAAAATTTTTGTCCCAAGTGCATTTCCATATTTTCCCTCAGCAACAGCTTCATAGATTATTCAGTTATTAGAATGAATATTTTTCTCTTATAACATTTTATAATGACTAATATGATGCTAAGAATAAATGTGGCTATCTGAATTATTTTGGAGCAGTAAATAACCCACTAGTATACAACTTAGAGATTCTGGACTCAAGTGAGAAACAGAAATATAACTAATATGTCTTGTGAAATTGTTTGGTCATTTAAAGCAGTCGAGATACATGGTTTTCATCTTCCTGATATTTTTAATTTTTCCAATAGGAAGCTGTCTTTTTTGTTGTGTTTTGACAGTGTGGTACAACAGCTCTATCAGTATCTCACTGCTTCCTGACAGCAGGGGATGATGCCCTAGTCTTCTTTAAATGTATCCTTTTCCATTCCCCAGTGGAATAGGTATCTGTCTACAATCAGTAAATTTAAAAAAATTGTTTCCATAACACTTTAGCATGTGAATATTATGTTCATATGAAACAACTCCTTCTTTTAGATTGGAAGTAGAAAAATATAGGTTTGACTTAGCTGATGTGCAACTTTTTGTCTTAAGAATGTGAGTTTACTGGAGAGAGAATGAAGCCGATATATAAAGAGGAGTGAGAAGTGGAGCCATAATGCGAGAAAAGAACCATTGAACTCCTTGATCTATCCATGTCTGAATTCCACTTGTGGACTTCCTAGTCATATAACTCAATACATTCTTTTTCACTTATGCTGCTTTCAGCTAGATTTGATTTGCATTCTAACTAATACACTTTGTATGTTTAGAAATGCAAAATATTTCAGTAGAAATTATTTTTCCTCTAGAAATCTTGTTTGCTTTTTTCAGAGCCTGACATTAGGAAAAGAATGATACTTTGTAGATACATATTTTACTCAGTATAACTGAAAAATGTGAAACAAACTGTTTTAGCTATGATCATCAATAAGCATAACTAATAAAATTGCAATAGAAAAATTGCATGTTCTCTTACAGTGAAAGGACAAAAGGATTCAGTGTAAAGTACACTTTAAAGAACGTCTATGTATAATGATGGCATATTTACTCACTGAAACAAATGTTGCCAAAAATGGCTTAGCTAAATATTGGATCTTATTCTAACACATGAAACACATTTTACTTTTCCTCATCCATTTAATTTTATGTCCATGCAAAAATCCACTTGATTCTTTCTTCTGCTTTTTGTCTTTCACAATCAAATTTCTTTCTAGATGTTGTAGCTCCTTCGAATTTCAGAGTAAAACCAAACACTTAATCTGTATAGTTTCTGAAAGATGATTTTGATTTGCTTTCTGCTTCTAAATAGATGCTGCAAGGGGAAAGCCAGCCTGCTGGCCTGTGGTTTGTTCTGCTCCATGTCCTGAACACAAACCTCTCTCTCCTCTTTTTATTTTGCCAGTCATCTCACAGTCTTCTGTTTCCTTCTTTGAAATGTGTCATTTCCTTTCCAATTTATATTATTTAGATACACATTGTAAATAAACATGTATGCATAATTTTAAAATTCATGTACACATTGATTTCTTAAATATAGTAAGTCAGGAAATATTTACAAACTCAATGTTCCTGGATTGCAAAGTTACTTTTTTGGACCTTACATTTATTTCCTGTTATTATCAATTATCATATTGTCAGAAATATTTTGTGTATTCTCCAAAACAGAATTACTTTTGATGAATGCAGTGTGATTCAGAGTTCTCCCAATATGCAATCAATTGACAGGTTCTTTTTTTTAAAACACTGGCAAGCCTGCAGCAAATTTTAGGATATATTAAAAGATGTTTATCATACCCAGTATCTAATAGAGGTAATCATACAAAGGTTTTCAAGCCAATTCAGAAGATTCATTTTATAGGCACAAGATTTTGGTAATTTATCATTAATGTTATCTTGTGGATGCTGTAGTTTTAGTTCAGGAGAAGATTTGCAGTTCTGCATCTCCCTATCTGTGGTCAGTGTACATCTAATAGCTAGCATCCTACCTAAGATTAGATTTATGCATTTGTTTTTGGTTCAAGGTTTCTTGCTCCCGCTGGCAAACACAGATGCTCCTTAACTCCTCTCCACCTGAATGTGCACAGAATATAATTATGACAGGAACTAACATTATCTAAAATGCATTCTGTTTATGCTTGTAGACCAAGGTCAGAACAATTAATCTGAAAGATGGTAGCACTTCGGGTTATGCCAAACAATATTTTCCCCAGGAATGGGAGGCCATATATCTCAAAATATTCATGCAAATCCTCTGCTGGCCTCTCTGTCAACCCAGGTTTATTGTCATTAAATATGAAGTTTACAAAATAAATAGCAGAGAATGCAGATGTTTCTGGTGGTGAGTCTCATGCGTATTTTGAAATAATAGTGTGAGGGTTAATTTTATGTGTCAACTTGACTGGGCCACGGAGTGCCTAGACGTGGGAAAGTCCCATGACTGTTGTAAACATCCAAAATAGAAAGTGTGGTGATGTTGAATAATATGTTTAGTGCCCCTCCCCATAGTTACCTGGAGCATTTGTGAGATTGAGACAACGCTGTTGAATAATTAAGCAAGTGTCTCTGGGTAAAGTCTGGCCTTTTGAGTTAGTGAAGAATAAAGGCTCAGGCCACTAGAAAACAGAGAAATCGCATGCAACTTTACTTATTTTAAAACACTAAAGAGTTTTGCAACTAAATCAATAAATGAAAAACAACCATTTAAAACAACTTTTCTTTACCCTCCAGCTTTCTGGGAACCAGGTAGAACCAAAGGGGAGAGAGAGGTGGGTGGAATCATGGCAAAGAATGCAACTGGTAATTAGCACATTTCAAGAAACAGAAAAGTCATTGCTGCTGTGGTTGACAGGGTGCAGTTTGGGGATTCTCTGACATCTTCTGGACATCTTCAGCCTCACCTCGAGCTCTGAGGAATGGAGCCAGCCTTCTATGGACTAAGACCTCTGAAACCATAAACCCTCAAATAAGCTTTGGCTCCTCTACAGTTTTTCTGGTCAGATCTTTTAGTTACAGCAGTGAAATAGCTGACTAAACCACCCTCCTAAACAAAAACATTCATTGCTTACAAGACTGTATGGGCAAGCACGCAGTGGAAATGGGGGTTTGCCTTTGCGCCCGAGTCCTTCATATCCCTCTGTTCACTATGATTTTGGGTTAAAACCAACTGGCAGATTTATTTTACAGATTCATAATCATTTGGCAGAATTGAAAGCTAATGCTTTAAACTATCTTTGTCTTTCACAAAATGATAGAAGTGATCCGTAGTAGAAAAGGCCAGTCTTATTACCCCACGAAACTTTCATTGCTGCTATTCCCCGTCACTCCTCCTGTCATCAGTCTCTCACACTCTGGGCACAAGGGTCAGGGCTATGGGGAAGGGGACAGCATACTTAGGTGACCTTGTGACTCTACTTTGACAGCAGGCTGTAACTGTATTTTTAAACTAATCAGCCTTATATACATTTTTTCATAAGATACTTTGGAGTTTGAAGATACTTTTTGTCAGTCTAAAAACCATGTTTTTAAGCTTTAATTTAAAAATCTATGGTCTATGTAGGCTGGATTTGATTTTATTTTCTTATTTAAATCTTCATTAAAAAAAACAGGTGTCAAGGGAAAAACACGTCTATATCAAAGAACAGACGAATTGGATCCTGTGAGTGATTGTTGTATGAGACTATTTCATGCAAATTAATCTGTAAACATTTAGCAACTGGATACCTGATGGGAGGGGTAAAGAGTGGAGAAAATAAGTCAGGTGGAGAGAAAGAAAATTATTCCCATCTGATTAGAAAAGGATAATCATGAGTTTTCATGCAGACCAATAGCTTCATATTATTTCTTTAATTTCTCTTTCATTTATGCTTGTCTTGGTGAGAGGGCAGAGTCCAGAGTCCTGAAGACTGAGGGAGGGATACCAGGTGGAAGAAGTTACCAGGTGGAGAAGTATGGCTGTGGAATTCATTTCAGATTAAGATACAGCTATTCAGGTCTCTTATTAAAAGGAGATCAAGAGCTAGAAATCAACTTGTAAGATTCTTTCCCCTCAAGCTCATTGGAAATTTTAGAACTGCCAACAAATCTTAGTTGAATTAGAAAGATATATTCTCCCAATATCTGAGGGAAACCAAGACTACTTACTGCCATGTTTGAAAGTGGTAGACATTATCTATAAAAGATGCCTGCAGGAAACCCACTGTTTTTCTTTTAAGTCCTAGGTTATAAACAGTTACCATTAAAATGATATGGTGTTAGAGATTAGTAATTAGTTATATTTAGACTTTTTCTTACTTATGCAATTAGGGTTTAAAAGATTACTTGACTTAAAATTGAACCAACAACTAAATTTTGCTAAACTGTACCTGAGTTTGAATGCACACAGGCACACACATAAGTGGAATGCACACAGGCACACATATTAGAACTACAGAAATCAGAATGAGGTTAGTTGATTGTATCATTTGTTAATTTTCTGATCATGTACTGTAGTTGTACAATATAACAATACTTCCTGTGTTATTTCTTACAACTATATGAGACTCTACAAAAATCTCTAAATTAAAAGTTTAAAAAAGTGTGGATATCACAAAATATATTACCCTTTCATCATTTACTTCCTCAAAAGTTGATATTTAGACATTGCAAAAGCTAACACTTGAAATTACTCTGAAAATTTATAGAAGAATTAAGAATGTGCAATTTTTCTAAGAGCAGAAAGCAATATGCTTTTACTTACATGCTGTCTACTCATGATTTTAAGAGGAAAATCTTGAATTATTGTTATGGTCATGTGCTGTACTCAAAATTGGCAACATGAGACTAGTATAAATCACTGAAGTCAATCCATCATAACAGGGCTATAGAACATGATGATGTCGTTTATACAAAGACCTACTAAAAATGTATGAGAAAAAACATTTTCTTTGATCATGCCTATAGATGAGTCACTATTATGGTTTGGAATCTAGAATATCTCCTCAGAGCTCATGTGTTGAAGACTTGATTCCTAATGCAGGTAGAGCTTTTGGAAAGTGATTGCACCATGAGGGTTCTGATCTCATCAATGGATTAATCTATTTGATGAATTAATAATTTGAATGGATTAGTGGAAGGGGATAGAAACTGTAGGCAAATGGTGCTTGGTTGATGGAATTAAGTCACTGGGGCTGTACCCTTAGGGACTCTATTATATATATCCCTGGCTCTTCTTTTATCTCTGCTTTCTGGCTTCTGTGAACTGAGCAGCTTTCCTTTATATACCCTGCCATTGTCATTTCTACCATGTGTCTACCGTGGCGCCAGTCAACCATGGACTGAAATATGTTAAACCATGACTCAAAATAAATCTTTCCTCTCTAAGTTGTTTTGTGTCAGGTGTTTTTGTCACAGCAACAAAAAGCTGACTAATATAGTTAGTTTGAGTAGAAAAATATAAATTTTAGAGCACCTTGTAATATATTTTCACTTTCTAAAAATATAAATTTTAGAGCACCCTGTAATATATTTTCCCATAAAATTAACAAAAATATAAATATGTTTAAAAATAAAGATAGCACTAGTAATAGTTTTTTTAAAAAATATCAAATGACCCTGCTAACATTGTGGAATGTTAAATATTTGTAGAACTAAGTACCTCCCTCCTTCTTTTTTTTTTTATTGAGGGATACCGGGGATGAACTCAGGGACATTCAACCACTGAGCCACACCTCCAGCCCTATTTTGTATTTTATTGAGAGACAGAGTCTCACTGAATTGCTTAGCGCCTCACCATTGTTGAGGCTGGCTTTGAACTGGTGATCCTCCTGCCTCAGCCTCCCAAGCTGCTGGGATTATAGGCATGTGCCACCATGCCTGGCACCCCCCTCATTCTTAAAGACCCTTACAAAATATTCTTTTTTGATTTACTCATCAACTATTTTTGAGTAACTACAGTTATGTTGTGCCCTGTTGGACAGATATAATAGATATAATACCAAGACAAATGGGCTTTTGCTTAAATGAACTTTCTGTCTAGCTGAGAAATTTTTGTAACAATAATGCTGTAATTATACAATTCATTGCTAACTAGTAGTGCAGGATCCAGATCAAATCACACTGTATTTATGTTCTCATTAATACATACTATAAACCTTAAACTCTAGGAGGAGAGAAAACATGGCAGATTAGAGGAAGGATGCCCTTCCCAGCTGTTCCTCAGCACCAGACCTCAGAAGTGGGAAGACTGTTTTTCTTTGAGGTGAGTAACTAAGGGAATTCACTAAAATTTAACACTGGACAGTAAAAAAAACCATGGAGACATAGAAAATCAGAAACTTTAAACATAACATGTTAGAGACATGCCAGCTTAGCTGCCAGGGGCAGCAACTGCAAATGCTTAAGGGTAGGAGGAATTCAGGCAGTGCAGAGAAAAAAAAACTGTGGTGGATAAAAAAAATAAATAAATAAAAAATAAAAATTGGTCCAGGGAAACCTGTGGAAAAAATCATTTGGTCTTAATGAATTAGAGTCAGTAGGGAGAGGGAGTTAGTGAAAACAACCTAAGTCCCTCAGGTCACACATGGATAGTTTGATGGGAACTATTGCTGGCATGGAAACCATTTATAAGTGCAGTGCAGCAATGAGCAGAGACAGGAGATTGGGAACTCCTAAAGGACATTGGAAGCAAACACAGTAGTGGACTGTTAATGACCCCAGAGTGTGCCTGAACCAGAGTGACTGAAATGGGTGCAATGAAAATTGTATATGGAGTATATAGCCTCCAGATATCAAGCAGAAAGAGAGTGCCCTTTGTTATTGGCACCCCATAAGTGGTTTTAAGAAGATGCAAATAATGGCCACAAAGGAGTATCTACATTTTGGGCATGATACCCAGCAATTCATATTCATAGTGGTGAGTGTAAAAACTTGTGAAGATTTAGTCCTTATATTCCTAAAAATGGATTTTACCAGAGGCCCGTAAGAACCAGATGTCCAACAGAGACTAGCATCTCCCTAGCAATAGGGGGTGTGGATCAAATCTGGAATACCCACGGAGAGAGCATTCAGAAAATCAGCTAAGTCTAAATTTCAACTCCTGGAACATCCTATTTGAAACTCTGCACCATTCCCACGCAGGAGTAGCCAATATGACAAAACTCCCCAATCTATTCCACCACATACTGGGAGACATGAAGCTGAAAGCTGTTACCATCAGCTTTGAACTCTAGCCACAATGGTGGGCAGCTACATGAGGAACAGAGACATTGGACTTAACAACCCTCAGCCCTTGAACCAAGGGTGCAGAGCCCAAAAATAAGTGTAAAGAATAAAAATTCATCCCTGCTGATAGGGGGTCAAAATTGTATTTCTAATTAAGATTTTTATTCTTTTTTTCCCTCTATATTTTCCCCATTATTTTTACTCTATTTTAAAAGATTGACATAAAATTTTTTTCAAATATCATTTTATTTTATTATGTTTTACTTTTTTATTCTGTAAGATTGTGTGTGTGTAAGTTCTCACTACATGAATAGGTTAGTATATATGTGTATATATATTCATACACTTTTACTTTTATTTTAATTGATTTCTTCTGCACTTGTTTATTTATCCTTGGTTTGATTTAGGTGGTATATAATTATACATGGGTTTGAGTTGTTTTTATCCTACTCTTCTTGGTTGTTCATATCTTGGTTTTTGGCCCTCTTATTGCCTCTTGTTCACTCTCTTCTCTCACTAATAGCCAGATTATTCTGTTTCCTCATCCTCTCCTTCATTTTATAAAAATTACTTTTAATTTTTTATTTCTCCTCTGTATAGTTGACATCTACCTCCTAGCCCCTGTCCCTCTTCCGTTGACATTTTAAAATGTTTCAAACTTTCTTTTGCCTTCCTACCCATTTTCTCTTCATTTAAGAAACTTTGATCCCAACTACCTAACAGAATTAATAGTTTATGTTTATGTAATTCCTACCTCATTAATGTTGTGGTGGTTATTAATACAGTGGATAACATAGTGAATGCCTGCTGTTTAATGCCAGATCTAGTTCAACTTTCTATTACTGATACTGATGTTAAATGCTTACCTTGCTATTCCTTTGTAGGTGGAAATCAGTGTTATAGATGTCAAAGTAGACACTAGACATTTATCTTAAGGCTGTATAACTCTTTTTTCCATTAGGGCTATTATTGTCTCTCTTTTTCTCTAAGAGGGATTGAAAGGTGATTGGGATACTTCAAATTCACAGAGAGGAGATTCTGCTGTTGATCAATATTCATAGCTCTGCCAAGTAACAGTGAATCTAACATATGATCTAACTCCATCCAAGTCTTAAAATATGTTAACACATAGAATTGGAGCGAAAAAAAAAAACCCAACAACCAGGCCCCAAGGAGGGACAATCAGAGGGGGCCCACAGGTCCCACTTCTGGACATCTACTCATACATCAAAAACAGAAGACAATAAAACAAAAAATAAAACTACACACCAGAAGATATGCACATAAAAAGAGGAAAGGAAATCAACTAATGGGCAAGTCCAAAACTTCTGAAAACGTGAGTAAACAGGTGAGCAAATCTCCCCTCAAAGTCTATAATCTATTAATAATCACAACAAAGGATCCCACAGATATGGAAGTATATGAAATTCCACAGAAATATTATTAAAAAACTGATTATTAAAACAGTGAACTAAAAGAAGATCTAAGGATTGTGAATTAAGAGAGCATATGCAGGAGATTAAAGATCGTTTCAATAAATAAATAGAGATATTGAAAATAAACCAATCAGAAATACTGAAAATGAAAGATAAAATCAAATTAAAAATTTCTTTGAAAGTGTCAACAACAGATTAGGTTGTGTAGAAAATAGAACTTCAGGTCTTGAAGACAACTTCAGGCTTTGAAGACAGAGTATATGAACTTGAATACTCAGTGTGCAACAAAGGAAAATAAGTAAAAAGCCATACTCAGCATATACAAAAACTCTGAGACAGCATCAAGAGAATAAACTTTAGGGTCACTGGGATAGAGGGGAACATAGAGAGATAGGCTAAAGGCATCAAGAGATTTTTTCAATGAGACAGTAACAAAGATTTTTTTCCATATCAGAAATGAGATGGACATCCACATATAGTAGGAATATAGGAACTCAAATAGATATGATCAGAACAAAACTTTTCCAAGATATATCATAATAAAAATTTCTAACAGAGCAAATAAAGAAAGAATATAAAAAGCTGAATGAGAAAAATGTTGGGTCACATAAGTCTCATTTCTGACTTCTCGAGTCAGACCTTAAAATCAAGGAGGGCCTGCAATGAGATATTCCAAACTCTAAAAGAAAACAATTGCTTGTCAAGTGTGCTATATCCAGCAAATCTCTCTTTCAAAATCAATAAGGAAATAAAAACTTTCCATGAAAGGATAAATTGAAAGACTTCCTAATCACCAAACTAGCACTACAAAGAATACTCAGATAAATTATCCACACAGGTATCCAAAAGCAAATCCCACAGCTCCAAAATAGAGGAAAGTCAGGAGAAAAGCAATCAACTAAATTAAGATCACCCTAGTATTAAATATCAAGCAAACCAAAATGGCAGGAAACTGCAAAAACATAATCATAACATACTGAATGTAAATGGTCTTAAACCACCAATTAAAAGACAGAGATTAGCAGAATGAGTAAACAAAAAAATCCAACTGAATGCTGTTTGCCAGAAATTCATCCCATAGGCAAAAGTACCCAAAATATGAGCCTAAAAGAAAAATATTTTATGAAAATGGAGACTAAATAACCGACAGGAGCTATTCTCATAGAAATGAAAAAGAATATCATCAGACACTTGTGAAATCCAAAGGATCATTAGAAACTTTTTGAAAACTTACACTCTAATCGACTGGAAAATATGGAAGACAATGACTAATATTTTAGATCCATATGAGCTACTCAAATTGAACAAGGAAGGCATAGCAAATCTAAACTGAACAATATCAAGTAATGAAATTGAAACAGCAATTAAAAGCCTTCCAACAAATAAAAGCTCAGAACCAGTCAGATTCTTAGCTGAGCTCTACCACAACTTTAAAAAAGAAATAACACCAATATTTCTCAAATTATTACAGGAAATTGAAAGGGAAGAATACATTCTATGAAGCCAGTGTAACCCTGACACTAAAACCAGATGAAGATAGATAAAGGAAAGAAAACTACAGACCAATATCCCTGATGAATATAAATGTAAAAATCCTTAATAAATATTAGCAAACCACATTTAAAAAAAATCAAGAAAATAGTATGCCATGATCAAGTGTTTCATCCTAGGGATACCAGTTTGGTTCAACATGGCAAATCAAAGAGTGTAATTCACAACATAAATAAAAATAAGGACAAGAATCATACGATCACCTCAATAGATGCATAAAAGAACTTTGATAAGATCCAGCACCCATTCATGTTAAAAATTCTGGAGGAACTAGGGATAGAAGGAACATACCTCAACTTTATAAAGGCTATATATGACAACCCAAAGTTAACATCATAATGAATGGAGAAAAACTGAAAGTTTCATCTAAAATCAAGAACAAGGTAAGGATGTCCACTTTAACCACTCCTATTCAATATAGTCCTTGAAATTCTATCAGAGTAATCAGGCAAGAAGAAAATTAAAGGGATACAAATAGGAAAAGGAGAAGTCGAAGTATCCTTGTTTGCTGATGACTTGATGTTCTAGCTACAAAACTCAATAAACCTAACCAGAATACTTCTAGAGTTGAAAAATAAATTCAGCAAAGTAGTAGCATACAAGATCAATATTCATAAATCAATAGATCATCTATATTCCAATAGTCACTTTGTTGAGAAAGAAATCAGGAGAACCATTCCATTCATAATAACCTAAAAAGAAAAAGAAATTTTTGGGAACTAATCTAACCAAGGAGATGAAACATATCTACAATTAAACTTATGGAACATGGAAGAAAGAAATTGAGGATGACTTTAGAAGATGGAAAGACCTTGTGTACTCATGGGTAGGCAGAATTAATATTGTCAAAATAGGCATACTACCAAAAGCAATATACAGATGCAATGCAATCTTCATCAAAATGCCAGTAAGAGTCTTCACAGAACTAGAAATAAAAAACAATCTTTAAATTCATTTGGAAGAATAAAAGACTCAGAATAGTCAAAGCAATCCTGAGTAAGAGTGATGCAGGAGGCATCACAATATCTTATCCCAAATTATACTACAGAGTGACAGTGGCAAAAACAGCATGTTTTTGACATCAGAAGAGATATGAAGATAAATTGAATAGAATAGAAGACAGAAAGAGAAGCCCATATGCTTACAGCCATATGATAGCTGATAAAAGTGTCAAAAATATATGTTGGAGAAAAGATAATCTTTTTAACAAATGGTGCTGGGAAAATTCAATATTCATATGTAGAAGAATGACATTAGATCCTTATCTCTCACCAAGCACAAAAGTTAAATTAAATGTATCAAGGACAAGAATTAGACCAGAAACTCTGCAACTGCTAGAGAAAACATGGAGTCAACATTATATCATATTGGTGCTGGCACTGACTTCCTTAACAAGACAACTTCAGTTCAAGAAATAAAATCAAGTATCAACAAGTGAGATACCATCACATTAAAAAAAAATCTCTACACAACAAAGAAAACCATTAAGAGCATAATGAGGGAGTTACAGAATGGGATAAAATCTTTGCTAACTCCTTCTCTGGCAAGAGGATTAATATATAGATTATATAAAGAACTCAAAAAACAACCCAATCAATAAATGGGCAAAATAACTAAACAGATATTTTTCAAAGGAAGAAACACAGATAGCCAACAAATACATGAAAAAATGTTCACTATCTCTATCAATCAAAGAAATGCAAAACAAAACTACACCAAGATTTCAAAATTCTTGTTTGATCTATGATGGAGAGAAATGGAGGCTCTAGATATTGACCTATGCAGAAGGAAATATATGCTAGTATGGCATTTTATGCTTCAGGAAAAAAATCATTGCCAACAAGTTAATGGAAATACACTTCATTGTAGACAGACCAATAACATATATAAGAAAACATTTAAAAGGATTGTGGGATGAAATGTAAATGCCAGTATAAAGTTACAGTTGTTGGAGGATAGTAGGTGGAAAGAATATAGATAGGTGTAATACTGCACAGTGAAGGAACAGAAAAGGGAACTTCTATGGTTGATGGAAAAGTTGGAATTTAAGGATGTTGTTTAAGGTTGCAGAAATTGCCTCCACCATGGTGAGGCATATACTTTATATAAAGATGCTTTACACTAAAAGGAAATTAAGATTTTGAGGATGATGGTTCATACTGGATATATTTAATAAAAATGAATTTCTGTTATAAATATTAAACTTTGGATATTTGTAAATATATATACAGTCATGCATTGCTTAATGACAGGGATATTGTTTTAGTTAGCTTTTTCATTGCTATGACCAAAAGACCTGACGAGAACAATTACAGCAGGAAAACTTTATTTTGGAGTGCATGGTTTCAGAGGTCTCAGTCCATAGATGGCTGAATCCATTCTTTGTGATCAGAGGTGAGGCAGAACATCATGGTAGAAGATTGTGGCAGAGGAAACTGCAGGGAACATAACACCAGGAAGCAGACAGAACTGTGCTCAGCAAGGACAGAATAAAAATCCCAAAGCCATTCCCCCACAGCCCCACTTTCTCCCACCACACCCTATATGTCTACAGTTACCACCAAGTTAATTCCTATCAGGTGATTAATTCACTGATTGGGATAAGGCTCATAACAATAATTTTACCTCTGAACCTTCTTGCATCGTCTCACACATGAGATTTTGGGGGACACCTCACTTTCTGAGAAACACGTTGTTAGGAGATTTCATGGTGTGCATATTATAGAGTCTACTTCCATAAACCTAGATTGTATAGGTCAATCACTTGACATGGCATCTTGATGCGATCAAGACATTTGGTAAACACAAGAAGTATGAGATTGCTACTGGTAAAACATAGCATACTATCTTACAGTATGCTTTTTTAATGAATAGAAGGAATAGGAGTACATTCTAAAATAATGATAAAAAGAGTATAGTATATTGGATATGTAAACCAGTAGCATTGCCATTTATTACCATTATTAAGTATTATGTACTATACAGAATTGTATGTGCTATATTTTTATACTATTGACAACACCATAGGTTTGTTTATACTGGAGTCACCACAAATACATGAGTAATTTGTTGTACTATGACATTACATTTTCACAATATCACTAAACAGAATCTTTCAACTCCATTATAATCTTATGGCACCACCATTGTATGTGTGGTCTGTCATTGACTGAAATATTGCTATCCAGTGCACGGAAATAGATTCATGATAATGAGATTTTTAAAAGTATACCAGAATCATAACTCTGCTCACCTATTTCCACATTCTCTGATATTAAATCTTATAAAGTTTGCTTACATACAAACTATATTTTTGATTTTGATTTTTGTTCCTAAGTCATGGTAGTGATTGCCAATCAATATTCAGCCCTTCTCAGCTCAGTTCATTATCTTGACCTCGTGCTAAAGAAATCTGATCCCTGAAATTTTTAATCCTGACCTCTGTTAAGGAGACATAATGGAAGTATTACGTTTATGGTGTACATGATTCTAAGAGACTATAGTTTGTAAGCATTTTATTTGCTACAAAAAAAAAAAAAAAGGATCTACTGATGCATCTGTAGCAATGCCTGTGCAATATCCATGAAGATATTGTCGCCCAGTTTAAAAATCTTTTCAAATCTTAGGAAATTCTTAAAAATAATGATTGATATGAGGTAATTTATTTTAAAAGATTAGACTTGCAACATAAAGCACATTATTTCTGCAATTGTTATAGATATTATATTTGTTTAAAAGCATTAAGGCAGTAAGCATCTGCTAATTAAAGCTGGTATGTAAAGGAGAAAATTTAGAAGATGATAATGGCCATAATTTTGTTAAAACAGCTATAACATTCCCTCCAAAGTCTGCTTTCCCATGGGGTTAAGGAAAAGGATGTGGGCTTGGTTGTTAGTGGCAAAAGTGGAACAGAAACCTGAGGAAATAATTCAGATCGTCTCCACTTTAGTTTATTCATCTGCAGAATGAGAAGTGCTATTATCATTTACTGAATGACCAACAACACTGTTAAACACCTAGCAATAATGGCTAACAGGGTGTTTACTGTCTAACAGTTTCCGTACTAACTGCTTGTACACAAATGTTGTTTGATCCTCCCAAGTATTAGGATACCCACTTTAAATGAGAAGACGTTAAGCATCACAGAGAACTAGTTCATAGTAAGGTTAGGTGGTGGAACAGAAACGGAAAATATGTCTTTCTAATTCCCAAGCTCTCATGCTTAAAATACTACCCTAAATGGACCATTTTATGTGAATTTAAGGGATCCCACCGCTCAAATATGCAGTTAGTAATTCTTAATTCCTGTTCCCTGGACCTTGAGGGAGCAGGCTTATACAGCTACTGTAAGACAACTCATAGTTCACATGTATTCAAAGCAAAATCTGTAGACTGGATGTTGTAGACATGCATATGCTATTATATAACAGCAGTATGTGTATATGTGTGTGTGTGTATACTTGACTATTTCTAAAAACACTGTCAGGATTTGAGGATGTAGCTTAGCGGTAGAATGCTTGCCCAGTACAAGCAACACCCTGGTTTCAAGCCCCAGCACTGAAAAAAAAGAAAGTACTGTTTAAACCACTGTTAGAAATGAAAGAGTGAATGATGTCTTGATACGACTGTATCACCATACTGTTCTAGGGGAGCTAAGGTCTAGGGTGATCTCTATGTGAATAAATTTCTATGGAGCTGAGTAATGCACATGTTTTACTACATTATGTGCCCAATTCAAAGTCTAGAAATCATTATTCTATCAAGTGGACATTGGAAAAAATGAAACAACATTCTTCCTTGTACTGTTTTCATTTATAATAGCAGAAAAGTATCTTTGGAAATATACAGTTAAAATTGTTTTATTATGTATAACAAAAATAATGGTGACAAATAAAAGCTTTTTTAGAACTAGTATGTTCTTCATAGTGTCAAGGACACTTTCCATTGTTCTTTGATTCTTATCATGGGGCATTCTAGTGTGTGAATCTCTACATGTGATTGCTGAATCTCCGGACACTACTAAGTGGAGAGAGTTACAAGTGCCCGAGTCTCTCTTTAAGGACGCTTCTTATTAAGCTCTTCAGCCTGTATTCCATTGGTCAAAACTTAGCCGTTAGATAATAGAAAGACAACTTTCTTGAGTGAAGAGGGAATGGTGTCAGAATGGAACTTGGAAAAAAATATTAGATGTCTCTGCCAAACATACTGGTTTCTAGTCATATACATTTCATCTATTTTAGAACTAAGGCTGAGATGCATCTTGGAACTTCACATCTTTGTATTTTTAAGATTTTCTCATATTTAATAGTGATAATTCTAGAGAACATTGGCAATAGAATTGTTACCTTTTTAAACAAATTTTTTAGACATCGATAGGCCATTATTTTATTCATTTGTTTATATGTGGTGCTGAGAATCAAACCCAGTGCCTCACACATGCTAGGCAAGCGCTCCGCCACTGAGCCACAACCCCAACCCAAAATTGTTACCTTTTAAAAATATTTAAGCCTGATAATAAATTTGGTATGCATTTGTACAACTTAAAATTGTTTGTAATAATATGGTTATATCTTACAGTTGCAAGGAAAAGCAGACAGTAAGTGAATACGCTTGGTTGAGAGAATGGTCTTTCTCCTCCTTATTCCCAAATTGTATAAAGAAGGTTTTTAAATCTTCACACTGTCTGTATTAGTTTACCAGGGCTTCCAGAACAAAGTACCATAGATTGATTTAACCAAGAGAAACTTATTTCATAAACTTTTGTAGGCTATAGGTCTTATATGTGTGAATTGGCAGGTTTAGTTACTTCTGAGGTCTTTCTCCTGTGCTTCGAGATTATTATGTTTGCTCTGTGTCCTCACATGATCATCTCTATGTATGTGTCTGCATCTTCATCTCCTCTTTCTATTGCAAAAGAAAAAGAGCTATGCCCGAAAAATAGGCATTATACATATTATGGAGCTTTAACCAAAAATAGGAATTATACATGTATTTAGGGTCTACAACTTTATGTTTTGATATATGTATGAAAACATATATCATGAAATTATCATCACAAACTTTTGAACCTATCTATCAACCCACACAGTTAATATTTTCTTTCTCTTTCTCCACCTCACACTCCAATTTCTTTCTTTTTGTGGCATGGACCCTTAATATCTACCCTTCTAGCAAATTTCAAGTGTACAATACAGTGTTGTTAACTATATTTTCCATGCTATATATTAAATCTT
The DNA here is from genome assembly GCA_004024805.1 of Geosciurus inauris. Taxonomy (NCBI): domain Eukaryota; kingdom Metazoa; phylum Chordata; class Mammalia; order Rodentia; family Sciuridae; genus Geosciurus; species Geosciurus inauris. The sequence continues at coordinate 128,227 of PVHX01000271.1, forward strand.
CAAAATTTTTTTATCTTGCGGAATTTTAATTTTGTGCCTTTTGACCAATATCTCCTTATTTCTTCCTCCTGCTTCTCTTGGAATTATTATTCTATGCTCTGGCTGACTGTTTCAGATTGCACATATAACATCGTGTAATATTTGTATTTCTGTACCCAGGTGTTCCACCTACCATGATGTCATCCAGGATTATTCATATCATAACAAATGTCATGATTTCCTTCTTTCTTAAGGCATGTATATCTCACATTTTCTTTATTCATTCACCCATTGAGAGACATTTAGGTTCTTCCACATCTCAGCAATTGTAAATAATGCTGTGATGAACATGGGAATGCAAACATCTGTTTATAATTCAGGCTCAGTTTCTTTCGGATATACACCCATAGTTAAGATTGCTGAATCCTATGGTATTTTTATGTTTAACTTTTTGAGGAGCCCCCATACTGTTTTCTATAGCAGCCTCATCATTTTACATTCTCACCAATGGTGTGAAAAGATCCTGTTTCCTCTACATCTTGATTGGCACTTGATATCTTTTGGCATTTTGATGATAGTCATTGTAACAGGTATGAGGTGATATCTCCTGTGGTTTTGCTTTCTATTTCCCTGATGATTAGTAATGTTGACCATCTATTCATATATCTGTTGGCTATTTGCATTTCTTCTTTGTACAAATGTCTATTCAGGTCCTTTGCCAAATTTTAAATTAAATCAGATTATTAGAGTTTTTGATAATGAATTGTATAAGTTCCTTATATTCTTTGGATATTAATCTTTTATTAGAGACATGGTTTGCTGGCATTTTCTCCCATTTCACAGGTTGACCTTCATACTCTTGATGCTTTCCTTGCTGTGTTGAAGCATTTTGGTTTGGTACAGTCCCTTTTGTCTGTCTTTGCTTTTGTTGCTTATGGCTTTGGTGTCAACATCTAAAAATATCCTTGTCAAGAGCAATGTCAAGAAACTCTCTCCTTATGTTTTCTTCTGGGAGGTTTACAGGTGTTTTTTCTCTTAAGTTTAAGTCTTTGATACATTTGAAGTAGTGTGAGATAAGTCCAACTTCATTCTTCTGCTTGTGAGTATCTAGTTTTCCAAACACCATTTATTGAACAAGATATTCATTCTCCATTTTGTGTTCTTGGAGCCCTTGTCAAAGATCACTTGACCATAAATATGTGGATTTATTTCTTGACTATTTATTATGTTCCATTGGTCTTTGTGTCTGTTTCTGTGCTAGTAATAAATACACTGTTTTGATTACTTCAATAATAACTTGGCAATATAATTTGAAATTAGAAAATGTGGCATCTCAAACTTTGCTTCTGTGGCTCAAGATTGCTTAGGCTATTCAGGGTCTTTGGTGGTTCCATATGAACTTTAGTATTGTACTTTTTATTTTGGTAAGGAATCAAATTTAGATTTTGATATGGATTTCTTTGAATCTGTATATAACTTTAAATAGTATGAACATTTTAACAATATTATTTCTTCCACTCCATGAACATGGAATGTTTTTCCATTATCTGTTCTTCTTTAATTTTGTTCATTATTGTTTTATAATTTTCAGTGTGTAGGTCTTTCACCTCTTTGATTATGTTTAATTCTAAGAATTTTTTTCTTTTTGTTGGTATTATAAATATTTTATTGTTATATATAAATATTTTCTTAACTTATCTGAATAGTGTGTTGATAAGATAATGAAACACTACTTATTTTTGTATATTACTTTGTGTCATGCAAATTTGTCAAATTTACTTATTGATTCTATAAGCTTTTTCTTGAATTTTTTAGTGTGTTCTACATATAAGATTATGTATTCTGCAGAGATAACTTTCATTCTTCCTTTTTGATTTTGATAACTTTTAGTTCTTTTTCTTATCCCATTATTTCAGCTAGCACTTCCAAAACTGTGTTGAATAGAAATGATGAGAGTGGGCATTAGACATCTTTGGTTTATACTATCTCTTCGGAAAATCTTTTTTCCCATTGATTATAATGTTACCTTCAAGATTTTCACAATTGACTTTATTTTGTTATGGTAAGTTCCTTTTATGACTGTTTTGTTAAGAGTTTTCATGTGAATGGTTGTAGAATTTTGTTAAATTCTTCATATGTATATACTGAGTTTAGTATGTGTGTTTTTAATTTTTAGTTATGTTACTGTGGTATATCACCTTGATAATTTTGAACCATAATTGCATCTTAAGGATAAATCTCCCTTGGTTATGTGCTGTTCAAGTTGTTTTGCTAACATTTTATTGAGGATTTTTGCTTCTATCTTCATCAGGGATACTGGTGTGTAGTTTTCTGTGGTATCTTTGTCTGGCTTTGGCATGAGGATGATGCTGGCCTCATAAAATAAGTTACAAAGTATTTCTTCCATTTTTTTTTACTTTATTTATTATACTTAGGTATACATGACAACAGAATGCATTTTGATTCATTATACACAAATGGAGCACAACTTTTCATTTCTCTGGTGGCACATGATGTAGAATCACATCATATGTGCAGTCATACATGAATCTAGGGCTATGATGTCCATCTCATTCCACCATCTTTCTGGCCCCCATTCCCCCTCAAACCCCCCACCTCTGACAAAATTTCCTCCATTCTTCCCATGCCCCCTTCCCCATTATGGATCCGCATCTACTTAACAGAAAGAACATTCGGCATTTGGCTTTTTGGGATTTGCTTACTTTGTTTAGTATGATATTCTCCAACTCCACCCATTCAGCTGAAAATGCCATAATTTTATTCTCTTTTATTGCTGAATAATATTCCATTGTGTATATATACCACAGTTTCTTTATCTATTCATCTATTAAAGGGCATCTAGGTTGGTTCCATGGTTTAGCTATTGTGAATGGAGCTGCTATAAACATTGAAGTGGCTGCGTCACTGTTTTTAAGTCCCTTGGGTATAGACTGAGGAGTAGAATAGCTGGATCAAATGGTGGTTCCATTCAAAGTTTTCTAAGGAATCTCCATACTGCTTTCCAGATTGGTTGTACCAATTTGCAGTTCCACCAGCAATGTATGAGCGTGCCTTTTCCCCACAACCTTGCCAACACTTATTGTTGTTTGTATTCTTGATAACTGCCATTCCCACTGGTGTGAGATGAAATCTTAGAATAGTTTTGATTTGCATTTCTCTAATTGCTAGAGATATTGAACATGTTTTTATATGTTTGTTGATTGATTGTATATCTTCTTCTGAGAAGTGTCTGTTCAGTTCTTTGGCACATTTATTGATTGGGTTGTTTGTTTTTTTGGTGTTAATTTTTTGAGTTCTTGATATATCCTGAAGATTAGTGCTCTATCTGATGTGCATGTGGCAAAAATTTACTCCAAGAATGTTGGCTGTCTGTTCACTTCATTGTTTCTTTTGATGAGAAGAAGTTTTTTAGTTTGAATCCATCCCATTTTTTGATTCTTGATTTTATTTCGTGTGCTTTAAGAGTCTTGTTAAGGAAGTTAGGGCATAATCTGACGTGATGAAGGGTTTTTCTTCTATTAGGGTCTCTGGTCTAATTCCTAGTCCTTGATCCACTTTGAGTTGAGTTTTGTGCATGGTGAGAGATAGGGGTTTAGTTTCATTTTGCTGCATATGGATTTCCAGTTTTCCCAGTACTATTTGTTGGAGAGGCTATCTTTTCTCAATGTATATTTTTGGCACCTTTGTCTAGTATGAGATAACTATTTATGTGGGTTCATCTCTGTGTCGTCTATTCTGTACCATTGGTTTACATGTCTATTTTAGTGCCAGTATCAGGCTGTTTTTGTTACTATAGCTTTGTACTATAGTTTAAGTTCTAGTGTGGTGATGCCTCCTGCCTTACTCTTCTTGCTAAGGATTGCTTTGGCTATTCTGGGTCTCTTATTCTTCCAAATGAATTTCATGATAGCTTTTTCTATTTCTGTAAGGAATAATGTTGGGATTTTAATTGTAATCACATTGAATCTGTAATAGCACTTTGTGTAGTATGGCCATTTTGACAATATTGATTCCGCCTATCCAAGAGCATGGAAGATCTTTCCATATTCTAAGATCTTCTTCAATTTCTTTCTTTAGTGTACTATAGTATTTATTGTAGAGTCTTTCACCTCTTTTGTTAAATTGATTCCCAAGTATTTTATTTTCTTTGAGGCTATTGTGAATGGGGTAGTTTTCCTAATTCCTGATTCATCGCTGATTTATAGAAATGCAATTGATTTATAGGTGTTGATTTTATATTCTGCTGCTTTGCTGAATTCATGTATTAATTCTAGAAGTTTTCTGGTGGAATTTTTTGGACCTTCTAACTATAGAATCATGTCATCAGCAAACAATGATAGTTTGAGTTCTTTTCCTCTTCGGATCTCTTTAATTTCTTTTGTCTAATTGCTCTGGCTAGAGTTTGAAGGACTATATTGAATAGCAGTGGTGAAAGAGGGCATCCCTATCCTTTTCCCATTTTTAGAGGGAATGCTTCCAATTTTTCTCCATTTAGGATGATGTGGGCCTTGGGTTTAGAATGGATAGCTTTTACAAAGTTAAAATATCAATTGATATCATCATATGATTCTTATCTTTAAGTCTATTGATGTGATGGATTATGCTTATTGATTTCTGTATGTTGACTCAACCTTGCATTCCTGGAATGAACCCCACTTGATCATGGTGCACTATTTTTTAAATACATTTTTGTATACCATTTGCCAAAATTTTATTGAAAATTTTTGTATCTATGTTCATTAGGGATGTTGGTCTGAAATTTTCTTTCTTTGATGTGTCTCTGGTTTTGGTATCAGGGTGATACTAGCCTTATAGAATGAGTTTGGAAAAGTTCCCTCCTTTTCTATTTCATGGAATAATTTGAGGAATATTGGTATTAATTCTTTTTTGTAGGTCTTGTAGAACTCAGCTGCAAATCCATCTGGTCCTGGGCTTTTCTTTTTGGTAGGCTTTTGATGGCATCTTCTATTTCCTTGCTTGAAATTAATCTGTTTAAATTGTGTATGTCCTCCTGGTTCAGTTTGGGTAGATCATATGCCTCTAGAAATTTGTCAGTGTCTTCAGGGTTTTCTATTTTACTGTTCAAAACAGTTTGTAATTATCCTCTGTATTTCAATAGTGTCTGTTGTGATATTTCCTTTTTCATCATGAATTTTAGTGATTTGGTTTTTCTCTCTCCTTCTTTTTGTTAAGGTGGCTAAGGGTTTGTTAATTTCATTTATTTTTTCAAAGAACCAGCTTTCTGTTTTGTCAATTTTTTGAATTGTTTCTTTTGTTTCAGTTTCATTGATTTCAGCCTGATTTTAATTATTTCCTGTCTTCTATTTCTTTTGGTGTTGATTTGTTTCTCCTTTTCTAGGCTTTGAGATGTAGTGTCAAGTCATTTATTTGTTGACTTTTTATTCATTTAATGAATGAGCTTAATGCAAATAACTTTCCTCTTAGCACTGCCTTCATAGTGTCCCAGAGATTTTGATATGTTGTATTGGAGTCCTAATTTACCTCTAAGAATTTTTTTATCTCTTCCCTGATGTCTTCTGTTATCTATGCATCATTCAATAGCATATTATTTAGTCTGCAGGTGTTGGAGTAGTTTCTACTTTTTAATATGTCATTGATTTCTAATTTTATTCCATTGTAGTCAGATAGGATGCAGGGTAGTATTTCTATTTTATTTTTGTATTTGCTAGGACTTACTTTGTGCTATAATATATGATCTATTTGGGAGAAGGATCCATGTGCTAATGAGACAAAAGTGCATTCACTTGATGGATGGATTATTCTTTATATGTCTGTTAAATGTAAGTTATTGATTGTTTTATTGCTTTCTATAGTTTCTTTGTTTCATTTTTGTTTGGAAGATCTATCCAGCAGTGAGAGAGGTGTGTTAAAGTCAGTATTATTGTGTTGTGATCTATTTGATTCTTGTAGTTGAGAAGGGTTTGTGTGATATACATAGATGCCCCATTGTTTGGGGCATAGATATTTATGATTGTTATGTTTTGTTGATTAATAATTTCCTTAAGCAGTATGAAATGTCCTTCTTTATCCCTTTTCACTAACTTTGGTTTGAAGTCAACTTTATCTGATATGAGGATAGAAACCCTTGTTTGTTTACGCAGTCCATGTGAGTGATACGTTTTTTCCTACCCTTTCACTTTCAGTCAGTGGATGTCTTTTCCCGTGAGATGAGTCTCTTGAAGGCAGCATATTGTTGGGTCTTTTTTTTTTAATCCAGTCTGTCAGTCTATGTCTTTTAATTGATGAGTTTAGGCCATTAACATTCAGTGTTATTATTGAACTATAACTTGCAATCCCAGTCATTTTGGTTTTTACCTTGACTTGGTTTCTCCTTCGATTGGCCTTTCCTTATTGTAGTTCCTCTCTTTGCAGATTTTCACTGTTGGTTATCATTTCCTCCTCATGGAATATTTTGCTGAGAATTTGTTGTGTAGTGCAGGCTTTCTTGCTGTAAATTCTTTTAACTTTTGTTTATCAGGGAAGGTTTTTATTTAATCATGAAGTTTGAAGCTTAATTTTGCTGGATATAAGATTCTTGGTTGACATTCATTTTCTTTCAGAGCTTGTATATGTTGTTCCATGATATTTGGGCTTTTAGGGTCTGGGTTGAAAATCTGCTGAGATTTGAATTGGTCTCCTCCCATATGTAATCTGATTTCTCTCTTGCAGCCTTTAATTTTTTTATTTTTGTATGCTAGGCATGTTCATTATAATATGCCTTGGTGTGGATCTGTTGTAATTTTGTACATTTGGTGTCCTGTAATCCTCTTGTATTTGATTTTCCAATTCATTCTTCATCTTTGGGAAATTTTCTGATATTAGTTCATTGAAGAGATTGTGCATTCCTTTCGTTTTAAACTTTGTCTTCTTCTATCCAAATAAACCTTAGATTTGGTCTTTTGATGCTATCCCACAATTCTTGGATATTCTGTTCATAGTTTCTTACCATCTTCACTGTGTGGTCAACTTTATTTTCAAGATTGTATATTTTGTCTTCATTATCTGAGGTTCTGTCTTCTAAGTGATCTAGTTTGTTGGTGATGCTTTCTTTTGAATTTTTTATTTGGTTTATTTTTTTTTTTCACTTCAAGAATTTCTGAATTTTTTTTCACAATCTCTAGCTCTTTCTTGAAGTAATCTTTTGTTACCTGTATGTGCTCCCTTATCCCTTTGTTGGAGTGATCAATGGTTGCCTTCATTTGCTCTCTTATTTCTTTGTTGGAGTGATCAATTATTGCCTATATTTGCTCACTTAAGTCCTTTTTAAATTCACAGATCATTTTAATTATGTATATTCTGAATTCTTTCTCTGACCTTTCATCAACTATGATTTCAATGGATTCTACTATTTTAGTATCTTGTTTTGTTGGGGTACTTCCTTTTCTTTTTTTTTTCATGGTGATTATGTGTCTTCCAATCTGAGATATTGTGGTTTCTATGCTATAATCTTGTAGCAACCCTACAGATTACCTGTACCTCACCTTGGAGTTCACTTCTAGTTCCCAGCATGTGTCCCCAGATGGAGATTACTGACACTAAAGATGGTGGTAGTGGTAGTGGAGGTAATTCAAGATAGCAGTGGGGGTGGCCCAAGATGGATGCAAACACTTTCAGAGATGAGGCTGAAAGGGTGGGACTTATAATGGCTTTGGGCTGATTGATCAAAGATGCAGCACGGTAGCATGCTGAGCATGGTGAGCCACTGCCTCCAGGCCCTGTCTGTTGTCCCAAGGTGGAGGCTACTATATGAGGATAGCTATTGTTATGGCTGCAGTGTCCCAAGATGGATAAGGGAAGGGAGCAACAGTGTGGACTTCGACTCTGTGCAGGTGTGGTCCTGAGCCTGGGCTCTCATACAGGCCTGCAGGGATCATTTCAGGCCTGACCTTGGCCTGACCTTGGGTAGGCTCTCACGAAGATTCCTGAAGGTGAGTCAGAGTCTTTGTAAGTTGCTAAAGCTGGTCTTGAACTTGCAAATCCTCCTGTCTCAGCATTCTGAGCCACTGGGATTACAGGTGTGCACAACCGTATCTGGCAATCTCTCCTTTATTTTATTCTATATTTTATTTATTTGAGTATTCTCTTTCTCCCCCTTGGTCTAACTAAGGTTTGTTGGTATTGTCTTTTTACAAAATGAACTTTTAGTTTTATTGATTGTTAATATTATTTTTCTATACTCTGATTTATTTCTACTCTAATCTTTATTTTCTTTCTTATTACTTTGGGCTAGTTTATTCTTCTTTATCTAATTCTTTGTGGATAGTTTGTCAATTTGAACATTTTCTTTCTTAATGTAGGTATATAAGGCTAAAACTTTCCTTTGGTACTGCTTTTGCTATGTCTCCTAGGTTTTGATATGATGAATTTTATTTTTGTTTGTTTTGAGATACTTTCAAAATTCCATTTTGATTTTGGTTTTGACTAAATGGTTTTTTAAGATTGTGTTGTTTAGTTTTCATCCATTTGTGAGTTTTCCCATCCTCTTATTGTTAGGAGTTTTTAGTCTAATTACACTATGGTCAGAAAATACAGTAGACATAAGTTAAATCTTCTAAAATTTGTTAAAACTTAATTTATGACCTAATTTGATTGATCCTGCCAAATGATCTGTGTACACTTGAGAAGAATATGTATTCTTCTGCTGCAAGATAGACACTTTTGTATATGTCCATTTTGTCTGTAGTTTTATGTAAGTCTGCTTTCTCTTTATTGATTTTCTGTCTAGATGTTTTATCCATTATTGAAAGTTGTATATTAAAGTCCTCTAGTATAATTGCATTGCTATAAATTTTTACCTTCATATCTGTCAATTTTCCTTTTTATATGTTTAGATGTTCTGATATCAGGTACACATATGTCAAGAATTGTTATATCTTCCTACTGAATTAAACCTCTTCTCAATATAAAATAACCTTCTTTGTCACTAGAGACAATTTTTGACTTATAGTTTGCTTTGTATGTTAAAAGCAAACTATTAAGCTACATTACCTTGTTGATCTTTACTACTATCTTTCATATGTTAAAAATATAGCTATAATTGCTTCCTGGGATTTTCAAAATCTAATAGTCTTTAAACCAAATAGTTCCTTCTCTGACATCTACAATGTTGTCACAATAAACAAATGCATGATCAGTTATTGCCTTCAGTAACAACTGTAAGTTTGCAAAAGTGTTTACAATTTTGAATGGTGGACAAGGAGAAAACAGAAGTGATTAGGATATGATCATTATGAAGGAGGAAAAGAGAGGATAGAAATAAAAAAATTAAAGAGTGAAAGAGAGAACAATAGAAAATGGCTGTTAGCAGAAGAAAAGAGAGAAAGAGATTCAAGGGAACAGACAAGTGAGAGAAAAATATAAGGTAAAATTTTTTAAATATTAAAGATAAAAAAGAATATAAGACAAAACTGAAATACACTAATCAAACTTACTAGTCCTTAAAAAATTAATCCAGAAAAAATAACTGGTTTCAAAAATGCCAGAAATGAGAAAAGAAAAACAAAAATATATGAGTATCTATAAATGTCCATGAACCATTAAGATCACTATTAACAGAAGAAAGAAGAAAAATCTTGATGAAAATTTAAAGAATTGTTTCTTTTGGAGTTCAAAAGATTCTCAGCTTCTCTTCGCAGCAGTTAGGTGGGGGTATCCTTTTCTCTTGTTCTTTTGTATAAACTTTATAGGTATTTTCTTTTAAGTTACTATTGGTTTTCTATAAATGTTCTGTTATTATAATAGTTTAAGTTTATAACAATTTCATCTAACTTTTCTTACATAAAACCCTACAATTTTACCTCCTTTTCCTCCAACATTATTTGTTATTGATGTCACCGTTTACCTGTTGTTTAACATATCCATTAGCATAAGTTTTCTTATATTTAAATACTTTTGTATTTTAACTTTTATGTTAGACTTACAAATGATTTACCTGCTGCCATTACACTAATACAGTATTCTGTATATATGTTAATTTGTTTTTGTTTACTGGAGATTGATCCCAGGGCCTTGTACACACTAGGCAAGTGCTCTACCATTAAGTTACATTACCTTGTTGATCTTTACTACTATCTTTCATACGTTTAATGCTATCATTCTGCTATTTATTTCAACTTGAAGAACTCCATTTATTATTTCTTGCAAGGTAGGTCTGGTCTGGTCTGGTCATGAGAAATACTCTCAGGTTTTTTAAATTTCTTTTCTTCATTTCTCTTTTTTTCTTTCTTTCTTTTTTAAGTACTGCTACAATTTGAGTGTATCCCTGTTACGGTTTGGATTTAGAAATGTTTATGAAAAAGCTCATAATTACCAATGCAGCAAGATTCAGAGATTTGGCTTGAAGGCAGTGATTTGAGCTGTAATCTCATTAGAGGATTAATCCATTTGATTAATCAATTTGATGGATTAATAATATGAATGGATTACTGAGTGGTTGCTAGGCAGGTGGGGTGCGGCTGGAGGGGGTGGATAACTGGAGGCATGGCTTTGTATTATGTATATCCCTCTTCTTCTTTGTATTATATATATGGCTTCATCTTCTCTCTTTCTCTCTGTGCTTCTTGACTGCCATGAGCTAATAATCTCTCCTCTGCCACACCCTTCCACCATAATGTTGTGCCTCACCTTAGACCCCGTTCAATTGAGTTGGCCAATAATGGACTAAACCTCTGAAACCATGAACCTAAAATCAACTCTTCCTCCTAGGAATTTCTTAAATATTTTGGTCACAGAAACAAAAAGCTGAGTAACACCGAAATTGGTATAGGGAATAGAATCATTGCTGTTACATATCTGATCATGTGGTTGAAAGTCTTTGAAACTGGTTTGTAGGAGGAGCTTGAAAAGATTTCGAGGTGCAGGCTAGAGAATCCTTGGAAAGTTGTAAGTAGAGCTTAATAGGTAATTCTAATAGGAGCTCAGAAGACCAGAATATAGATAGGAATATGGACAGTAAAGACTGCTCATGAGGTTTCAGATGGGAACAAGGACTCTATTGGGAATTGGACTAAAGGCTATTCATGATACATTCTGATGAAAAACTTGTCTACATTTTGTCCATATCCTGAGAATTTGTGTGAATTTTGATATAAAGGTGATGGACTGATTAATTTGGTGGGGAAAATTTCAAGGCAACCCAGCATTCAGGTGGTGGCATATATTGCTGGCAGAAAGCAAAGAGGAAAAATTTGAAAAAATTGCAATTTGACCAGAAAAATGCATGTAATAAGAGCATGGTTGCTGAAGAGTTTAGTACTATTAGAGAAAAACCAAGTACATTGCACAAACACTATGGGAAGGATGACTTGAGGGCATCTCAGGAATTAGAAATACCATGTCCACTTTAGGCTCAAAGTTGTCAAAGTGGAAACTCATTTGAGAAGAGAACTTGAGGGGACCTTCTCACATAAGGGTGCCTATAAAGTTGTTTCCCCATGATTCATTTCACTATGATTAATCACCTACTCTCTACGGGTCAGTGGCAGCTATGGTTCAAGGGGGCCCAGCTACTGCTTGAGCTGGCAGTAGACCTTAGCATTGTCCACATGGTTCTGCTTCTTGCAGAAATGAAAGATGCTGGAATTAGGGTATTATGGAGAGTTTCACTGAACTTTCAAAGGCAGGCCTGGGAATTCAGGACATGTGTAGCAGGGTCAGAATCCTGGTGGACATCCCCTGAGAAGGCGATGCATGAAGTTGTGAGAGTAAAACTGAGGCTGCAGTGGAGACCCCAGGAATTAAGAGATGCCAGGAATGTAGAACATCTGTTGAGGAAAGCTGTTGGCTGTGGACAGAGCCAGGTTAAGAGAAGGCCAAGTGGGCTACAACTTGCAAGGCCTTAGGAGTGGGGTTGTCCAAGCTCTTTGGAGATCACATCTTGCCACCATGTGTACTGAATGTCAATGTGGAGCTATAAGACTTGTTTGCCCAGCTAAATTTTGGTCTTGCTTTGGTCTCTTCCCTTCTTTCTATGCCAGTATTATTCTCTTTAGGAATGGAACCATTGACTCTGTGCCATTGTATATTCAATGTATGTAACTTGCTTTTGATTTTTATAAGGATCACAGCCAAAAACTTGCCTCAAGTCTCAGAAGAGACTTTCGATTTGGAATTTTGAGCAATGTTAAACTGTTAAGACTATTGGGATTCTTGGAGATAGACTAAATGCAGTTTGCACTGTGAGATAGTTATAAACTTTTGAGGCCCAGGTTGGGGAATATTATAGGGTTATGGCAGCCTTTACCAAGGTTGCAGAGAAAGCCTAGTAATCCAGTAAGTTAGAGCCTTTGCAGACAGTACCCAATGAGAGAATGACTTCTGCAGCTGTGGAAGAAGAGCCAAAGAGAGAGGACCAGGAAGGTAGAATGATCAGCAATGTTCCACAAAACCCAGGAGAGCAGCCTTGTGGGTGGAAACCAGCAAAGCTATAGGGATGGAGTTGCCCAAGGTATAGGGGCCCATGCTGTATCACAGTGTGCACAATATGCTGATCTTGGAGTTTAGGACTTAATGTCTGCCATGTGGATTTCAGTCTTATTTGGTGATGATTATTCCTTTTTATTTATCTCTTTTATCCTATTTTGTTATGGTAACGTCATCATGTACCTTTCTTACTATTTTACCTTGAATGTAATAACTTCCAAGGGGTTGAAAACTGAAAGAGTTAGTCTTGAGGAGACTTTGGACTTAGATTTTGAGTGATCCTGGTATGGTTAAGACTTTGGGACTATTAGGGATAGAATACATATATTTTGCATCGAGAAATGGACATGAATTTTGAGAGCCAGGGACAGAATGTTATAGTTCAAGTACGTACCTCAAAAGTTTAAATGTTGTACATTTGATCCCCAGTATAGTAACGTGGCAGGTATTGAGAAGTTTACGACATGAGTCCCAGTGGGAAAGGTCCTTAAATCATTGGATGAACTGCCCTTGGAAGGGATTAAGGTAGATCTCAAGGAATCCTAAACTCTTGTGAGAGCCAGCTGATAAGAGCCTGACTCCTGAATCACTCTCTCTGACTTCTTGTTTGGAAATGTATCTCTACTTGCCTACACTTCTGCATTGCCATTATCCATGAGAAGATTATACTTTGAGGGTGAAGTGGGAGGAGCTCTAACCAGTATCTATGTAATGTTATTTGAATTATCAGCATCTCCATCTGAGAGCTAAATATACCTCTTGTCTTTATAAAGTTAGCCTGCTTCAGTATTTCATTATAGCAACAGGAAATTAATTAAAATATGTACCAAATTTATTTTTGACTTAAAGCATTTTACCTTTTCTTCAGATGCCCCTCCTCCACTTCCTTTTCTTCTTCTTTCTCCTTCTCCTCCTTCTTCTTTTTCTTTATCATCATCATCACCGTGCCCTCCATTCTTAAATATCATTCCTTTAGACAAGGTCTCACTCTGAGCAATAGTTCAGATGAAGCATAACTCACTCCCCATTCAACCTATTTTATCAGTGGTGCTGGGGATTTTCTGGGTTTGTGTTGTTTATGGATGATATACAAGCACTTTGCCACTGAGTTATACCTCCAGCCTTGTTGGTGGAAGGTATATGCTCTAGCTTATCATTCTCTATCTCTTTTACGACTTTCTTTCCTTCAGAGAAATGATCATTTCTGGATATTATATCATATACTTATTTGTTTGTTTTTTAATTTCTATCAGTTTTTTCCCCACTAGTATATAGCATAGGCCTAGCCTAATGCTTAGTTCAAATAGGACTCAATCAAAACATAGGTAAAACAAGACAAACCTTAGGGATCATTTGAGGAAACTTTGTGACAATTTCAAATGAAGTTTTGGGTTTGAAGTATTCTCTCACTCTGGTTCTCCATCTTGCTTTTCATGCAAAGCTTCAGCTTAAATGGAATCTGCCATCAATTCTTAAAAGTATAGTAGTAAGTAATTTAATTCAAATATATTTAAACTAGTAAGATTAATAAATTTGATCAAATTTACTATTTAATTGTGTATTTTCATATACAAGCTGCCTGATAAAACTTACATTGCACAGCTATGCTTTTTCTCTAAATAGTTACAATTAAATAAAGTTCCATTACTTAAAAGACATTGGTAGATAGAAAGATTTACACAAAAACAAGTGTCTTCACTTCATGTAAATAATATATATATATATATATATATATATATATATATATTCCAAACCATAACCTGAAATAAGTTTATGGCAATTTTAATCTGATTTTAATATATTTGCAAAGAGGTTCCTTATGCATAAAATAGCACTCGGAAGATTTTTATAAAATAGGAGTTTTATGCCATGAATAATTGGTCCCTAAATTTTAGTACTTTAATAATCTTTGGAAAATCTTAGTATATTGGACTCCATTTTACATGTAAAAAAGAATGGTTCTAAGAATAATGATAATAACAATAAAATGATCATGATCATGTGGGTAATTAGAAGATGAAATAAAATAATTATGAGAGAACACATTGCAGAGTATAATACTTTTAAAAAGTAAATATTATCTTTCAAATTAAAAACAAAAATATCTGAATGTCTATGGTTTAAAGTAGCATTATAAAACAAGAGAAAAGGTTATTTTAGTTCTAAAATAAGACCATTTGAACTGAATGTTATAGAAGCTTTCCAACTGAAAATTAATTAGTATGTAGATACATCTAATTAGTAAATCTTGGCAATCAAAGTCAATTTTATCATCAATCATCATTTTTATTTTTTTCTGAGTTTTAATTTTGGATCAATTGCTTTTCTAGAAACTTAGACATTATTTTATGAAAATTTTCTTTTGTGTTGACAAGTTAAAAATGAGTTGCATGCGCAAGACCCTGGATTCCATCCCCAGCTTTGGGGGAAAAAATATATATATGTGTGTGTGTGTGTCTTTTGAGATGTTAATTGCAACTTACAGAAAAACTAATCATTAAGATCCCAAGTAGAAATACCTTATTTGTCCATGCATCCCATCCTTATTCTCCCCAGTCTAAGACAGAAATAATGTTATACTTCTTCACTTAAATCATAAGGACAAAAGATCATATACCATATATTTAACTTCCTTCCAGAGATTACTCTTCCTGAGAAGGCTCTCCACATATTTCTGAAAATTTCCCCTGAAAGGCACTGCCTCTTAACATATGACTCCAGAACAAGATCCTCAGATTCTTAGATTTGTTTTTTTTCCCCCCACCAGGCTCTTGGCTCTGTTGCTGAAGATTATTGTGGAATAATGTGAAATAAGAGTTCTACTTTGTAAAGCTTGTGTGTGGTAGCAATGCTACTTCCACCTGTTTATTTATAAGCACAGTTGTGGCTACTCTCATCTGCTGCTCAGGTATTGTCTGCTTCAACAGCTAGGCCCTGAACTGCCCTGTTGTGACTGCCAAGGGCATTCTGCCTCCTGCCTTGCCGCTGGCAAAGTGCAGAAATTCCCTGCCATCACTCACTTCTCCACTGCTCTCATGTGGTCGTGAGAATGTGATCCCATTTTAAGAATCAACCCAGGTCTTTTAGTTCTTTGGAGTTCACAGGCTTCTCTGGTTCCAAGCCCTGGGATACAGTCCCTCCTCTGTCAACAGTTCAAATCCCTGTCTGATGATCTACCCTAGGGTGAACTACTGCTTGGAATGATTGGCAATGAAAATAAACTTTTACCTCAGGAAATAATTCCATCTTCAGTCACTGGATCTTAGACTTGACCCACACCTCTGATAAGTTAAAAATTAATTCTATTGGTAAATTTCTTGAAATCCAATTATTTAGTCTTTCTTATCATCAACTTGTAATTTATATTAAAAATATAAGTGGAATGATCGTCCAGGCTGAATACAGTTAATAAATCTGAACAAGTGAACCTCATTTTGTTAAAGACTGCTGGTAACTAAGGAAGAAACATTTTATAGTGTACTTAACATTCATTATAATTTAACTATAGACAATAACTCATATATTTGCCAATTTGTAGCTTTTTACTGATCTTCAGAACATACAAGTTATAATTTAGCGATCACATCAGAATGTCTTCAACAGGAACAACGTTTAATTTGTAGGTTTCTGTAAATAAAACATATATTAAAAGCATACATGTTCAGAAAAAAATAGGTTTTGTTTAATGTATGGGTGTATATATAATGTATAATCATTGTCTTTACAGGTTACTGCCTCTTACAAGAGATAACTGACTCATCTGGAAACAAATCTTGAATTCAAGTACATTTTGTTCTTATCATTTGTTTTTAAGTAATTGCCAAAGGCTTGCAACATATCTGAATAAAAATATTATGTAATGAGAATGACTGGACTTAATTCTGTTCTCAGATGTTCAAATTCATATTGACTTTAACTCCTTTACTCAGAACATCTATTATATGTGCCATTCATGTACAAATGAGGCTAAGTAATTATGCGTGATATTAGCATATTGGTGCACAGTGATGTGACATGAATTTCAGTTAACCCCTGAGCTTTTATAAGACAATGACGAAGAAATTGATATTCATCAATCACAAAGGATACTCTTTTATCTTACCAAGAGGACTTTCTTCAATTGACCTTTAGGATACAGTATTCAGGTGCAAATACTGGGAATATTACAAATCCCCATACTTCACAGAATCCTTTTATATCTAAGAGTGGGTCTGTTGCAGAGTGAAAGCATAATTATAATTTATATGCAGAGTCAGGCAACACATCTTGGCATCAGGTTCCAGTTCTGGTCATTTATTTGCAAAAGGCATTGAATGTCTTAGTAAATAATTTGTCCATACTTAAGGATCAGAATATGTTTGACTATCTGCTTAATTTGGGAAAAGGTAAAAAAAAAAAAAAAAAAAAAAGACAAAAAACCCTAAACTATAAAGTTCTATGATGAAATCTTTGAGAAAATTTACTAAGGAATATAGTTTAATCACATCAACTGAATTTGGTAGCATAGCCTGAATTGTGAATGGTCAGTAATTCCAAGGACAGTGAGAGGCTACATTTGAACTTACTTTGCCCACAGCCCTGTTGAAGCATCTGTATGCCCTTTAGAAAAGATCTGAACATTGAAGCTGGGCGCGGTGGCGCAAGCCTGTAATTCCAGCACTTAGGGAGGCTGAGACAGGAGAATCGCGAGTTCAAAGCCAGCCTCAGCAACGGCGAGGCGCTAAGCAACTCAATGAGACCCTGTCTCTACATAAAACACAAAATAGGGCTGGGGATGTGGCTCAGTGGTCAAGTGCCCCTAGTACCAAAAAGAAAAGAAAAGATATGAACATTGAAAATAAGAATCAATAGGGTGCCTTTATGGTTTATTGACCAATGGAGGATGTTCTTGAGAATCAAAGGGTATAATTATAAATTATTACACTGGGACCGAAGGTATATACATGGCTATTCTGGTCCAATCTTGACATTTTTCATCAAGTCTAAATAATAACTTTGTGACTCCTCACTATAAGAAGAAAATGTAGGAATAAGAAACTTTTTTTTTAATTGTTAGAAGAGCAGAAAGAATGGAAGACTAAGAGATGGATTCTAATGGTAAAGAAATCCAGGAGCCATAGGCAAGACTGACTCATAGACAGGCATCCAAAGGCATCATGAAGGCAAAGATTTCAGAGCTGCATTCCAGTGAGTGCCGTGGACAGAAACTCACAGTATGTGAAGCGGTCTGTGCATAGACGGTGTTTTCCTGTGGGAGTGGCATGGAGAAGCAGCCTGAGAGCTCACATAGTGATCCTGTGTGGCTAAGGCAGTGATCCCCACTGAACATAGGACTGACAAGATGCTTAAAACGGACCAGCCCTATGGCACTGGCAGCAATGTGGGAGATATAATAGGATGACCACATATTCTGTTTTTCCTGAAATGGTCTTGGCAGAATTACTGATGCTCTCTGTAGTAGGTGCTGTCAGTGACTCAGCCAGATCCTTTTATATGCTGGAGCAGCCAGATCTCAATTGCTGTGTGGTCTTCTAATGGCTTACAGAGTGGTCCTTCAGGAGTGACCCATAGTCAATGGCCACTGAAATGAGTGTCAAAGACTTCTTATCTCAAGAAGGGGACAAATTTACAGAGTAATTTATGCTCCATAGTCCCCTGTGGGTCAGGCCAGGACCAGACTTCAATGAGACCATATCCTTACTTGGTTTTTCTCCCTTTTCCTATGGTACTTTTTTGCTCCCTTATTGTTAAACCTAAACAGCGTTCCCATGATAAATCACATGCCCATGAATACTTGTCAAGGGTCACCTCTGCTTCTAAGGGACCTGACCTAAGGAAGACCCCTTTCAGTCTCAAGACCGTCCTGATATGGATGATAAATTTGCCCTGGCCATCAACTTCTAGTGCAGGCCATGTCAGAGAGGCTGGTAGAGTGAACACAAGCAGTGTTTGGGAAAAGCTCTGAGGTTGTGGGAGAACAGCAGAAGGCAAAGAAAAATGGGAAGAGATGGTGAGGCAGACCACGTGTGCCAATCCCTCTTAGAGACTCCGTAGCTACATGCCTCAGAAGAGGGACAGGTTCTGTGCTAGCCTGTGAGAGCTGGTTCCTATTGGTTTTGGGTTTCACTGTTGAAGAAAATTCATTCTGGGTGATGCTAGGGTATTTTCTGTTTATGTTGATATTAGTGTGACCTAGATGTTAGTTGAAGCTACTAGTTCATTATCACTAAGCTAAAGTTAGCACAATTTTATTGTTCCTACACCTAAGGTGGCCCCATGTGCTGACCCAAGAGCCCTGCAAGATTTGAGTGCTTGTATTCCACATCTGACCCTACCTTGCTGGACTAGGTTTCACTCACTTTGGCAATAAGGAACCCACTGGTGACATTAATTGAGAAATGATTCAGTGGAGTAATAGAGAAGATGGGCTTGACCGGAAGACTGAGGTGAAGAAGTACAAATAGAAGAGACTTTTTTGAAGAGTTCCATAGCAAGATAATCAGTGAAATGGGGCTACAGAGGAAGGAGGCCTAGTGTCTAAGGAAGATTTATTTAAAAATATGCCAAATACTAGGTATATCTCAACTTGAAGAACAAAATTAGTTCATATGTACTAGCAATTGTCCTAAGTGTTTTATAAATTATCATTTTTAAAAATTCTCAATTTCTATTAGAACCCTTTATTTTACAGATGAAATCAATTCACAAAAGAGGTTAGTAATGGGCTCAGTGAGACTACTAGTGGGGTGGACTTAAATCCCAGCTCTCTGATTCCAGATGTTGTGCTCTTTGGAGTACAGGACACTGCTTCTTATACACATAGGAGTGATCCTATAAGAAGAGAGAATGTGATGAGGAGAGAAGGATGAGAAAAAGTTGATATCAGTACACAAGAGGAAGGATTCCCTCCTTTGAAACTGGAACAACCCATTTGATGGATTATACATAAAGGAAGGTTGTTAGCCTTCATGATGGTTTTCCTCTGGTTTTATTTTTTCTTATTTTTTCAATGTAACAAGAAGTGGATGTAAAGTGGAGGGGGCAGTGTTGAGCATTTCAGGGGAGAGGTGTGAACAGATGTGAAATTGTCATCTCATTACTTTCCTTTGCAACCGCAGACCTTGAAGAGGATTTCAACTAAACCAGGTGCATCCTCAGTTTGGGATCTCAGCTGCTTCTCACTACAAAGCTTGGTAGACTCCATCCATCTACGCTGTGGTTACTTTCTTAGTGTTCCAGAAATTCTGTTCTTCACAAGGCTCAAACTCCTTTACATGGCTGAGTTTCATGAAAATAGAGGAACCTCTTATCTAAGAACCCTATTAAGGACATACGGGAATTAAAACAAGGTTTTAAGGTGGCCAAGGGGTAAATTGAAACATTTCATGTTCCTCGTTAAAACAAAATACCACAATTGAAAAAGAATGAACCTTTAAAATCAATTGTCTGAGGCCTCACCCCAGGAAGTTTTATTTCTCTACAGATTAAGAATGTCTTTTCATTTCCTTGGAAAGAGTTCTGCTTGTAAAAGTGTTTTATGTGCAGTTTAAGTGCCACTTGTGTGGTATCTCTGGAAAAATGTGCATTTCTTTGTGAGCATTCTCTGAGTCTTTCTCTCTTGCTCCCTGTCAAGACATGTCTGCAGCGCCTGGTCCATTAGTGCCCGAGATGTTTAAATACACCTGCATTATGAATCTGTGTAAAACCTGACAAATAATGCAGTTCTCCCTTCTGCTACTCATATTTTCACTCAAATCTTTAGTTTTAGCTAAGCATCCTTGACTTAGATTCTTCTACACATTAGTCTGAATGGAATGCCAGGACATTTTCTTCATGCTATTTCTGAACAAACACACACAAAGATTTTGAGAAAAAGATAAAAGGCACAGAAGCTTTTCCTCACTTGCCTGAAGATCAACTCTATTTAACTAGTGTCAGCTTCTTTCAAAGGTGTCCTGAAAGCCATTTGGCTCTTTTGCATCCAATCATCATTGTCAGCAAAGCTAGTTAATATACATATGCTTGGGAATGTAGTCATAGCAGTGACACATCTGCACTCTCATAATGTCTCCTTTGTGATATCTGTCACCAGAGTCATCTTGACTCTCTTGCTTGTCAAGAGGCAAAACCTGATTTTTAAAGAGTACATATAATGTGATCATATTTTCTATAAAATTTTCTGTTCTTCTATGGAAAGTAGTTTACAAAGATTGGTATCAGAATGTAAACTGGTCATCTCTGACTGCATTGATAATCCAAGTTCCTTTTAATTTTATTCATTAAATTATTTTACTAGTTTAATATAAAGCACAAGAAGGGGTAGAAAAGCAAGAAATAGTCTTTCTTCCATATGGCCCCTTTATGTCTTAAATTTTAGGTCACTCAGGGATCTATGTGCATGGGGGAGTGTTTTCCTTTCTCATTATTCTCTTCATTTGGTCTGGCATGATTTGGGGCACATAGTCACCAGAGCTACTTCCTAGCTCTGTAAATTTAAGTAGTTTACCTAATGTGTCTATGCCTCAGTTTGCCCACCTATAAATCAGGTATTAAGAGTACTTACATCATAAAACTGATCTGAGAATTTAACAAATGTGAAAGTCTTGGAATAGTGACCTAAACATGGTAACTATTTTTTCTTCATTCATATGGATTTAATTCCAACAACATCCTCACTAATATGTGAAGATTTAAAGTTAACAGAGAAGAATGTAGAATCAATACCTGCTCAGTTTGGAGGAAGAGATAAACAAACAGAAGAATATAATGAATATGCCAAGTGCCATAGACAGGAGACATATGGGGTTACTGGAATGTTGAAGAGGGCACGTGATCCAAAGTAGAGAGACCAGGGAAGGCCTCCTCAAAGAAATGGCATCACAGAAAATAAGAATCAACTTGGAGAGGAAGGGTCCTGGTTATATGGACCAGGATCCAAAGCCAGAGGGTAGCAATGTTATTTCCTTCTGTGTTTGCAATTTGATGTGCTATGTACTTCTAATTCTTCTTTAAACATTTCAGTTCTTTCATCAGCTTCTAGTATTCCATGCGATGGAGACATTAATTGCTCCCTGTCTTGCAGGAGCCACTGAGAAATTATAATAATTTTAGATAAAGAACACTGAAACTCATTTGTAAAATCTCCTTTGAGAATGGAATGATTAATCATTGAATAAATAACTTTATAAATCAGAAGCAAAAAGGCAAATTAATCTACAAATTCCAGACTCTGGCTTTTATTGGCCATTTATTAGACTTTTTTTGAAAAGGGGAATTTTTAAAATTTCAGATTGAAACCTTCAATGAAACAGAGATAGAGTAGACATAGTTAATTTCTGTATGCACCAAGATAGCATTTAATGGTTTAATTAAGATGCACATTAATTGGCAGATATAAAACCTTACTATACTAGCTTTGGACCAGGGAGTTAAGAAGATTGTGTTTTTTATTTGAAGCAAACAGATGCAAAAAAAGGAAATCCTGGTTGACAAGGGGTAGAGTTGTCAATTGGTGAATTGTATGGGTTATGTATGATGATTCTTTTTTGTAACTTCACATTTTTTGTAGCTTATATATAATATACTTTTGGTGTTTCTTATAGTTTTAGATATATAAAATAAAGTACACTTTATGGACATTTCTTTTTGTTTGAATTAGGGACAAATGATATTCAACATGAAAACAAAAAAACACTGAAATTTTATACCCTTTACACAATAACTTCCCTTTCTCCTTCCCAATTTCTTCATTTTTAGAGTGAATTCTAAATGTTCTTCATTTTTTTAAAAAAATTGAATTCAATTTATTTATAGGAACAACATAGAATGAATTTTCAAACTACTCCACAAAATCTTAACTTTAGACTAGTTCATAAAACCTGTTACATTGATAACATAAAGAAATTAATAGGATTAGAAACCATAATAGGTTGTAAGCTGATACTTGGGGTCAGTGAAAAATATCTATACAAAACCCCAATTTATCAAGTGTAACATGGTTCTTATGCAACTTATGGAAATGAACAAAGTCTCTGTGTGGGATCTCCTACGGCTTTGCTATGTTATCTCTCACATCCTGGTGCTTTTCTCTCCAACTCCTTAGATCTTATTTCCCTGATACTGTCCTAGGCCGGCTGGGCCTCTATCTGAGATTCCCGTATCTTCAAAGTACTTCCCTTTCTCTGCACATTTTGATTGGTGATCTTCATAAATGAAGGTGGGGGTATGTATACTGAAATAGACAAGAATGATAACTGCACAAATCATTCTGCAGGTTGTTTCCCACATCTTAGGACCTGTGAGAATTCAGATGTAGTGAAAGAAAGAAAAAAAGGAAACAGATTCCATCACACCATGCAAAATACTCAATGAAGAGTATTAAGAGGTACCAGTGATAAAATTCCATGCAGGGTGGACTCTTTGCCAGCCCTTTTGAAATGCCAACTCTGTGGTTTAGTGACAAGCTTCTGTGCGAATTAAACTTTTAAAAAAATGTTAAATTACATTTGCTACATTTGGATTGTGGACATTGATCTTTAGTCAGAATGTCAATTTACTTTCTTAATAAATTATGCTTTCTATGTTTTGGGCTTCCTGGGGAACTTCAATCTAAGATGGCAGTGGTGAAAGTTTAGATTGTAAACTTTGGACTGAGAATGGTGGTTGAAAATTCCTAGGCTCGAAGGTCATTCCTCTAAGCTTCTGTGCGTGGTTTGTATGTAAGGACTTAACATCTAATGATCTTCCTCTTACTGGTTATTATTATTCTCATGCATACTGACAAAAAGGAAAGTCAATTGTTTATTTGCAGGCTAATACTCTCCAAATGATGTCTTACTTCCTATCTTTTGTGATATCATACTTATAAATATTTCCTGAGAAATTTTTAAGATTTCTGCTATGTGGCCTTACCTAGGTATGATGATACTCTCTGTAATCCAGGTAGCTTGATTTGCTGGAAAATAGACCTGCTTTACTTTTGCTTTGTGTACTCTCACTTTTTGGAAAAGTTTGGATCAACCATGGGGTCTTTGGAAGCACATCAGCTTCTTTGGGTAACACAGGATAGGAAAATATTCCCCTTGATATTTAATGATGATTTGTATAATTTCCTTAGTGTTTTTTCACAGTATACTTGATGAGTTTGGTTAGGATAGACTCAAGAGAAAAAAAAAAAAAAAAGAAAGAAAGCTTTTCTGATGCAGTTACTTCATTCCATCCCATTCAGATCAGCTAGAATGGGGTTTTCTGTTCTGCAGCAGGACAATCAATGACTGGCTCTGGCTAGTACTTGCTTAAAGATCATTTCTTGTTTGAAGGTCAGACCTTGTCTGAATGTTAGCATTTGTTGGGGCTAGGGTGTTTGGTAAACACTTCTGTTCTAGAAAGAAATCATGCAAATATTTTTGCAACATATTTTGGTAATTAAAATAACCACAAGTATTGTGGTCACAAAGCTGTTCCATTTATTTTAGAATACTATTCTAATAAATTTCAGTTCTCAAAGCTTATTCCTAGACTGACTACCGTGCTGAAGCATAGGATTTATTTTCATACCTAGTGTAACCACTAAGGGTTAGATGTTTAAAAAACATATTTCTCACTAGCTCTTTTCTTCTTATTATTTTATTTTAATTGCTGCTGTACTTGCTTTAAAACTAGTACATCTTCACATCAGTAATTTTTAGAGGTATAATGCCAAGTAAAGTTGCTCTTTTCAGTTCAAAACATTGCCATAGGATAAAAGTAAATTGGGGTTAAAGAAACAATATAAAAGTAAATCTGAACAGACATTTACAGGGAAGAAATAATATTTTTATTGAATAGCTTACAAACCGCAGTAATGTTCAGAAGGGGAAAATGCCATTCTAGGAAAATAGACAAATAATTGGGGACTTAGTTTGAAGGACCAAATACTTACAATTCATAAAATTTCTTAACATTATGACACTTCTTATCAAAAAGAAAGTCTATTATTTCTTTATACCCAAACTTGGTCTATGTAAGAAAAAGGAGGGAGAGAACTTGGTAATCATTTAATAAAGCCTATCAGCTTAAAGCAGCTAATCTAGAGCAGTCTATTATCTCTTTCATCTCTATATTTAGCTTCTTTTAAAATTAGAAATATTCGTTTAAATAATTCTGTTTAAAATTAGAATTATCTACATCAACGAATGGTCAACATGGATAAAATATTTGGTCTTAGATGATGCCTGTATTTATCCAGGCCTAGTGATAGAAGATGATCTTTTCTAGCCACTCAATTATGCTAACATAATAATAGTATTCATAATAATCCTCTCTAAGGGATACAGGTTGACTGGAAGCACAGAAACCATTAAATAAAAATATTCTCTTGTACTATGCCCTATTTCATTTGTTGGAAATATTAGTTTCAGAGCTATTTGGTGCAACTAAAATGAACCATTCTGTTAAAGGGGTGGAATATTTGGGCACTGCCTATAAAACTCTTGGCCACAGATGTTTTATAGCAAAGCCTAGCCTGGCTTTACATATTGATTGCATGCATCTGACAGTTCACCACTCATTAACTTTGTACCCTTCAATGACCAAAAGGGTTTTGCTCTCAACCAATCACTAGAAAGAACACAATAATTTTTCACAGGCAACCATGGACACCTTCCATCACCAAGGTCAGCACACAGTGCTAAACATTTACTTGCCAATGGATCATTAAAAATCTCCTACTTTCTTTCTACTCTTTTTCTCCCTTTAGGGTACAAATTCTGTTTAGCTTTAGTCATTTGTTTTTAAGGCCAATAAGTTGTA
Source organism: Geosciurus inauris (assembly GCA_004024805.1). Taxonomy (NCBI): domain Eukaryota; kingdom Metazoa; phylum Chordata; class Mammalia; order Rodentia; family Sciuridae; genus Geosciurus; species Geosciurus inauris. Next base: position 153,457 of record PVHX01000271.1, read on the forward strand.
TTTATTCTTTGACATCAAATTTTCAAAACACTGATCCAAAGCTTCATAATCTACAAAACAAGTAAATTTCTCTCTCAATGTTTTTTTTTAATCTTTCCAAAAATAGTGTTTTGCTTTATTACAACAATATACCCATTTCCCACTAAGGATAAATGTGGGGCAGGGCAAAGTAAGAGAATGGGCCAGTGATCTTTTCAATTCTGTGCATAGAGCCAGAAAATTGGCATACTTTCCATGATTGCTAGAGAGATGAACTTAAAGAGCACCTGCCATTTTAAAGTTCTATTAATTTAAAAAGTTGGAAAATAAAGGGACTGGCAACATTTAGATACAATACCGTGTCATTATGTTTATAGTTTTTCCTGTTGCTTGCTATGGTTTGGATATAAGGTGTCCCCCTAAAGCTCACGTGTGAGACAATGTATGAAGGTTTGGAGGAGAAATGATTGGGGTGTAGCCTGAACATAATCAGTTAATTAATCCCCGGTAGTTAACTGAGTAGTAACTAGAGGCAGGTGGGGGTGTGGCAGGAGGAGGTGGAGCATTAAGGGCATGGCTTTTGAGTATATATTTTATATCTGGAGAGTGAAGTCTATCTTTCTCTGCTTTCTGATCATCATGTGAGCTGTGTTCCTCTGCCACACTCTTCTCCCATGATGTTCTGCCTCACCTGGAGCCCTGAGGAATGAAGCCAGCCTTCTATAGAGTAAGACCTCTGAAATGTTGAGCCCTCAAATAAACCTTTCCTCCTATACAATTATTCTGGTTGAGTTCTTTAGTCATAGCAGTGAAAAAGCTGACTAAAACGTTGCTCTTTACCTATAAGGTGCATTTTTGAAGATTGCCTTGTTAATAGGCACCATTTTTCTCTAACTTTGTTAAATACTCTCACATACTGTATCACACACAGAACTGAATTTTCTATACACAGTATTGACTTTACTGCTATTAGTGTTTTCCTCTTCTAAATTTTAGGTATACAAAACTGACATTCTTTGCACTTTAGTTTTTTCAATTTAAAGGTGTACGGGAAAGAATGCCCTCTTATAAACGTCTCTCCATCAGGATTTTCTACTTGCAAATGCAATTTAAAAAATCTGATAATGTGATATACTGGTAGAACACTAGTTTTTGAAAAACATGCCTTCTTTGCTACTGTTTTGAGACCACTTCAATAACATTTGCTGGTGCAGATCATAAAGAAGCATGGAGATAAATGAGTTCTAAAAATTTTGAAGAATGCTGAGAATTTGAAGTGGAGTTTGTGGGGACATACATTTAGCTGCACTGTAGACTTCAGTCTCTCTTGAAGTATTGGTGGAAAATTGCATTATCTTAAAAAGCATTTCATTGACTTTCAAAAGGAAAAAAGACCTAAGGAAGGAAAAATAAACAGCATCACAACCTCACCCAACAGAGAAATTTGAGATTTTATAAAGTGAAGCTGCAAACAAGTAGCTCAGTGGTGCTTATGTGACCGTTCTTAGATCTTAGTTATTAGAAAATTGGCTACTTAATAAAAGTCTGTATTTACTATTGGAGAATCACTGGTTTTTGGAAAATGTCTCCAGCCATTTCCAAAGCAGAGGCAGAATCCCTAATATATTGGAGACATCAAGGGTTAGAAAGGACTAAGGCATTAACATTTACATTCTGAATATGCATTCTGAAAGGTGGTAATAAGGTATCTTGTAATTCATCTAGAATTTCTTTGAAAATACTATAACATTTCTTTTTATAGTCAGCATTTTAAAAATTATATCAATATTGTGGAGAGAAAGAAAAGCATGTGAAAGTGTTGCTTCCAGATTTCTTATGAGTACACGGTTACTATCAGTTAAAACAATCAGAGAAATAGTTACCATTTTTTGAGTTTTTGTAATGTGTGAAACAGTATACCAAGAGTTTTATGCTGTCTCATTTTATCCTGGAAATATACCTTTTAGTCAGGAAGATATTGTTGTTATATCTATTTAAATGCCAAGGAAACTGAAGAAATTAATGTAAGTAATTTAAGTAATTATCATAAGAGCACACAATCAGCAAAAGGTAGACTGGTCATTTTTAACTCTTAAAATTTCTCATCAATCACAATTTTTCATGTGTTGAATTGTAACCTAAATGGGAAAAAAATTCACCCTATGTCCTCTAGAGAAACTGTAGATGAAATGGCCAGATACACCTGCCTACATAGAAGAAAAAATAAAACAAAATAGATTTCAGACATATACCTGACCTACAAGAGTAGAGACCAAACATAGATGTATATATTTTTTTTATGTTTTAGTTGTCAATGGACCTTTATTTTATTTATTTATATGTGGTGCTGAGAATCAAACCCAGTCCTCATGCATGCTAGGCAAGTGCTCTACCACTGAGCCACAAATGTATAAAAATACAAAAATATATTTTTGTACTTTTATTTTTCTGAGCTGCAACAGTCACTTGATTCCTAACTATTGAATACAGATTATATGCCAGATATTGGGGTGAATTCTAAGGATATAAAGATTCCTAACCTCAATGGGTTTACTATCTAAAAAGAAAAGAAATACAAATAAAGTAGAAATAAAAATAAAACCTAGTGAAAATAAAAAAAAACAAAATATAAATGCAGATAAGGACTATGAAGACGACAAATGTGTCTGTGATACAGAATAACAGATGAAAAGAGTTAACTTAGATAATGTGATCAGATAAATTATCCTTTAAGAATTGGTTGGTTGGTTGGTTGTGTGGTGCTAGGAATTGGACTCAGAGGCACTTTACCACTATGCTACACTTCTTGATTTTGAGTTTTGACCTTGAATTTGTGATGGAAAGTGACATTGTGAATGAGGGGGGTCTATAAATCTATAATTCACTTCTGAGTCTTGTAACTTACACCATTTGCCTTTTAATTTCTCAATAAAACTTCCTTTCACCTAAAATAAATGTTATCAGATAAGAATTCTAAGTTATCCATGGTTAACTATGGTCTAAAAAAATCAAGTGGAGAATTTCATAGATTAGCAATTCACAATTTTTTAAATTGCATGCTGTTTTGAGTACCACAATGAAATCTCACACCCTACTGCTCCATTCTGCCGGCAACAGGATGGATCATTTCTTTGTTCAGTGCATCCACATAGTATACTCCACCCTGCCATTAGTCACTTGATAGCCTCTCAGTTATCAGATCAATTGTCACAGTATGGCAGTGTTTGTGTTCAAGTAACTCTCATGTAATAACCTAATGCTACATCACAATGCTTATGTCATTCACTTCATTTCATTATGTAGGCATTGTATCTTCCCACATCATCGTAAGACAAAGGATGAGTGCAGTACAATGAGGTTTAAAATTTTTTATTATTGCATTATAATTACATATAATAGTGGCATTCATTATGCTATATATGCCATATTTATACATGAATATAACATAATTGGTCAGTCTCATTCCCCAGTTCCTTCTCTTTCCTTCCCCTCCTCAGTCCCCCTGAACTGCTTGCTCTACTCTATGGATTTCCCTTTTATTTTTATTATTTCAATTAATGCATCATAATTGTATACATAAGTTGGACTTATTTGCTATATTCATGTATGGACATAGAAAAATTTAATAGATTCCATTCCCCAGTACTCCCTCATGCCCTCCTGTTCTCCTTCCCTTGATTTCCTTCCACAGTGAGAATTTTTTTCACATTTTTAATTGGTACATTATAGTTGTACATAATAGTGGGATTTGTTGTTTCATACATATACTTTCACACAATCTAACAATATATTTGTTCAATAGTATTCCCTAGTATTTCCCTTTCTGTCTTCTCTTCTCTCCCCCTGGTCCCTTTCCCCTCTTCTACTGCAAATTTGCTCTTTTCTCTTCATCTGATTGTATGAGGGCCACCCATATTGTGAAGTGTGATCTCCTTATGTCAGTCATCTGGTTGCAGATGTAAACCTTATCTACAAAGTGTCTTCACAGTAACTCTTAGATGAGTGATTGATTAATGTTTGAGTTTGATAGCCTGGTCAAGTAAACACATAAAACTAACCACCACAAGTACACATTTCTAAATGATATTTTATTTTATTCATACTGCAAAAATCACTTGCCATGTATGTGGTTGAAAGATGTCTGTGGTCTTCCAAGGGGCAAAGATGAGACTCCGTAGACTTGGGTCAATGAAGCTGGCATATATCTTTAGGACCTATCATCTCTCTATACTAGAGGCACAAAAACATTATGATAGTGTTCAATCTGATTTTTATTATATCAAAATTACTAAGTATGCCTGTCTCACACTGTCATGCTACCCAGAAGAATTAGGACTCTACACTTGTGATTTGTGGTGCCTGTTTTGTTCTTGCATTTTTTCCTAAAAACCCAGCTATCAGAATATGACTACTCCACCTGACCAATACAGGCAGCATGAAGAGGATTATGAAATATTACTAAAGCAGGTGGATTGTTGAAATGCTGGCTAAGATTCAAAAGGAAACAGAAAAGCCAAATCCTTGATTGGGGAAATCTGGCCCTGATACAGGTAGAGCATTTATAGCATCTTTATAGCATTTTCTTTATAGCATTTTCTAGGAAAGACGCATGCTTTTAAAAAATATATCATTGTATTCTAAAAGCAATTTCTCATCTGCTCTCTGCTTTCTTTCTTCTTTTTAGCTCCTCTGCACAAAGATTTGACAAAACAATGTGAATTATATGGGTTTTGGTCCAGTCTGAAAGCAGCATAGAAGAATTACTGCTGAATAAATATTTACCTAATCTAAGAAATTCCATATACCCATGTTACATGATTGTGTCACTGCAAGGTTTGAGAGTGAGGAATCTTTTTATTTTTCTTCCTCTAATTCTAGCCTAGCTTTAATACTGACCAAACACATCACATCCTGTTTGTCATTTAAAAAGGAATACAAACAATGGAAATAAAAACGATTACATTATAAGAACTGAAAAGTCATTTAAGAAAAAGTTAAAATCTGTTAAGAACATTGAGGATTAGCTTGATATTGTCTTCGAGAATTTGTAGGACATTTAGTAGGGGGATATTGACTAGTTTAACTTAATGTCCACAAGAAAATGGTCAAGAGAAAATAAACTTAAATCAATGGCAAAAAAGAGCTCTATGGGACATGGGAGGTATACTTGACAACGAATTCTCCTAACCGAATGAGAAATTTCTCTTCATGTAGATGGAATGGTGGATCATGTATGTTTTTAAACTGCCATGCATTTCACCAAACCAAATGGGCTGAAGTTTTTACATACAAAGCAGGTATTTATTGAACATCTACTACATTAGTTTTCTATGCTTTTGAAACAGCAACAAATTTCATTTAAAATAACTCTAAATTTATTATCTTAGTTTTGTGTGTCAGAAACCCAGAACAAGTCTCATCTGAAAGCATGCTATGCTCCTTTCAGGAGTCTCTAGGAGAGAATCTGCTTTCTCATTTGGGCTTTTGGTTGAATTCAGCTCCTTATTGCTATCAGCTGAGGGATATTCTCATTTTCTAGAAGACACCCGTACCCTTGGTTTATCACCCACTTCCTCTATCTTTAAATCATCAAAGGGAGGTTGATTCCTTCTTTCCTCTCTGCCTCTCTATTCAATTTTTAAGATGTTGTTTAATTCGGGTGGGTCTATCTAGATAATCCAAGGTAATCTCCCTATTTTAAAGTAATTAAAGTATTAGGTAAAATGTAATTTTAAAAAGTCAAGGAATTAGGAATCTTAATTTCAACTGCAAACTTACTCCCCTTTTTCATGTAGCATAACACATTCATGGAATCTTGAGATGGGACATGGATCTCTTAGGAGGCCATTTTGTTAATCACAATTGCTGGTACCAGTACTGATTTTTTTTTAATGAAGAAAAACTCAACTTCTAAGAAATAATCCTTCCATACCATGAATTTACAGCAAATTAATTAATTCATTCAAAAATATCTGTTGTGTGCCAATCGTGACATAGACGTATGTGTATTAACTCATGATCTACACCATTATAAAAAATGATGTCCTTAGCTTAAAGATCATATAGGTTATTGGAGACATCTGCTACATAGACTACTAAACGTAACACTTGATGAGTGCTAAAATAAAGAATAATAGTGTGGTGGAATGAGTGACTTTGTTTATGCTTGGCTCTTGAAGAGCACAAAAAAGGGTTTTTCAATAGTCAAAAGGAGTAGGAGGAAAGTATTAAAACTGAAGTAACAGCATTGCACAAAAGCATGGGGAAATGTAATGCATGACATAATTAGGACTGCAAATATAGAGGCGCTATGTGAGTGTGGCAGGAAATTCTAGAGTAATGAGAATCTGAGGAAATTGGAATTTATCTATCATGTTGGAAATAGGAAAAATTTCAAGAGTTCTAAACTAGAATGTGATTATAGATTTTCATTCCAGGGAGGTCATTGGAGTAATAAGTACAGTGGCAACAAGGGGTAAGAACTGGAGAAATCATAACATTTACTAAAGACCTTGAGATTTGATGACAGATCTCATGAGTTGGTAGAGAAAGCAGGAAGAGACAAGTCAGTTCCTAGCCTGAATGACAAGTTGGAGAAGGTGTCACCATCCAAGGTAGGTAAAGAGAGTAGAAGAGAGATTCATCTTAGAAAATGCATTGGTCCTAGACGTGTTCATTCTGAGGGGATCCAATAACAGAGGACAGAAACACAGAGAGAAGACCTGGCTTAGAGAGAGTGTGGATCTAAGGAATAAACATAAGAACAGGACATTACCTCAGGGATCACAGGGTATGTAAAGAGGGCCAAGGTAAGCTAGAAAAAACAAGAATAGACAAAGGATGAGAAGTCTATTAAAGAGACTGAGGAGAGGAGATAGTCATGACATTGTGGTATCATAACTAGCAAAGGAGTAGAAAGATTCAGAAAGAAGGAAGCCTTTTTTTCCCCAAGTCATTTTTCAATAATGTCAATCTTCATGGATATATAAAATAGATAAGTATCCATATTTAATTAGTAGATTTGTAAATGAGGCCATTAATGAGGTTAAGTTGTTGCAGGAGCAAAATGTAGGTTATTTAGGTTGGTAGGGAGAGGATGAAAAGTTACATATGAAACCATCAGTAGATAATAATAATACTAAGATACCTAGCACGAACTATAGTAGGAGTTTGGAGAAAGAGTTTGTGTTGCCCCAGTGAAATGGGAAATATATAAAGAGACAGATATATATGTTGAATGTGTGCCAAAATGATGGATGGAGAGGAGACCCATAAAGGGAAGATCCTGTAAGTGTAGGCAAACTCCAAGACTATAGACAAAGTTTGAACCAGGTGGACCTATGGTACTTGTGTAATAGTTTAACAGAAAGCATGAAGTTATAATGTGGAATAGAAGAAGTAAGGCTATGCTATGTGAAACATAACGGTAATTATTAGGAATTTATGTAATATATAACTGCTGAGGGGACCTGGAGAGTTTTTTAGTATAGTTTGGCATAACTAGAAGAGCGTTTGATGTGTAGCATGAATACTTCCACATCAAAGGACAAGGACTTCTCTTGCTCCTCCTTTCTCACTTGCCACTGCCAACTCTGCCACTATGGGAAACATCTAAAGGTATTCTTTTGAGAAATTGAGGTAAACTAAAGGATGTGGGTCTGGGTTGGAGGAACCTAGGAAATGGTGAGTGGACTCAACCAAGGTGGTGCAGAGGAAGGACAAGAGTGAACTTTGATAGGTGTTTTCCATAAGCAATCCTATTTAATTTGTCTGACAAACTTGAAAAAAGGCACTTATATTGTGTTTTCATTATATAGGTGAAAAATTAATTTCCTAGGGGATTAGTAAGCAGAAAAGTTGAAGGTAAAACCCGGGGTTGACCTGCCTTCAAAACCCAAAGAATATTAAATAAAAGGAGAGTAATTGAGGCTTCATTAATCTTTTATGCAAATTGGTATGAACTGAGTAAAGAACTGTCTATTTTGAAATTACAGACTATTTGGAAAGTAGATCACTTATAGGACAATATGCAGTGATTTTTGCTGTCCCTGTCTTCTTGTGCTGTTTCTTTCTATGATGAGTTCTGATTTCTAAGAAATTGTTTTAATGCTCCCAGCTCAGTTAGGAGGCTTCTCAACTGTGACTATCTCTAGCACAACATTTGTAAGACTTGCTAATAGTTAATGGTTTACTTGTTCTTCATTGCCAGTATCTTCAGAACAGGCATTTCTGTATCCCTGCTGTCTTGTTTCAGTGTCTGGACATATTAGACAATCAAACTCACTTAATAAGTCAATGAATGATTTAAAAAAGTGTATCAGCAGAAATTAGAAATGACTTCTGAATTTAGTTTAAGGAATCTTAACTACTACTGATTATTTTCTAGACAATGTCTTCCTTCCTATGTTTGCTCTTCTGGCTTGACAATCTAATGATCATCACATATATAATTAATCCTAAATAACAAATGGGCTGTGGCAGTTTCTCTAATAGGCACATAAAGAAAGAACTATGGAGCAGCACGCAGTGGTGCATGCCTGTAATCCCAGCACTTTGGGAGGCCGAGACAGGAGAATTGCGAGTTCAAAGCCAGCCTCAGCAATGGCGAGGTGCTAAGCAACTCAGACCCTGTCTCTAAATAAAACACAAAACAAATAGGGCTGGGGATATGGCTCAGTAGTTGAGTACCCTGAGTTCAATCCCTGGTCCAAAAAAAAAAAAGAAAGAACTATGGGTCTATGGGAATGAAAATAGAGAAGTGATAGCACCTATATGAGCTTCAATACCTGCAGAGATAATTAATTGTTTTCCGACTTGATATTTTATTTTAAGAAGGTATCTATTATGAACATTTAAAAGATCTTAAAACATTTTAGGGTCAATATTTTATTAATCCTACTTGAAATTGAGATAATAAATTCTGTTTATTTTTGAAGAGACATAAACACAAAGTATCTCCATCATACTTGAAAACTGTTGCCTCTACTCCATCCCCTAATTGTCTCTGTTCTGTAGCTCTTTTCCTGTAATCAGTTCTTTTCATTGCTGTAGTATTAATTTTTGGAAGCAAATCAGTTACTGTTATGTCATGTCCTTTTTCAAACACTTGAGGTTAGCCCTAGAGATCTTAGCTTCCTGTTGAGGCCATCATGATATAACTAGCCTTTAAAAACTTTATTTCCTTTCTATTTTCCACCTCTAGCTTGAGAGTCATTGTTCTCTGCACAGAGCTGCCTCTGCTGCCTGTGTGTCTGTGCTCATATTGTTCTCTTTAACTGGAATGACATTGCCTATTTTCTCTTGTTTAGATTCTACCCATGCTCAACTAGAAGGGTTATCTGTGCTTCTTACATAACTAATCTTCACTTATTTGGCTTTTTAGTCATATATCTACATGCCTTATCTTTCCTTACTAGATTGAATTCCTTTAAGGCCAAATTCTGCCTCTGATTCATCTTTGCGTTCATCAGTGTTCAAAAGAATATCTTTCAAGTACAAATGTAGATAAGTATTTGTTTGATAAACAGTATTGAAGATATAATGAATGAATGCAATCTCTCTCATCAGTTTTTGAATATTTCAGTAATGATAATGTAAGTGAATAATACATTGTGTATTCATAAATCAAATACTCATTTGTGGCATGCAGTCAATCTAATATTTGCATTTCTTCCAAGACAAATGCTATCATAATGTTAGATTTGGATCAACATCAAGGTTTATAATGAGGAAGTCACTATGCTAAGTGCTGTAGATTCAAAGAGGCATAAAGCAGAGTTCCTATGTTGTAGGTGCTTATGGATGTACTTGGCGTAAACAAGATATACACATGAAAATTACTAGTATTGACCAGAAACATATGCAAAGCTACAGTGTAGCAGTGTATTCAATGAATATTTCTGCAGATAAAATTTGGGGGAAGTACTTTGAGGTGGTTAGAGCTTAGAGACACAGATTTTTGCTTTAGGCAGATGAACATTTGAACACTGACTCTGGCTATATGACCTTGGGAAAATTACTTAATTTCTCTGTGTCTTTATTTTCAGATCTATGAATTAAGATATAGTACTACCTAATTAAACAGGAGGTTGTGAAGATTAAATAAAAGTATATGTATTTGATATCTATCCTCTATCTATTCATCTGCTTAACTATAAAGCATAGTGCTTGACACCTAGTACCGTGCTATAGTGTAAACATTTTACCACTGTTTGTGTACAAATAGGATTTAGGGAAGGCTTCCTGGAGAAGACCTCACTAAGGCTGAATTATGAAAGGAAAGGAAGGCTTGTTGGATGGCAAAGATATGTAAGGTGAGTTTAGAAGACCTGAATTAGAAAAGTAGAAATCCAACTGTTAGCAGTTGCTTTCTTTCTGATATACCTCCAAAAAGTAAAGTGCTCTTAGTTCAGAAAGGTTAAGGTAATATAAGAGAATACCTGAAATTATTCTTCTACTATGACTGGTAATGTATTTAAAGATGGCTTTAGCTGTGGCCCAGCACTTTTAACAAAAGCAATAGCCATAGAAAATGGATATCAACAGAATTAGTATGTCTTTTTTTAGAAGAAATCCATAGTGTTTAAAAAGCACTTGCATATGGTACATTGGCATGCTCTGAAATTAAGTGCTGAAGTTGAGATGCAATGTCACAGGCCAGGTGACCTACCTCACCTATCATTTCTATCTCTTTACCCAAGACTATGGTGAGTCCTAAGTTGCACTTCAGGACTACAGCCTGTGGGGAAATACAAACTTTGCCTATGTGACCTGGAGCCTTCTAGACAAAAGCAAGTACCTTATTCTTTTAAGAGATGGTTCTGAGTATGGAAGGGTACCCTCCTGCCACATCCCATAAAAGGAAAAGTGTATCATTCCATTGTTGGGACACAAAGTGAGGCTTATGCCCAATGACTAGGACTGTGGGTGCAGAGATGTGACCCACTACAGGATGACAGGGCATAGGCTTTGGACCAGTGGTAACTAATTCAAATGTCATCATGCCTCATTGCTTAAATGTAATGATGGGGTAGAAGGTGTGAACTGGGTATTTTAGGAGCACCATCTTTTCCTCAGACTTCCTGGATACAAATTTCTGTATAAGATCACCAAACAATACCCATTTGTTCAGGATGGAAAGATTTCCTGAAACTCAAGACATTTATTTTTAAAACTGGGAATGTATTGGACAAACTGGTAGAGTTGGTAACTCTAACCTACTGTTTGACTTTGGATAAGCCACTCAATGTTTTGTGCTTCAATTTCTCTTTCCATAAAATGAAAATTATAATATTACCCACTTCTTAGGTTTGTTGCACAATATGAAATTGTTTTAAAAAAATCCAGAATACAGTAAAGCACTAAGAATTACTGTCTAGGTGTATGTGCTAATTTCCTATGGCAGTTATAACAAAGTACCATAAACTTGATGGCTTAAAACAATAAATATAAATTCACTGACAGCTCTGGTGGCTGGAAGTCTTATAAATCAAGGTATTGGCAGGGCTGTACTGCTTTAGGGGGTGCTAAGGGAAAATTATGTTCCTTGCTTCTTCCGGTTTCTGGTGGCTGCTGTCATTCATTGGTTTGTGTCCACATCACTCCTATTGCTGCCTCCTCTTGTGCATGTGGTGTAATCTTCCTCAGCCTCTCTCTTAGAAGGACACATGATTGTGTTTAGAGCCCACCTGAATAATCCAAGATAATCTCCCCATTTCAAGGTTCTTAATTGCAGATTCAAAGAAACTTTTTCCAGATAAAGCAAAATGTATAGGCTTCTGTGATTAGGACCTGGTAAGTTGGTGGCCACTGTTCAGCCTACAGCAGTTATCAGTGTTGCCCTTCCATAGCTTTTACCTTTTTTTAGATTTATAAGATAGGCACACATATGTGCCTCATAGTCTTGTCATGGTGATATAATCACTTAAGAGCTGAGTACAAAGTAGATTCTCAGAGTATGTTGAGCATTTTCCTCATTTCTTTCTCTTTCTCCAGTACAGCACATGCATGCTCATAAGTTCTGTACTGAATGGGAACTGAACTGGGATTCATATGCATTAGTGACTTCAGGTTAAGGTTTCTTTATGATGTTGGTTGTTTATAATGCTTATTGAGACCACAGCATATGTAGGCATTGATTTCCAAAACATGTTTTTTTGAGTCCCTAAGTTTGCTTGACCCAATGCTGAGGAGTATTTTTCACTCTACTCCATATGCCCATATATTCCTTCCTTAAGAATTTCTTCTGGTATTTTCTTGAAAGACAACTTACAGAAGAAAGGAAGCCAAATGATTTACTTCCAATTGAGTTTTCAATGACCCTGAGCTTAAAAGGTATCAAAAGGGGTGGCAAGCAGAGTATATGACTAGCTGTGAGACCCCACAGTGTCTACTGAGTGATTTAATTTTCAAAGAGCTCTCATTTCGTGTTTCAGAAGATTATAAGGGACATTTTTGTTGTCTTCCTATCTTTCTATCTTTCTCTTCCTATCTTTCTCTCTATCTTTCTCTTCCTATCTTTCTCTCTATCTTTCTCTCTATCTTCACCAGCAGTGATGTGTTAGTTTCCAAGGGCTGCCATAACAAAGTACCACAAACTGAATAGCTTAAAACAACAGCAATTCACTGTCTTACGGTTCTCAGGACTAGAAGTCTGAAATTAAGTTGTCAGCAGGGCAATGTTTTCTCTAAAACTAATAAGAGAGAATTCTTCTTTGTTTCTTGCTAACTTCTGGGATTTACTTTGGTATTCTTTAGCTTGTTGCTGCTTCATTACAATCTCTGCTTCTGCCCTCACATACCTGTCTTCTCTGAAAACCTGTGTCCAAATTTTCCTTTTCTTATGAAGACGGAGGGCACATTGAATTAGGGTCTACCCAATGACCTCATCTGAAATTAATTATGTACACAGAACCTCCATGTTTTAGTCAGCTTTCTGTTCCTGTGACGAAATACCGAGGATAAGTCAACTTAAAAGGAAAAGGTCATTTTGGCTATGGTTTTAGTCTGTAATTGCTTAGCCTAGTTACTTTTAGGCCTGCAGTGAGGCAGCACATCATGGTGGAAGTGTCTGGTGGAGAAGAACCGCTCACCTCATGCTGACTTAGAAGCAGGGAGAGCTCACTTTTATAAGTCCTTCCCCAAAACACACTAAGCCATGAATCCATAAATGGATGGATCCTTTCAGGAAGTCAGAGCTTTCATGATCCAATCACCTCCCACATGGCACCTCTGGACATTGTCACATTGGGGTCTAAGTATTCAAGAAATGAGCTTTTGGGGGACATTTAAGATTCAAACCATAACATACTATTTCTAAATAAGGTTACATTCACTTTTTGGGAGGTTAGGGTGTAAACATATTTTAGGGGAGTGAAGGAATGGACAACCCATAACAAATGACTTTTTTGAGAAATAATTACACTTCCATTCTCAGGTGTAAGTTTTGAATAGTATTAAGTGACACCATTCTCCATATCTGGAAAGAATTTTGACTAATTTAGTCAGTAGGTACTGTTCCATATCCCTGACTGTTCCGCCTGGTTGTAGGTGTGAATGTATTTTAGCCAAAACCATTGAAGACACTAAGAAATATTTACAAGCATTCTTTCATTTACTTATTTAGTTATTTGGAAGCTGAGTATATAGTACAAGGACTTGAAATTTTATTACTTTAAGGCTATCTAACTATATTACAGGCATCAGAAAAGGGATAAAGCAAACATATGGGAAAAATGATATGAATAGTTATAGAACAATATAGCATAATGACATGGTGCCTTGGACAGTCAGCACATGAAACCATCCCAATCACTAGACTATTCTAGTACCTGGAAATAAAAGCAAAACATTTTTTCATTTAAGCCAGTGTTTTGAACCTTGTTCCTCCAGTGTAATATCCTGACTATACTAGGCTGAAGTTGGAGAGAGAGCCTTGGCATCTATGGTAGTTATCTGAGAAATAATAACAGCAAAAATCTTTGATTGTTATTACATGTTCATCTTGGCACTTTGTATGGATTAGGTCATTTAATTGCTACAACAATTCTAAGAACTATTATGTCTATTATATAAATGAGGAAGTTGAAGTGCAAAGAAATTAATTTTCTTATTTGAATTCAGACAGTAACTAAGTGGTAGAATGGCAATTCAACTCTACATATTGACTCTAGGCCCATTCTCTTAGCCTGTGCAATCTTGCCTTCTATGCTTTTAGGGCCTGCAAAGACATAACTTTGAGAAAGTTTGAGTGTTTTATATACACTACACAGTAGAGCCATTAACGTTATCCAGGATCCTAGATATTTCTCCTCCTGCATTCATCCATCCCTGTATTAGTTTCCTATTACTATGTAGCAAATTAATAAAAACATACCACCTTAAAGCAGTATTCATTTATTGTCTCAGAGTTTTTGTCAACCTGGAGTACCACCTAGGTCCTCTGCTCAGGGTCTCACAGGTTACAACTGAATTGCTGGGTAGCCTACATTTCTGCATTTCTTTCTGGAGTTTGAGCTTCTCATAACCAAGTTTCTCTTAAATAAGAGAAATGTAGAACAAATGTAGAACGGAGGGCTTCAGTTCCCAAAGGCTGACCACTCTTGCCTGCCACATGGGCCTCTCTACAACATGCCAAACTGCTTCTTCAAGGCTATGATGAATATTCTATCACCTTTGCCATATGACTTCAGGAAGGGACTATCTCATCATGTCACAGCTTTTGCTCATATGTAAGGGGAAGGGATGACACGGGGCATACGCACAATGGGGGAGAGATCCTAAAGAGTGGAGCTCAACTCAAGAAAATGGGGTACTTGACGAACATCACAGTAAAGAATTTCATCACAGTCAACTAGAGACACAAGTAGAGATTTTTCAGCAGAGTACACATTCAAGGGACAATGCGGGATATCTCAGGAGTATAATACACTTGGAGTCTCAGGTTCTTCTTTAAAGGAAATTTTGTGAGTGGTGGGCTTGGGAAGATATGTGAAGATGCTATCAGTCTGGTGATCACAAGATGGATTATGGTCTGACTGTTCTCAGGATCTTTGTACATTGTCTCATCTCATCAATGGATAATATCTGGAATGTATCCTATATTATATGTTTTCTTAAAAAATACTGTATTTCCTTTTGCTTAATCTATTCTAAAAGTACATTGCACAGGACAATTTTTGTAAGTGAATTTCTGGTAACTTTAAGATTGTGAGTAAAGATTTGTGGATTTCTCAGAAATTCGGGAAAAACAGGCGTAGGGAAAAACTGACTTGAGGTGTGCCAGGCAGGGAAGAATACTGACCTGTGGAGTGAAGGTGTGAGGAACCATAACAAAGGCTTTTGGATTAAAGGCTGAGTCGTCTTTCCTTCTTTTTCGTCTCCTTTCTACCTTATTTTTTATTTCTTCTATCCTAGTGCATGCTTACGTGGAAGAGGCATGCTCTAGACCTGTTAATGACCTCCCAAGAGAGCAGGACGCAAATCTCCCATTCCTCATTGAGATGTGTGTGTGCATGTGCGGGTCGAGGAGGGGGTGGCAACACACAGAGAGCATTATGAAATTAAAAGACCTGGAGGATGGTCAAGAATTTCTGCATTGAAAGAAGACTTCAGGGTCACCCCTGCCTAAAAGTATTACCTACATGGATGTGGTTAAATTGGGCAGAAACCACCTTGCAAAATGGTTATTACAGTTAGTTACAGTTCATTAAGACTGTTTTGTGAGTAACTCTATTAATGTTTTTGAATCTCCATTGCTTGTGGGGTTGGTGCCACTAAATATAGCCTGCTGTAGAAACAAATCTTTTGGTAAAAATCTATTTAGACTACAAGTATTTAAGCTCAACCTAAATTTATTAGCCTGAATTCAAAGAAGATTCTTAATTCTAAATCTGTTTAAAATGGGTATTAGTTAAATAGGTTTGTTTTTCATTAAAAGAACATTTCCATGAAAGACTAACCCTAAATTACCTTTTTTATTTAGCTAGAGTCTGCCTACGAGAATGGGAGGTAAATAAGCACATTGTATTATTGAGCAATTTTTATCTTTTGTTTATATTAAGGAGGCACAGCAAGACTGTCATTACTGAAAAGAAACCCACATTATTCCATTGCTAAATTCAAGCATTGCAAAAGGACCTAATACAAGCTTTTTGCTATGGTATTCAAACATGTATATCTGAAAAAAATTGATGGATTATTTAGAGGTGATTTTTTTCAATTATTAACTGTGATCATATTTTTTCTCTGTTTTAATTTTATTTTATATTATTCTGTGTGGGAAGAAGTCACTAACCATTGGAAGAATTTTATTATAAGCAGCTCCAAAATTAGTATTGATTATTTTCAGTGGACTTAATCCATTTAAATGTAATTTCAGATACCCAGTTATCTTATATGCCTATTATGTTGACGTTATTTCTTGACACTGATTACATTGACATGGATTTTAGATTGTGTGCCTACCTCACTCATTCTGCCTTCTTAATCTACCATTTTACCTCTGCCAAGGGTCTGATTTTTTTTTTCTTACCTATTCTAGCTGACTGCAGTAGTTTATAGTGAGAACCCAGTTTCTTGTAACTTCTGAGTTTTCCTGGGTCCAGTGAAACAGCAGCATTAACATACTATTGATTCTCGCCCTAGGAATCATCAGGAGATGGACTGAGATAATGGAAATAGCCTTTTTCTTTCCTTTTCTTTCTTTTCCTTGCTTTTGACCCTCTCAGTACACTTGTAGGTGAATCTCCAAAGCTCAAGACTTTTGTGGCAGATGCCCAGAATTCTCTTTACTTGTTGCTGACCTGTGTTTTCCCCAACCTGTCTCTATTGATATTCTTGCTTTTGCTAATTTTTCCTTTCCTTAAGAGTGTCCATTGGGCATGTCTAATAAAAAAAGGCTATAATATTAGATGGGAGAAAGTATTTTTTTCTTTTCTCAGTGAGAGCTGAGTGTAGTGGCTACAGACATTTTTTTTTTAATCATGAGAGACTATAGGAAAATTTGATTGTAATAGTCATGGTCTAAGTATTTGCTGAATTGGGGCTTTAACTATATTGTCCCACTAATTCAGTTCTAGGTTGATCCTAGTCGCTATAGGACTTAACTTGGATTCCCTGAAAACAGTCTCAGAGAATGTTGCAAGCAGAAGATTTATTAGGGTCTGCTTTTGGGAGATATATCTGCAAGATTGGGCAGAAGGAAAAGGTGACCCAAGATCAAGTAACTAATTAGACATCAGCCAATCTTATGGTGAACTCTGGAGTTGGGATGGCCTTTCATATTTTTCCCAATTGAAGTAAGGGGCAAGTACCTTGTATCTCCAATTAATCTAGTCATGTACTTTTTAGGGTAGAGCACCACAATAGCCACTATGGCAAATTGCTACATAAAGAAACAGCACAGATAACTATAGTAGTAATAGATGACCTACATTGGAGCAATAACTAAATATGTTAAATTGTGTATCATTACCTCTCATTAGGTATATATGCCATTAGGACTTATGCACAGTGCCTGGGAAAAAGGTAGAATTCACCCAGGTGTTTCAAAAGTTGGTATATCTATTAAAGTGCCATTTCAAAGGTATGAACAAGTCAGGGTGATTAGATACCCAGAGACTAGCAAATGTTAGACACAGTCAACTCCACTGGGTTAGAAATGAGAAGGTGTATGAAGATAGATGCTGAAGCCCATTGAGAACTGGAGTCATTTATATAAGCAGGGGTTAGTCATGGAGCGGTACAGTGACTGATAGAGAAGCTGGCGCCTCCCAAAGGAAGACTCAACAGGACACTAACCAATGAACGAATCTGGGGGATGCAATGGCGCAAAGAACAGTATAAGAAGACGGGGAATGAATAAACCAGCAATGGAGAAAAATCAGCAGCATGCCCAACAAAACACAGACTGAACCTTTATCCATAAAGCAGGCCCTTTTCTCCAACAATCTGACAAATAATCCCTAAATAAAACATTTAATGAATGAACACTACCAGCAGAGATTCCTAGGTCTTAAGTCAGAACTTCATCTACTCTTTTTATTTTTTTTTCTTTAGAATAAGCCCTCTGTAGTGAAATATTGAAAGAAAAAAATATTTCTAATTGCTAATATTAGGTTGTAACCACCAGTCCATTTCCTTGAGCAGGTGCCATACAAAAAATGCTGCTTTTGAGAACATGGCAATTAGAGATACTAGAGGAGCCATCAGGAGAATAACTGAAAGAAATAATTATTACTGAATGTTCAATGTGGTGTGTGTGGCTTTTGCATTACAACAATCATTAAATGATAGTCACATGGTTAAACCTTATACATATTTTTTCTAAATTTACCCCCTAAGGGGCAAATTACCAGCATAGTTCTGAATAACATTATTGTAGCTATTAGTCTTTGTGTACATAATTCCCCATCCATGATGTTTACAATTTTCTCCTCAGTGTTTCCTTGAAAAGTGGCACAATTACAATATTTTCATTATGCTATGGCTTACACAGATAATTAAACAAATAAATATGCTCTTACACAATTCATTTTAAACGTTCCTAATCTTTACAAAACTCTCTCATTTTTGGAAGAATAAAACCATTCCAGATACCTGTAATTTTTACTTTCTTTAGCAAAGACATTATCTGAAAGATTAATAGAGCTTATCAACTTATCAGCTTATCAGCCATTCTCTTTCAATGGCATCATCAGAAATTAAATAATAATAAGAAAATAATAATAGCCTCAGAGCCTTTACATAGAAGAGGTAGGAACAATTTATTTTCACACTGGAGACATTAAAAATGCATTTCTTATAACTTACTGATTTTATCATTGAGAGAATATTTTAGTTATTTTTAAATATGTAGTACATTTATTAGAATGAGCTAAAATCTCAAAATTTTAGGTATTTTAACATTTACCACTTTTGAAGGGGCCAAATCTAATAAAAACTGGTACTTAGTGACTATAAGCAAACTTCCAAAAAATATTGATTTTATTTTCACAGTAATAGAATTTTAGAGTAATCTTGAAAAATAGGTTTAGTTTACCAATAAAGAAATGGAGTGTTAGGAATATTAAATGACTTTCCAAGATCTCATAGCTGGTTTCTACCAAAGGCAGAATTATAACAGGCAGTCTCCTGAATGCCACCACTGTGTCATTTCTTTTTTCTGGTAAGCCATTTCTGATGGCCTTTTATATTTTCTCTTTAAATAAACATTTTTGAGCTTCTACTCTATGTTGAGTACTACCTAAGCTGTTGGGGTCATAACAGGTGAATAAGACATAGTCCTTACTCTTACAGAAGCTCACACTTTAGTAAGGAAGACAATTCTTATTATTCATCTATGTATTATTGCTCATACCTAAAATGTATTTTCTGGACATGCATAATCTTTCTATGAAGATAATATAATTTACATGTATATTCAGGAAGATAAAACACTTTTTACGTAACTTGTTTCAACTGTTTTCTCTTAAATAAAAATTCTACGATCATTTCATTTCTGTTCTGTGGCTTTGCTCTGTTGTCCTAATTTAGCCATCTTTACCTTTTGACCAAAACCCCTTTTGATGCTTCAATACAAAATAAATGTTTGACAAATATCTTGGGTTTGTTTAATATATGAAATATATTCCTCTTTACCATTTTAATAGATGAATTATTTGTCATCTGGAGCTTTTTTATTTCCTGTTTCATCACTGATGTTCTCAATTCTTCCTTACTGGCCTCTTTCCTTACATTTAACATTAGTTTGTATTTATAATGTTGCTCTCTGCCATTATTTGGTATTTTGGTTGTCGTTCTGAAATATATCATTAATAAAATAAAAAGCATTGTAAAATGTAAGAATGTTTCAAACTCATTTCTTTTGAAATTTCAGGTTGGTCCTTTGTTTTGCCTCCATAAGCAGTTTTTACTATGTAGATTAGAAATTTTAAATGTGATTGAAATTCTATAACCATTCCATTTGGAATCTGAACCTACTGAATTTAAAACTTCTATCTTAAGAAATGATATATGCTTGACTTAAAAGAAAAATAACAAATTTATGAGTTAAATGATATCACACTATGTTAGGAGACCTGGTCTCAATTCACATCTGGGTACTTATAAGCTATGTGTCTTTGGTCTAGTTACTCATATTCTCTGTACCCTCTTCTGATGGAACTAAGTTTTGGTTTTTTTTTTCAGCTTTATCATTCTATATTAGAAAAATCCTTTTAGTTTTAGTGTAATGTATCAATCAAAGTTAAAAGATGGGAGAGAGGAAAGAAAGGATGTTCTTGGATCAGACACTCAACTTTAAGTCATGTGAATCCTTTGACTGAGATGCCACTTAATTGAAAGTCATATTTGGGGTTAAAAGAAAATCTTCCATGAGCACTATCTCTTTCCTCATTCGCTTTACTCTCTACATTTCAATGGTGAATGAAAATTCATTATATCATTAGAGAAGGTCAGGAAAAAAATCAGCCAAAAACCCCTTGCTGTATATAGGGAACTAGGAGTAACTAAATAATGGTGTATTTCTCCCACTAAAATTGTCTCCATAACCTTCGCCAGAAATAGCATTTGAGACTAGAAGAGAATTAATGTTCAGTAATTGTTGGATCCTTATTTAAATGTGACTTTCAAATATCTTTCCCAAGAGGAGCACTTAAAAAGATCCATCAAAGCAATAGTTGCTAATAATGTGCCAAGGGACCTGGGCAGTAGGTTAAGAGACTCACCTCCCATTAATTAGGTGAAGATTCACAAAATGTTAGGAGTGCACCTGAGCCCAGTATTCATTTTCGCAAGAACAATCTATCCGTGAGTCAAATGATATCAGAATTATTAAACATCTAGCCAAGGAAGAAAAAGAAAATTCCAAAGTCATAGATTTGAAGACAGTGTTATTGTTTTTCTTTAAGTCAGGAAATCATTTTGGATTCACTAAAAAGTCAAGTGTGTCTCTCTGTGTGTAGTGTGTGTTTCTTGGAAGTGTCCATCCAAGACGGTTAGAGAGCGATTTCTGAGGGGACACTGAGTCCCTGCAGCAGTTCTGGGTCTCTCTTTCCCAGCCCCATGACACTGCCTCACCTTTTTTCGGCAGCACTCAAGAGTCACCGGTGAAGTCTTCAAGCATTGCCTTGCCTGAGTGGCCCTCCAAGCACTTCAGGGAGGTGTTCAGGGACATTTAAGCCTATGGCATTAGTGCTGACTGATGTGTTCAGTCACTTGGCAAAAGAGTTTGAAGGGAGTGGATGAGAGGTGAAGCAAGGAGGGCAGGGACAAGAAGTAGCAGGACTCTTTCCTGGCACTGAGTCAGGCCATATCTTTTCAGTATCAAAATTTTTGCCAGAGACATCATCACCTTAAACAGTGAACTGGAACAAAATGACTTAACCATCAAACCACCATATCTAAACTTAAGAAATTTTATTTATTTTTTGCTTATCCACTACTAACAGATATGTGGAAGAATAAATTCTGACCTTGCTGAAACTGTCATTTTATGACTCTGAAAAATATGTAGAACAGAGCCAAGGACTACCTTCGTCATTTTGAAAGGTATTTGTAAATAAGTCACCTATAAAACTTCGGTCATTAAAGAGAGGGTGGGTTACAAAGGCTCCATGAATAAGAAATAAAATGACCCCAGTGGCATCTTCTCCACCCCCGAGAATGGTGCTGTCTTGTTCAGAACCTCCATTCTCCTTCCCTGAATCCTCTCTCATGGCGTCATCTCCTGTTTCCTTAGACTTCTGGAGAGCACAAAGGGCTTTTATTTTAGCAGGAAGGAATAAAGTAATCCTTTAAGGTCAATTGGACACTTCTAATGTTCTTACATTTTGTGGAGAAATCAGATCAGTGTGAAACTAGAGGTTAAGACTAACACGAGTGACACCAGTAACCACAACAAATGACCTCAATTTTCTAATAAGGCAGTGCAGCCATGATGATGGAGATGCCTATGAGCAAGAAGTCAGGGGGTTTGCAGAAGTGGTTTCCTGTGTCAATTTAAAATGGCTCATGTTCACACAAAATCAATTCACGCTTCTCCTTAAAAACCACTCTTTTTAGTGGTCTGTGATCTTAATTGGCAATTGTAGGGCTCGTTCTACTCTTTATCAAATATATGTCGAAAATAGGATTGCACTAATTTTCAGGATTGGAAAGTTACTAAGGCATCTTGGGGCCACCTTGTTTGTTTATTTTATTTTCCTACCATCAGACTCTGGTCTACTAACAGTTTTGACTGACAATCTCTGTCGCTGACCAAATTGGAGTCAAATTCCTCCAAGGTCTCTCTCTGATTTGGCCTGCTTGGTCCATCTTTAGCAAAAATCCTGCTGAAGTCAGTTTAGCAAGAGTTCCTCATACTCCATAGTTTATCACACTGTTGAGTAGTTCTCAAGAATCCTCTGGACCTGGATATTTTCTCTCAGGAATTTTCTATTCACTGACCTTTTGAGACAGGAAAAGAAAGATGTTGAATCTCAAAAGAGAAGCCTGAATAAACCACTGGAAATGCTCATGAGCTTTTGAAATGCAAAACAGACAACTCCTTAGCAACCCAGCCCACAACCTTAGCCCTCCTTCTTGGCCCACATCCTCCCTCAGGACCCGTAACACAAGGCCAGGGTAATTTGAAACCACAAGGAAAACTGGAGCAAAGTTGTTTAACTCTAGCCACTGTCCCTCTATGCACAACAATCTTCTAGATCAAGGGGTTGCTCTGCCTTTGGAGATGGTCTGCATTCTATCTTAAATGTGTGTTTTCTTCCCTAAATAAACCTCTGTCTGTGTCTCTGACTGGCACTTGCTGAAATTCTTTTCTGTCATATCTGCCAGTGATCTTCCTTGACCTGACTGGAGGTTCTCCTTTCCGAGAATTACTCTGGTGACACTCCTACCCTCTGCCTTGGCTGTGAATCTCCACTTGTCTGTGTTATATTTGGACAGCTTATAAGAGGGAAGCATACACATTTATTTAATATATACTCTATGTGTCTAAAGAAATAAATTATATATTTATTTAATATATACTCTATGTCTTCATTGTCAAAAGGGAAATCTTTTATTTTTATGCTAAATTTGATGAATAGTGGACAGTTACGCAGAAGTACGATTGGAAAGAATGGGTATGAGCCGAAAGTAATAAACTGGGGGTAGTGGGTGAGGATACTTAGTAGGACCTCCTTCTTCAGATACTTCTTGGCATTTCTGTGTCTTCCAGTACAGGAACAGTGCCTCTGGAGTGAAAGTTTTATGGCCTTCTTTAGAGGAAGGGCTGAGAATTCTTTCTCTCTTGCTTCAAGGAATGATGTTAGAAGATCAGAAAAAAAGATCTGGCTTCTTACTGTTTTTTCAAATAGCAAGATGTCAAATTTTGGTGTTGCTGTCTTGAAACTGGTCACATTAACTTTTTTCCCTCCAGAGTGAAAGGAGTAGGATTTATTCAAGAATGAATAGAAAGAGAACTCTTGCAGGGACAGCAGGGACAGGACCCCCATAGAGGTTGCCTCCCTCTAACTTTTTGTGTTCTGGAAAGTGGTTTATTGCAAATAATCATCTCTCCCTACATCACTTAGATAAGGCTCATTGCTGCTTTCTTTATTTACCTACAACAAGGCCAAACATAGAGCCTCCAAATCCCCATTTTTTGCCTTATAGGTGATTAACTGAGCATCTTATCCCTGTTGGCCACTGAGAGCAAAGTGCTGGTTACCTAAATCTTTGTTAGGATTCTTTCCTTCTCCCAGGATCCTAAACTTTGGCCCACTCTTAGCCTGAGCCAGCATATAATTCCTGTTCTGGAAAAGAGAAAATGTGGCTAGCCTCGGGACACAAATGTGTCTGATCTACTATCCAATTTCACCACCTTTTCATCCCACTACCCCATACATCCTTCTGTCTAACTTAGTTGATTCTTCTCTATAACAGAAAGACTCTGTTTGCCCACCTCTTAGATGTTTGCAGATTTTATGTCACACTCCTTAGATCTTGGAACAGTTTTTTTTTTTTTTTTTAAGTTTGATTTCTCCCTTTAAATTTGATGAAAGCTTACAAGTTTGTTCCCCAAATGATTTTACTTATTTTATTCGTAGTTTACTGGGGATGCTTTTCTCTATGCTTCATACACATTATAAACATTTATTTGATACATCAACTAACTTCATGTTAGTGTTGATTTCTTTCTTTCATGTAATAGGAAAAAAAATCTTTGAAGTAAACCAGACAGAGGAGGAGTATATGTCATTAAATAATTTCTCTTATGTATGTGAATACTAGACAGAAAAAAAAATGTAAAGGTATCTCAGGAAAAAAGAAGTGAGGCTGTAACAAGGTCTTGGATACTTAATTTTGCCTAAGAATATTTAATGGGTGGTTAAAAACAGAAGTAAAGACTTGACATCTCTACCACCATTTTGCATCTTTCTCCTTTACTATGAGTCACCATGGATTCCAAGGAACAGGATCTGATCAGATAAACATCTTTCTTACCTGGACAAGGTCCCACGTGACCAATCCTGAGATAAGGATGTACAGACCACACCTGACCAACATTACTGGCTTTGGCATCTACGAAAAACCTCCAGCTATGTAAGCCCCCAATTCTTTTCTTTATTCCCTCTTCTATAAAACCTCAAAGTCGTTGTCAGCCCCCCAACAGGGCAAGGGATATGGTCCTCTTGTCTTCCTGGCATAGCTACACTGATGAAAGTTCCTTTTTGCTTTTCACCATTACCTTTTCTGTTTGTTTTTTGGCACAAATTGCCAGACCTGATTTGTTGGATCAGGCCTCTGGTCTAGGACTCTGGTAAAAAGAGCAGTAGGGTAGGAAAAGAAGATGTTGGGGTGCAGGGTAGGGAAGGTGGGGTGGGGAGGGGAGGGCATGGAGAGGTACTGGGGAATGAAGTTGTCCAAATTATGTTATGTGAATGTAAATATGTTTTAATGAATCCTACTCTTTTGCAAATTATTATGTACCAATAATTTTGTTTTTGTTCTTTTTTTTAGATTTTCTCTTTAAATGACTAGAGCTTTCCAAAGCCAGCCTAAAGCTTACCTAGAAGTGAGCAGACTGCTTGAACACTCAGAATGTACCCAGAATTGGGAAATTACTCCATGATCACATTGCTGGATATGGAGTGCTTGTACTTTTTAAAGAAAGAGGAAGAAAACAACACTACTTAATCAGGGCATTCAGAATGAGGGATTTTCATAAGAGAAATTGACACCAAAGTACTTCCAGAGACAGATGCCAAGTTCTGGTAGATTTTACAGTAGTGAGGTTTCATTTGCAACTGTTTTCATTAAACAGCAAGAGCCTTTGAGTCATCGCTTGGGGTAATATGAAGATAAAAGGCTTAAGAGAACATGATATGTAAATGCAGAGCTGGTTGGCTCATTGACTCAATCACTATATAAACTAAGTACCTTTGTGTTGTTTAGTACAATTACTGCCTAGGAAAACTGCACTCCCACCAAGCTGCAGTCCTTGAGTTCTCAGTCAACATGCTAAATCCTAGAGCTTGCCTGTTTTACTATTGGCCTCCCTACTGAGTCCACAGAGGAACATAGGTTGAATCTCCAGCTATGCCTTGGGCAAGACGTTGATTACCTCACAGTCAGAAGCAAAATAAACTATCTGTAGATATATCAGGGAACAAAAAAGATTAACTTTGAAACAATGAGAAGAAAATTGCAATTAGATGATTTCTTTTCCTTTTTCAAATCAGACTTTGCCCTACATGATTTACTTTATATATCTTTGTCTATTAGTTTTAACCTATTACAAGAATTCTTTCTGCATTTTGATACAATAGTAATATAAGGGAAAACGTATTTGTTACTTTGGTCTCTTAATTGAATGTCAATCATTTCCCATTGGAAAAGAAATGGTGCCCTTTGCAACTAAGGACCTATTTTGCTCTAGTATTTTAGTGCAAATATTTCCTTTTATTTTATGTTTTTATAAAGACATTATATATCAAACCAATTACAGCATAACAGGAAATGATTGGCATTTTCTATCTCAAAGAGATTCATTCATAATTTCTCAATTACACATAGATTAAATGCATAGCATCCAATCTGTAGTCTTTGAAATGATGCCAAATTTCATCCACTTTCCTGCATATTGCTAGAGTTGTTTCTGAACATGATATTAGAGAGGGCAATTGAGAACTCTAACTTGATCATAAACCTCTCTTATAGAATCTTACTGTTAATCTTGCAGTATTTTCCTTCAAAAATCTCTTACATAAGTGCACAATTTTGTAGATTTCCACATCCAGCTAGTTAATGACCTCCACTAACAACCTATCTGCATTTCTTTTCTATTCAGGCCAGGAGGAACTAATACCTCTCCCAACACTGTTTCAAATTTCTAAAATGTCAATTCTGACAGAATGGGAACAAAATTGCCATGTGTAAGTATGGGCATAAATCTTGATCCTGCTGATAGAGTTCTTAATTTTTGTTACCGGCAAGTGTCAGGATCGGGTTTGTGTTCCAAGTGTGGAAGAATGAACACTGCAAATGCTGAGGTAAGCAAGTGAGAGGAATTTTATTAAAAGGGAAAGTGAAAGAAAGTCTCATAACTCCCTGCTCTGTGCATCTGGGAAAGGCAAGAGTACCTTTTAAGTCTTACAGTGTTCCTTCTTTTTTTTTTTTTTTAAAGATTTCTTTTTTTTTTTTTTAGTTGTTGATGGACACAATGTCTTTATTTTATTGCTTTGTATGTGGTGCTGAGGATCGAACCCAGGGCCTCATGCATGCGAGGCAAGCGCTCTACCGCTGAGCCACAATCCTAGCCCCAGTATTCCTTCTTTTAAAGGTGCTTTAGAGGTGCTTACAGAGAAGTTGATATAAACTCTGTCTCTTGGTGGATGGGGCCATATTATGAAGTTGTTCTCCTCTAGATGGAAACTTAGAAACAGGAATGGTTTATAACAGGTTAGGGCTGTTAAAATGGCTATTCTCATGCTTGCCCTCTGTAGACTTTTACTGCCCCTTCCCTAGTCTCAATGGCTTAAATTTTTCTCAGTTACAACATTCTACACTAAATTTAAATAATCCAAGATAAACATAAAACTTTCCTAC
Organism: Geosciurus inauris; assembly: GCA_004024805.1. NCBI lineage: Eukaryota > Metazoa > Chordata > Mammalia > Rodentia > Sciuridae > Geosciurus > Geosciurus inauris. Next base: position 180,526 of record PVHX01000271.1, read on the forward strand.
ATACAGTGTTACCGGTGAAATATTTTAATATTTCCTTAAGATTTCCTGTTTTCTATTCTACAGATGTCATTGATTTTGCAGAGTACATATGGTAGAATTCATAATGTAGGTCTTACATTTTAAAAAATAGACATATTGAACTGAATTTGAGTTGATAAATTTAAGGCTCCTTTAGAAAATTATAAATATTCTAATGCAAGAGTCTACCATTACATGGACACACCAAACAGCTCAAACAAATGGAAAAAAAAAAAAAAGAACTCTCGCGTTACAGCTAATGTCATGACTAATTTGTTATACAGACATAATCTACAACATGCTCTATGTTGAAGTTTGCTTTTATCTGTTTGCGCTACTATAATGAAATATCTTAACTTGGGTAATTTATAAACAATAGAAATTCATTACTCAGTTATGGAGGCTCTGAGGTCCAAGATTAAGGATTAGCAAATTCAGTTATCCACTGAGGCCCCGTTATCTGCTTCTTGCTATGTCCCCACATGGAAGAAGGGCAAGATAGTGTCTTATAGCCTCTTTATAAGGGCACAAATCACCTCCTGAATGCCCTACTTCATAATACTGTTTCATTGGGGGTTAGGTTTTGACCTATGAATTTCCGAGGGATACCAACATTCAGACCAAACAAAAGCTCTTCTTTTTCTTAAAAATAGACACAATACTACCTATGGAAGTACCTAGGTATTTTCCCATTTGTTTTTAATTTTTTAAAGTTTTGTGTCTATTTTATTAAAATGTTCAAAGAAGTATTAAACACTCATAGAAAAATTTTCTTGTGGTGTTATTTCCATTTGTCAGATGAATTTTCAAATCTTGACCATTTCAGTTGTTTTCTATTATCCTTTTCCTTGGGCCAACATCTTCAGGTCTTCCATAAGCATTTCGGAATTACCAGAACATTTTGTGCCTTGTATTTCTCTAGGAATATTAACCTCTCACTTGCAATCTATCCATGGTAGTGTTTTCTGTGACAGCCCAGGAACTGTCTGCCCATTCATACTAGTAACAAGTAAAAATTTTAACAATTTTAAATATTTCTTAGACCATTTCATATTAGTAAGGAGAGTTGCATGTCACCATATTCTGTTTCTTAGCTACTTTGCCATAGATTTCAACCAAGTATTGACCCAAGGATAGAATCTTAGTTTTGCAAAAGATATTGCATATTTTTGGTGTCTATGACTCAATATGACTGTGAGTCTAAGACTTCATCCTGCAGGCTGGTAAGATATTCAAGCTTTGTTATACTTAAAGCTTTCTTCTATTTCCAGAGGTGATGAGGTTTAAAGCAGTGCCACTAATTTTTAAAGGAAGGAAAGAGGTACCATTGGGTAATGGTCATATGACCACCACTATGCACCCCGTGCCCTATCTGTACAACAACTTATAGCCAGTTCCTCACAGATTTATTTCAAGAGGCTGGGTACACCAATATATATGTTGGAAATACCATACAATCTTGCAGTCTTCTTGGAGTACTGCCAGGGAACAAGGTCAGCTCCCTACTGATCTATTAATCCACAGTTCAGGGTAGTCCTTGCTACCCTGAAACCCTAGCCTTCATATTGCATGTAAACTTTTGGAAATCTTAAATACAGAAATTTTCTTGCCTATTTCTGCTTTCCAAAGTTCCAGAACCTCCCTGCTGGCACAGAGAGAAAATGCACAAAGAGTAAAAAATATCTATACCTCAAAAACATACCAAATCACATGAAATAATGTCATCTTTGGGCAATTCTGTTATAGTGCAAGCTATGTTGCTAATGGGGACCTCTCTATAGCACTGAAATCTTCTTCCAGTTACTGGAATTACTCCCCACAAATAGTTGGTAGCAATCTCATCTTTCTAGGAATTCTCTCAGTTGAAGAGATCCACATTGCAGCCAAATCAGGAACCCAAAACTCAACCCCCTTGCTCCAACTCAGGCCAACGTTGGGGGCTATGGTGGCTTGAGATCTCCCATAGGGTTGGCTTAGACTTTTCTGTGATTGGTCCAACATCTTCCTCTGTCCAGTCCTACTCCTTTCCATTTCAAACAGATGTTAATCCTGAGAAGACTCTTCCTTAAACTTCCTACAGATTTATCTTTTACTCTTCTTCAGGGAACTTGACCTGCAACAAGTTGGTCTGCCTGTTCCCTCCCACTTAATGGCAACAAATATTAAACACACCACACCTGATGTAATAAGCTGAGGTAATTAAAAGATTTATTAATCACTAACCATAGGCAAAATAAAGGAAGACCCTAGAAGATGGAGTGCATTAGTAAGAAGACTCTCTGCCATCAGGGTAGTGAGAGACATATGAGGCAGGGAGGGAGAAAGAAAAGAAGGGGAGCAAGAGAACACACAAATCTTGTACCAAAGGGGTGTGTAGGGGTGTGTGTGCATGTGTGTGTGTGTGTGTTAAGAGACCACATGGATAATTTTTTTAATTCAAGGGGCAAAATTGGACTGGCCCATCTTTGTGAGGGGAGATCAAAAGACAGGACTGATTGACTTGTAGATATCCATGTGACTAACTTAAGAGGTGGCACTCCATCACACACTTCTCATAATCTTGACATTTGCACCCTCTCAAATATCTCTCCAATACCAATGACTTTCATCTTAAAGTCCTTTAGAATTCTAATTATTTCTAAAAATCAGAACTCTCGGTGTGTGGTATTTTTTTTTTTATTTGTTTTGCCTGTGCTACTAACATGTATTTTGATTTATTCTCACTCTCTCTTTCATGACTACTCAACTGATTTTCTTTTGGGTTCCTCCCTTGACAACTTCTAGTCACTGGGTAGTAGCTTCCTGGTTCTGGGTTCACCTATGGAATGTTTACCAGCAGTTTGTATGTCTGTCCAGTGACATGGAACAGATGGAGAAGAGGAACTAAACTTTGTGTGAATGGGCTTGGCTGTTGAAATGGGAGCTAAGGTACATGCATGAAGGCGACATGTGTTAACAGGATACAAGTCCCTTTGGAATGTTCTTGCCAAAACAAAGTGTGAAACACAATAGAATCTATGTCAGAAAATCTAGGTGGAAAGAAATTGACAAAGTCAGATTCTCAAAGCCTGTTTCATTGGTGAAACACCAGAGTACTGGGTTGTTATTAGAAGGATCAAGGTCGGTGTCAGAGTCCGCTTGAGAATAAGAAAGTCCTGGCACAGTAAATCACAAATCTGTTTAATGTCCTGCTAACTGGGTGGTCTGAGTGGTGACTGTCAGATTTGGCGAGGGAATTGGGACAGGCCTGTCTTTCAGGAGGGAGTCCACAGACAACTTCACATAGGCACCCGGTGTAGTGTAAGGGCTCCAGATCTTTTCTGTAAAAAAAAAAAAGAATTTGGTTTATACAAAGTCTGCCACCAAATTGTTGAAGGGACGTTTTCTTCCTCTTCTCGTGTTGAAGAATATGTTGTAGTTGCGCTGGGGTTGTGGCTCCGTGGTAGGGCACTCGGCTTGCGTGTGTGAGGCACTGGGTTCGATCCTCAGCACCACATGAAAATAAAGATAATGCATCCATTTACAACTAAAAAATTATTTTAAAAAAAATGTGTTGTAGTTGTTTACTTCATGATGGTTTCCATATTGGCCGGCCAATATTTGCCTAGAACAAAGCATAAGATTACTCAGAGACTTGCGGTAAATTCTTCTGAAATTCAAATTTTTTAGCTCAGTTTCTCCAGTGCTCTGGCCTTCCTCATTCAGGCACAAAAATATTGCATCAGCAGATTTAAATTCCTCCTTTCTTTCCTGGAGAAGTTCTGTGTGCCAATGTCTTAAACAGACACTGTAATGTCCTTTTTCAGGGACATATTAAACCTGAATAATATTTATTCTTCCTCTTTTTGGAGGTAAGCTTCTTTCTGGAACTTTCAGTACAAGTTCTATTTTTTCTGAGCATTGACATTCTCCTCCTATTAATTCATCGAACTAGACTTCTAATCAATTTTACCCATATAAGGCAGCAGTTTTATACAACAGGTAAAATTCTACTACAAAACTTGGATTTTTTCTATTCTGGGAAAAGAATTGGAATGTGGCACAGTGGACTGGGTTATCTTTAGTAAAGCAGAAGTTCCACGGACTTCAGAATATTCTTTGCAGGCAACTAATTCATAGGGGACAAATATAATAGCAAGACAAAGCACCATGAAAGAAAAAAATAGGGAGAATTAGCAAAGCGAAGATTGAGGATACCTTAGGGAAGGAGAACTTGAGAGAAGTGTTCTACTTAAAATATTCTGAAGGAATAATGACAGAATCCAAAGAGTGGATCTTGGCTAATTACATTTCAAGGTCTTTTAAGGGGAGAAACATGCAGGAAAAGGTGCTTCCTCATACCACCTAAATCAAAATGGAATCTATATGTGCATGCAATTGACTGATAAGCTCTTAGAACTATCATAGCTTTAAATCCATCTTACCATTCGGTTCAATTCCGACCACTTTTTAATATTTATAAGATGCTTAATTCAACACCAAACTTGGCATCCAGTGTGAGCACAATAAATTATATGTTGTTATTATTTTCAGTACTCTTTTATAACTTCACCTTTTTATTCACCTAGATTAATTTTCAGATAATATCAAATTTGAATAAAAATTCATTGCTAACATGTTCAAATTCAATTCTTTATAATTACATAAAACAAAGCAAGTCTTGCAATTAAACATGTAAAGAAGAAGGGAAGGAGGAACTATGAAATAAACGGAATGGGAATGAGCAATTTAGAAAATAAAGACCATTTATTTAATTTAGAAAATGATATTTGTTATGATTTGAATGTGAGATGTTCTCCCAAAGCTCCTATGTGAATGCAGGAATATTCAGAGGTGAAATGATTGGATTCTGAGTGCTATAACCTTATCAGTCCATCCTACTTTGAATTAACAAACTGGGTGGTAACTGGGTGGGTGAGCCTTAGCTGCAGGAGTTTGGTGACTAGGGGCATGTCCTCAAGGGTTCTTCTTCCCTTCTCTGGTCCCTTCCCACTTCTCTCTGTTTCTTGACCTTGCCATGAGCTTAGTAGTTTTCTTCCACTGGACCCCTCCCCCATGATGTGTTTGCCTCATCTTGTTCCCAGAGCAACACAGTCATGATCTATGGATTGATATCTTGAATTGTGAGTCCCAAATAAACTTTTCTTCCTCTAAGTTGTTCTTGTCAGGTATTTTAGTCACAGTGATGCAATATTTTTGAGAAAACAAGTATTTTATACTAGATGGTGTAATACTCATAAGGTACCTAAGATTCTGTATGAGCAGTTTTTGAATGATATCGGCCACATCTGTTCTTCAAGCCTTTAGTTCCACATGGTGCTTACGGCTGTGTGTGGCAGACATGTGGAGGTTGTGGAGAGATTTTGAGTAGTACAATATACTGTTCACTCTTCAGAATGCAACTGACAAATTAATATTCTCAGATCAGCTGATTCATTTAGAGGAAATACATAGGTATCTCAATTCGTATGGAATATAGGGGTGTGACTTAATGACTGCAGATTGGAGGAAGCATGGGAGACACGTTTTACAGTGGACCATGAAGACCAGCTCGTTTTTTATTATCTTTTCATTCTGATCCAACACAATCCATTCGACTGCCACAATTCACACTGGCCTATTATTTATTTAGTGAACTCTATAGAGTTCTAGATGTCTAGTGGACAAAGTGCCTTGACTCAAGGAATGCCTTGCTAAGGGCAGAAGTATTAAGACATGTTTGGTCCCTCAAGCAGGAAAACTCTTAAAAAGGAACTGCCACTAAATTATTCAATTAGTCTAACCTCCCACCTCCCTTTATAAAAAAAAGAGACTCCTCTGCCACAGCAGCAGCTCAAGACCATCCCCTTTGCCCACACTCTGAAGAGAGTGGAGTTGTTTCTCCACGTCAAAAGTTTTCGTAGGGCAGTTCCAAGGGTACCAGGAAGATGAAGGGATTGCTGATGACCTGAGGTCCATGTTTGATGAAATGACTTGACCTATTCTACCATCTGACCTACACAACTGTAAAGTGCTGGCAGGGGAGGGATGGAGGACCTCCATCTTGTGTCTGTGATTTGATAGCTTTCATGATAAAAATTGGGTTTACTAACCATTTGTGGATTCTCAGCCTTTTTCACTGCACAGCAATTTCCAGGCAGTTTAAAACCACTTCTAGACTGCCCTCTCTACTTGAATCTACTGCTGAGTCTGAAAGCCTGTCTTGATTCCCCTGAGTTTATTACAGATTCTTTTCCATTTGAAGAATCAATAGTAAATGCAGGAATAGACTAACAGCATTTTATTCTTGGCTATGGAACAATGGGAGGTCATTATTTATCAGTACTTTTTCAGGCAACAGAAACCTATGAGGCTAAATAAATTTGTAGAATAAACAAATGTTCCGTTATCCAGATTATAGCACATCAGCTTCTGACTAGATATACGTACTTAGGTGGACACAAAAAGCCTTGATAAAAATGTAAATAATCTTTGAAATGAATTAGCATTGTTAGTATTACAAAACTAAGGAAAATATTTTGTCTGTTTAGAACTTTTCAAGAAATCTAGAAATAAGGAATGCTTGAAAAGTCACACTATGGAGTGACATGTCCAAAATTTCTTGTTGGAAAAAAGAATGGGAATAGCAATTTACCTTTTATTTTACAGTTTTTATATTTGGTGCACATTTTGGAGATTCACTAGTTCACAGTCAGTGTGAGACACTGATAAGCTTACAAAATGTTTCCATTTTTGTATCTTAGATTCAAAGAATATTTATTTGTGCTTTCCATAATCTGTCATTCTTCAAGGAACTGGGAACCCAAATGGTCTCATTGAATTATTCCTTTCAAAATGTTTTCTCTGAAGATATATTGGAAAAGGTTTCCAGCTAAACAGTTTAATTGAATAAAGAATAAAGGGACAGAGTAACAAAACACTGAACTTGTAAATGCATTATTGTGGTTTTAATTTGGGACTTAATGGGTCTGTCACATGCCAATCAAAACTGCTTTCTCTGTCTCTAAATCATGTCTACACAGTAAGTATAACCTAGTTGAAAAATTGTACTTTCAAAAATAATCATCTGTTTCTCATTTTTATACTTATTTAAGGCAAAATTTAAGACTGAGAAGGATCTGAAATTGTATGTTGAACTGTCCTTGTATCCCTGGATAAATCCTACCTGATCTTAGTGGATAAAGCTTTTAATGTGTTGTCAATTCAGTTTACAAGTGTTTTGTGGAAGATTTTTGCATCTATGTTTATCAAGTAAATTGGCCTATAATTTTCTTTTTCTTGTGACATCTTCGTCTGGTTTTGGAATTAGGGTAAGGGTGGTCTCAAAAACGTTTGGGAAGTAGTCCTTCTTGCTCTTAAATATTTTATAAGTGTTTGAGAATAATTAGTATTATTTCTTCTTTAGATGTTAGTACAATTCAGCTGTGAAGCCATCAGGTCCTTGGCTGTTTTTGATGGGAGACTTTTTATTACTGGTTGAATGTTCTTACATTATTGGTCTGTGCAGATTTTCTGTTTTGTCTTGATTCCATCTTGGTTGTATTTATCTAGGAATTCATCCATTTCTTCTAGATCACCCAATTTGTTGGCATGTAATTATTTATAGTAATTGCTTCTGGTTATTTATATTTCTGTGGTTGCAGTTATATTATCTTTTCTTTCTTGTGGGTAATAAAAGATGTTTCTATTATTTAGGATATTCCAAGGGTTTTAGGACATATTTATAAAACCCAAATATTGGGGCTGGGGTTGTGGCTTGCCTGGCACAAGTGAGGCACTGAGTTCAGTCCTTAGTACCATATAAAACAATTAAAAAGTATTATGTCCATCCACAACCAAAAAAATATTTTTAAAAACCCCCAAATATTGTAACAAAAAATGTTCCTATCATCCTTATTACTTAGGATATTCCAGGAACTGGGAATGAAAACTAAATATATACTTCCTGTGACACACCATAAACTGACTTTCTCTCCTATGCCATAAGAATAAACCTAAACCCCAAATTTCATAATTAAACAAAGTAGAAACCATTTTCTTGGTTTTTTAGAAATGCTAGCTCATTTCAAAACCTTTACCAAGAAAATTAACCAGAGGAGCTTTATGATGATTTCAGTCTCTGTGGATCTTCATGTGCTGGAGCACCGCTTTTAATGCCAATTCTCTTGGCATATTTCAATTTCAGGGGTCATTCCTACTCCTAGTCTTCTCTCAAATGTACTAATTTCACACAAAATCTCAGCAAAACCTGAAGTCACATTTCTATTATCCTTGAAGAGTGACCCTGATAGTGTAATTTTGTGGTAGTTAAGCTAAAATATTATTTTTATTTAAAAAAATAGAGGCAAATTATAACCACGTTTTTATTATTTTATTAAGTAGAAAATTGAGAATGCTATCTATACTTTATATATTTCTACCATTATTTTTCTCAGGTTTAGTGGTATCATAATGAATCCATAATCTTGCATTTGACTTTTTGACTTAATATTATATCAAAAACTGGGCGCAGTGGCGCAGGCCTATAATCCCAGTGGCTGGAGGCTGAGGCAGGAGGATGGCAGGTTCAAAGCCAGCCTCAGCAACAGCGAGGCACTACGCGACCCAGTGAGACCCTGTCTCTAACTAAAATACAAAATAGGGCTGGGGGATGTGGCTTAGTGGTTGAGTGCCCCTGAGTTCAAACCCCAGTGCCCTCCTCAAAAAACGTGAATTATTCATATTATCATTATTAAGACATTTTAGAATTTTTCTATATTGAGATAAAAGCCAGTCTTAATCATTCTTCCAGCTTCATTTTGAGGTTTAGTTTCTGCTTTTGAAGGCCGGGGTACTGGTACTTCAAAATCAGTGTCAGCAGCGCCGTGCTGCCTGCAGGCTCTAAAGCAGAATCTTTCTTTGCTTCTTTCAGCTCCTGGTGTCTCTGGACTATCCTTGGTTTGTGGTAGTGAAACAATCTGCCTCTCACTTCACATGGCCTTTTTCTCTGAGTATTTTTGTGTCCCCTCTTATCAGGACACCAGTGATTGGATTTATGATCCATCCCAAATCTAAGATGATTGATTTCATCTGAAATTCCTTAACTAGTTACATCTCCAAATGTCCTAATTTCCAAATATGATCCCATTCTGAGGTTCTGAGTAGATGTGAATTTTGAAAGACATTATTTAATTCACTTTGAATGTATCACAACTCTGTCATATAGCAGATTTCCAGAAGTATTTGGATCTATTAATAGCTGTTCTATATGCTTTCTGTGGTCAGCCTATTTTACTTTTAGAAGCTTCATAATATATTATGATAATGTGTAAGGCTTGCCAATTATTTTGATATCCAATAGAAATAGCCTTTGCATATCACTCTTTGGTTCCTGGGACTTTCTTACTATTATATTTTAGGGTATTTTTCACATTAACTTTATAATAAGCATGTCTGTTGCTGGCATTTTTGTGGAAATCATTTTAAAGGAACTTAGGGCATGTAGATATCCTTATGCTTTTGCTATAAATATCCATTTATCGGTGTTTTTAATATATTAGCATATTAAAAACAAAACAATCTTTTACTTTAAAATTTTCATGTTTTAATCGCTAATTCAGCCTTATAATTTTTTGTGTGTGTTTATTTGTGCTTTCTCCTCCACCATCCCAACCTTTATTTGTATTAGGTTTTCCATTGGTTCATCTTTTTCAATGGAATTGTTTATTCAAATTCTTTAAGTTTTACATTTATCAATATTGATTTTTTGTTTTGATTTTACTTTTTAAAATTTGTAGAACCATTTCTAAGTTTTGAATTTGAATGTTTTATTTTATTATTTATCAATTTCATAAATTAATTTCATAAAATTATTTATCAATTTCAATACCAATATTATTTTATCATTTCATTGATATTCATGCATATTTATACTGTTTTAAATGTTACAATTTTCAGAGAAAGTTCATAGCTCTCACACAGATATGATAAATGTGTTAAATATTCATTTTACTGATTAATTAGGGACCATATATATGTGATAATTAGCTCAAAGGAAAAATCAAAACTTCTCAAATTTATAGAAATAAAGAAAAATTTAAAAATACTTTCAAAAGGAATAAAGTATATTTTGATATTGGGGAGTGATGTCAATGAAAACTCCACCTTAAAGGACAGAATTTACACATCCATTAATTTATACAATTCATAAGAAGTTGCAGAATAACTTGAAGACAATGGTGTTAGAATGGACAAACCAGATGATACATTATAGTCATTCATATTTTACTGATGTACTAACATTTTTTCCACATGAAGATATCAATAAGTTTTAGACTTGTATGTTTAATTGACTTTCTTCACTCCTATTGATGCAAATACTGATAAAAGTAAATCAATAATTCAAACAATTTAATGATTAGTTTATTTTTATTTTTACAGTTAAATATTTTATTGGTATAAATATGTAATGCTATAAGTTTTTCTCTGAAGACAGTTAGCTGTAGCCCATAGATCTATTTGTCATGTTTTTATTATTATGATTTTACATAAATCTAACAATTTTGTATTGTGTTTAATAGAGCATTTTAAAATAAGTGCAGGTAGATGGCTTTTCTTTTTAAAAATTCAATTTAGTATTTATTTCCAATTTTATTATACTGTGAGCAGAAATTCTATTTGCATTGCTTCTATTTTCTTTAAAAAATTAAGGTCTTCTCAAGCTAATATTGGATATTTTTTCTTTTTTTTTTTAATGATTAAATGTGTATTGGAGAACAGACATTTTTCATAACCAAGACTCTTTTTTGGGGGTAGTACTGAGGATTGAACTCAGAGGCACTCGACCGCTGAGCCATATCCCCAGCCTTCTTTTGTATTTTATTGAGTTGAGTTGCTTAGCACTTTTCTTATGCTGAGGCTGGCTTTAAACTCATGATCCTCCTGCCTCAGCCTCCCAAGCCGCTGGGATTACAGGCATACACCGTTGCACCCGGCCCCAGAATCTTATTTCAATGTATCTATTTATTTTATTTTATTAATTAATTTTTTGTAATGCTGGACATTGAACTGAATAAGTAAGTGCTTTACTTAATGTATTTGTTTATGAGATTTACATATTTTGATTTTCTGTTTTCTTACTGACATTTCTGTCCTCTGAATCTGTTTACCTATGAGAGAGGTATTAAGATATTTTATAGGTAAGTATCTACATCTATCACTTGCTTTGCTTCCTGTAGTTTTTGCTTTATGGAAGTTGTTACTAAAAATCTAATACAAAAATGTTAATCATATTGTTAGGTATTCTTTTTGTTTTGTTTAGTAATTTTGGTCTTGAATGCTAACTTGTTAACTGTTAAGACTGAATTTTATTGGTATACATTGGCATGGTGTATTTTTGCCATTTATTTTAATATTTGCCTTGTAAATAAATTTCATTTATGTGTATAACAAAGGTTTGATTTTTGCTTTGTGAACCAATATGGCAAATATGTATTTTATCCATAAATTCTTTCTTTTTCTTTTTATTAACATAAATTATTTATTTGGTTTCAACTTCATGTTTTTCTATGATATGTTTACTGAAGTTTTTGCTATAAGAACAGTTTTATTAGCTTTTTAATGAAATTTAGGAAGGTTTGCATTTTTTTGTAGGTGCTCTATTTTTATTTGTAGCTTTAATTACTCTATTTCTTTAGAGTCTTTCATTTTTTCCATGGAGAATAAAGAAATATATCTCTTTTTATGTCTCACTTTTCAATTTATATTAGTTGTGTTATTTTTACTTTAATATTTATTGTATTAAATGTCTGTGGATTTATTCTACATGTTTTTAAGCTTTAAGTGATCACCTTTAACTCTCAGATAATATCTTTAAATCAATCAGCATTGTTTACTTGCATTATTTATACATTGTCAGATTATATATTTCTCAGCATTATTTTATCATACTTAAGTACATCTTTTAATACTTCATTATAGTTAAATATATTTTATGCTTAACTACATTCTTATGTTGACTCTTCTGAAATTATCCTATCCTATGGTTGTCTATAACTTATTTCCTGTTGCATTTCTCAACCAAGCCTCCTGGGATGAATATTTTTTGCACTTAACTGTTTATGGTTTTTATATTATACAATATAATTTCAATATATTTCAATATATATTTCAATATATATTTGGATACAATATTTTTGAGTCACATTTTTTTCCTTAAAAATATTTTTGTTGAGAATGCTGATACAAATTCATTGTTCTTGCCCTTCTCAGTTACTTGAAAGTTTTCCATATGTTTAAAGGACATCTGCTTTTATTTTAAGGTTTATCAATTTCACATAGTTTGGTCCCAGAATTGCTCCTTTAGTGCCTATTCTCACAAGTATGCAGTATGTTTTTTCTATATGTAGTATACTATTATTGTAGGTATTACACTCCAGAAACACTTTTCAAATGTGAACATGTACTTGCATTATTATATGACAACATAAAAATACATGGAAAAACACAAATAGCACACCATTTTTTAAAAATCAGCTTGTTGTCTATTCTTTCCACAAAGTTTGTTATAGCAATACAATGAGGCTGGTCATCAGTTATCATGTAGCATCAGGGTATACAGATGAAGTTAAATTGCCTGAATTTAAATACTAGCTCTGCTGCTTGATTAGCTGTGCAATACTGGGAAAATCTCTTACCCTCTCTCTGCTTTAATTTTATCATTTATAAAATGAGGATAACAGTGCATTGCTTCTTAAGATTTTTTAGAAACTAAATAAGATAATCCATATTCAATACTTTAAACACTGATAAGCCTAATACCGAATGCAATAAAGGCCAAAGGTATTTGTTTTTATTTCATAAGCTAGATTTTAATGAACTCTGTAGGCTATTGCTATTAAATAATCATAAAATATCTTTGTATATGGATGTAGTGTAAGATACTGGGGGGGGAGGGAATGGACAAATGGAGAAACTATGGCTTCTAATCCTGGATTTAGGATGTGTTTGAATCCACCTGTGGATTACAAGGTGGGGAAATATGTGCAGGAAGCTATCTGATGCTCCATTTTTCCCAGGAACCTTTTCCGTTCCTTTGCCTGGTTGCCTTGTTCTTATCATTAAAAACTCAAGCTAAGCATTACTTCCTTCAGCTGGCAAGACCCTCTCGGTGTGCATTAGAGATTCCCAGAGCACTCAACTAAATCTAATTTAATTCTCATTATATTCTATGACAATCTTCTGATTACATGGCTGTTTCCCCCAGAAGTGACTTACAGACAGAAATTTAAAACTTGTTTCTATAATGTTTGATATTGTGTAGTTGAGCAAAATATTTTGGTCAGACTGACATTCTTAAAAGCATGGTTGTAAAGGTAAAATGGAAACATATGAGTGAAATGCTTCTGAAAACATGTTAACTGTAAAATGTTTCACAGAAATAATGGAACCTATCTTTAGAGATTTGAATTGAAGAGATTGTGCCATTCAAAATTTAAATAAGATCTCCACTGTAAATAGAGGAATCAAGGACATTCACTTCATTTTAATGCTCCTTTTTAAACCAAACAGTGTTACTAATAAATCAAATGACTTTAAAAGATCCGAGTTACCTTTTTAAGAGGCAGGCACATCTCAAAGTGTTGGTTGATTATGTTTTCAATTGTTTGAGAAGCAAACAATTGGTCGTTCATTTTATCTTCCTGTGATATGTATAAACCCCCCAGAAAGCCCTCAGCTTATCCCTGAACTCTTAGTACTGTCCAGTTGGAAATGCACTGGTAAATATCTCTGCCCTGTTAACAGAAATACACACCACTTCTCCTATTAATGTAGTGTATAAATTTTCTTTAGTAATCTTATGCTTAAGGTAAAAAGAGAAAAATACGAAAGCATTGTGGATATAGCTTTAAAAGCTGTACAGATGGAAAGTATCAGTGTCAATAATGTGAAATCTGTCCTCAGCATCCCCATATCTCATTTGAGTGTTTTACCCACCTCCAAAACATCTATAATCATCATTATGGTGGTATTCTAGTAGATTGGAGAGAAGAGTGTTGTGTCTTAGAGAACAATTAGTAGAATGTAATGGAAGGAACTGCATTAGTCCTAAAATGGCTCCCTTTTCTTTAATAAATAATCTAGATTGCTTATTTGATAATTCAAAGATTATTTACATATGTTGAATATGATCTTATTTTCCTAATATATTATCTCTGCAAGATTCTGCTCTCAAATCCCAATATTTATTAGAAGTTTGTTTTATAAGTTATGGCTCCATGAATCTTCATTTGAGGCTTATAATTTCTTGTTTTATAATTATTTCTTCATTCTTTGTGTATGCAGTTGTTATTTATTCTTTCATTTACAAAGCCCATGTTATTGAGGCTCCTATATATAAAACTTGGCACTGGGGATTCAAAAGGCAAGGTGAAATAATATATTATCTTTGAGTATCAAAGTGATCTAGGGAAGCAATAAGCACTCAGTAGAAGTTAGGTTTTCTTCCTTTTTTATATAACATTTCATTTTGTACTAGATTTTTTTAAAAAACTTATTCTTTATCACCTCGCTCCCTCCCTCTCTCCACATTACATTCTTTCTTTCCTTTTTTCTTTTTTTTGTAATTGTAGATAAATAACATGCCTTTATTTTATTTGCATAACATGTCTTTATTTTTATGTAGTTCTAAGGATAAAACCCATTGCCTCATACGTGCTAGGCAAGAGCTCTGCCACTGAGCTACAGCCCCAACCCACATTACCTTCTTAATCTACATTTGCCTTCTTCTCAAAAAGCCTATGCTCTGAGCAACTGCTAAGTAGACAGTGGACCAGACTGTTATTGTTGTGATGATGATGATGGTGATGATGATGTCATCCTTATTTTCTGGGGGTTGAACCCAGAGCTACTTAACCACTGACTAAGTCACATCTCTACCTCTTTATTTTACTTTAAGACAGGGTCTCACTAAGTTTCTTAGGTCTTCACTAAATTTCTGAGTCTGGCTTTGAATTTGTAATCCTCCTGCCTCAGCTTCCAGAGTCCCTGAGATTACAGATGTGTGCTACTATGCCTGGCTGAACCAGGTTATTTTATAATGTAACCATTGGACCACAGGAATACTCATGATCTAACACAATTTAGAGCAATATCTTTCCTTTTCCAGGGCCTTCATATTTGAAAAATAGTCATTGTTGAAAAAGAAAGAAAGCTAGCAGAGTTGTAGAGAGAACAGAGTTGGAGATAGTAATCTTTGTTCTCAACTGATTTCATTCTTTAAGAGGCTTGACTACACCTTTGGTTGTCTTCTAACACATTTTCCAATTTGCTTAAGTGAGTTTGTGTACTTTACTTCCAAGTGGTAACCTGACATTTATCAGACTAGAATTGTAAATAATGGACCCCTAAGAAAGACTGCAGAACAGTAAGGACAGTGGAAATTCCTTGATTCAAACAAAAGGGTTAGTCTTTCTTTTTGATGGTGAAAAAATACTGGTTCTTGTAGTTTCTTACCACCAGCTAGCACTGAATCTTAAAGGAAAGATTTTCCAGCCCAAAGAAGGAAGGTATAGTTTTGAAAATATGAAAATCTCTGTGAAAAGCTTTATCAGACTCTGTGCTGTCTTAAATTCTGAAATTGCTGAAATCCAGATCAAGAAATCAGCTAAATGCTGTGTTGAATTGCAGCTGATGAATTCTCTGCCCTGTTATACATCTGTGGCCAAACTCCTCAATTCAGCAAAAAGCAGAATTCTGACTTGAGAGATAACATGAAAAAGTATCTGGAGGTGTGGAAGATCTCAATTTTCCCAGGTTATTCTACATTATTTTTGTCAGTATTATTTCATGCTTGAGAAGTTGATAAGTTTTCCCAAAATAATGCATCTTTGTGAACACAATTCAGTAGAAACCTTGAGGTATCTTTTTTCCTCACATATGAAGAGAACAAATTATAGAACCGTTGATTGTTTCCTTTCCTCCATTTGTTGTATCATCTATTCATTTATTCATTAGTCAACTTATTTATCCATCTTTGAAGCACTTAATGGATTTGTGGTACTTTTTTATGCATAGAAGTTGCAATAGTGAATAAAACAGAGTTTCTCTTCACAGAGTTCATGTTCTAACAAGGAGGAAATTTAGACAATGATATAATTTTTGAAGGAAATAAAGTAATGGAATGGAAGTGATTGTAGAGGTGGGAGATACATTATTGATGGTGGGATAGCTGAGCTGAGATTTAAAAAAGAAGAAAGGCCAACTATAAAAAGAATAGGGGAAAAGGATTATTAAAAAGAAAATAGAAACTGTGAAAATCCTGTGATAGGAAATAATGTATTCAAGGGACACAAAGAAAGTTCTGGATAGGGAGGCTCTAGCATGGGTGAAGACTGTGAAAGATCAGGTCAGAAATAGTGGCAAAATCAGATTTTGTGTAATCTTATAGGCTATATCATGGCATTTAGGGTTTATTCCAATTGTGGTTGAAAAAATATTAAAAATTGTAAGCACAGGAGTAATATGAACTCATGTGAACTGCAAAAACAAGTGCTGTTTTGAGCAGAACAAACTGAAATGGAGCAGATAGTACGTTTTGCAATGAGCTAAGAGACATGAGAGTGGCCCAGGCAGCAGTGTAGAAGCTAAAAAATGACCAGAAAAGATGTCATGTGAAAATAAAGGAGAGGGAAGTGACTGATGACATTCAGGGTTGTGGCCTTATCATCTGGGTAGGCATCTGTGTCATGATTTGAGATTAGAAAGGATGGAGGAAGAGCACTTTTGAGGGATGGATTATAAGAACTGGGTTTTAATTTTGCAAAGCTTGAAATGCCTTTTATAATGCCTCCAAGTGTAAAGGTTGAAGAGGTGACTGGTTTTATGAGTTTGGTGCTAATGGACACATTTGGGGGCACAGAAAGAGATTTTGGAATAATCAGAATAAGGCTAATATTTAAAGCTACTTGAGAACATTTAGGTGCACAAAGATGGGTAAAGGGTTTTAGGATTGTACTCTCAGACACTAAAGTGTTTAGAAGAATAGGAAAAGTCACAGGGGAGTAATTATGCAAAGAACACTAGGGGAAATGTATTTCAAGGAGTAAGTAGTCAATAATGTTAAGTGTTGCTGAGAGGTTGAGAAAGACGTGAAAGCAGAACTGTTGATATGATTCAATAAGGTGGATGCCAGAAGTGACCTGAATAAAGAGACTCAAGACCAACTAGAGTGGCCCTTAGGAGGGATCAGAAGAAGAGAAATGTGAAAGTAGTTATGGACAAAGAAATCTTTTGTGAAAATTTCTGCTGAAGAGTTCCAGAGGAATGCAGAGAAAAATCAAAGGAGGTTTTTATTGTATTTTATTATTTATTTATTTATGTATTGATTGGTACTGGAGATTGAGTCCAGGGGTGCTTAACCACTGAGCCACATCATTAGCCTTTTTTAAAAATTTTGAGACCAGATCTCATTAAGTTGCTTAAGGCCTCACTGAGTTGCTGAGGCTGGCTTTGAACTTGTGATCCTCCTGCCTCAGCCTCCCAATTCGCTGGGAATACAGGCATACACTTTTATGCTAGGTGAAGGTTCTTATTTTAAAGATAGAATAAAGGAAGGTAAATTTGTGTTCTGGTCAGAATGATTCAGGAATGAGAAGGAAGCTGATATTGTGAAAAGGAGAATAATAGCAGAAGTGAAGACCCTGGATTGGCAAGAAGAGATAGGACCTGAGAAGTACTACTGCCTGATAGAAATACAATGCAAGCCACATAAAATCTAAAAGTTTCCAGTGACCTCATTTAACATAAAAATAAACAAGTGAAATGAATTTTAGTCATATGTTTTATTTATTTGACAAAATGTGTTCAAAATATAACTTCAACATGTATTAATATACAGTGGGATATTTTCATTATCTTATAATATTAAGGCTTTGCAATTTGATGTATAATTTATACATACAACACATAGCAGTTCAGGGAGGCCACATATAAAGTGCACAATGGAGTGTAAATAGAAGGCTTGACATGAGAAATGTATGGAAATTTCACTCATTGTAACATGAGGCAAGACAGAAATGTTTATATATATTTGGTGGTGATAATTTGAAGTCATTTTCATGTGTTTTTAAATGATGTATAATGAAGCAACACATTTTATGAGAGGAAGACAAGGAAAAGAGTTGTGAAATGGACATTTTGGAGAGTGGAAAGATAAGTGTGTATGGCTTCAGAACTTTGGAAATGGGTAACGTCCTATTTTAAGCTTTTTTTCTGACCAACAGTAGAGGCCAGATTTGACTGCTTCACAGGGGGAGCACATCACAAAGCAGTAGACCATGATACGATTGATTTCTACCTGGAGACCTCTGAACAGAATTCACAGTCACAGAAAATCCAAATGAGAGGAGCATGGACCAGTGGTGAATTCAGAGATTCCTTGTTTGTCCCCTGGGTCCACTACAGAGCATAAGGGAGCCATTTGGAAGAAGCTGGCGTCTGTCATTCTGTGGACAGAAAAGTAGAAGAAACTTCCTTTTTTTTTTGTACCGGGGATTGAATTCAAGGGCACTCGACCACTGCGCCACATCCCCAGCCCTATTTTGTGTTTTATGTAGAGACAGGGTCTCACTGAGTTGCTCAGTGCCTCACTGTTGCTGAGGCTGGCTTTGAACTCGTGAATCTCTTGTTTCAGCTTCCTAAAGTGCTGGGATTACAGGTGTGCGCCACTGCGCCTGGCTTAGAAGAAACTTCTTTTCAGAAAGAGTGCATGTGACATTTATGGAAAGAGGCAGAGACTAGAGACCAACAGATCTAGAGAGATTGAGAGAAAAATTTTGATTTTAGTTACTGATTCCAATTCCTTTTCAGGAAATAGATCTCTGTAAAGAACTTTTCTCATTTTCTTTGCCTCTTTACTCCAATCTACTTCTTGCTTTATTTCATTTTCAAGAAGAATTGTTATTCAGCCTTTATTCCCTGAACTTTCTTCATTGCAGCTCTTCAAAATAACCATGGAAATGCTGGCATGCTCTTGGAATCTCAGTGAGAAATTCCACTTGGGCCCCTGCAATTGTTATTTTGCACAGAGATAGGGCTACTGCTGTCCAGGAGATTTCTAGACTAATCACATTTTTAATTTCTACAGCATTGAGCAATGCTTCCTTGGGAGTTCCTTTAATGCCTCAGCTTAGAGATGGTCTCTGGAATTTGAGACTGGCTCAGCAGAGCTGTCACTGTAATAGCAGCCACCTAAACAGAATCTTGGAGAAGAAAAAATAAAAAGCTTGCAGCATTTACACAGGATTTCTGCAAAGACTCTTCTTCTGAGAGAAATAATTAGTCTAGAGCATTACCTGTTGACAAAACAGCATCCCAAGAAGCTGGAGTTAAATGCCAGACACTTCTTGAAAGCAGAAAGAAGACAATTCTCAATTTCAAGGTCCTCACTTTTGTCAGCTCCTGCAGTTGTGTGAGGGCAGAAGAAATTTTCCCTAAACGTAGCACTGTGACGGGCATGGGCTGTGAGATCTTTTCAGAATAAGTCAATTTTCTGCTCCTACAAGGGTCTGAATAATGCTACCTATTCACCAACCCAGAGAGGAATTCAATTTTGTTTTTATTAGACTGAAACCTCTCTTGATGCTCACTGTGAGTCCATAGGGGAGCAGTAACACAACATGTATCTGCTTCTTCAATTTAGGAAATCTTGCTGAATTTGTAATGAAGCGGCTGGGATTGGTTTTACAGAAGCCATACGCACACATGTAAAGCCAGGCACGTTCTTCTCATCCACCTCTTTCATCAGCTCTCTTTCTTACTCTCTCAAGCTTTCTGCACACGTGTCAGAACAGTACAGTTTACACCAAATCATCCACATTTGCTTTCCATTTAGCAAAGATCCATTTACCTGCAGGTGATAGTTTGCATGTGTACACAGGATGTTATCCTGAGTGCATTTTTTATGTCATCATCACATAAAATAGTAAATTCCAGTTAGTAAACATCTATGTATTTATTATACTGTTAGCGTATTTCTTGAGGTAAGGGACCAGCTGCTTGTTCACCCCTGGGCCATCAGTATTAGTTGCCATTAGCATCATCAGCTGAACCATAGAAGGTGCTCCAAAACTATTTACAAATGAACAAATTACATGCATTTCCTTAAAGACACTCCTGCATGATAGATATGACTATTGTTACTTTGTAAAATGGGAAGCCAAGACTTAGACAAGTTGAGTAACCACCCCAAAGTTGAATAAAGAAATACTTAGTTTAAACCTGCTCTGTCATGTTCCTCCCCATCCCACTGCTTCCTCACACATAACTTTGATGTGGGAGTCAACTTTTTTGGCCAGTTTTCATTGTTGATTGCATGCTTTACAGCCTTGAAGGGAGCTATCTGTGCCATTCGAAAATCAGTGACAGTAAGGTACTTGCTGATTTCTCTCACTTTATTTACTTAGATGTGCAAAGGCAGTTTTATGTTAATGTCTTGGCTCAAGTTTGCTTTGGAAACTGGGTCATCTATTCCTTTCCCCTGTGCTTCTTCAATAAAACGTCTTGTTGCCTTGCTCACCATATCTTGCTCTGAAGACCCATTTTCTAAGTCACTATGAGGAGGAGAAAATTTTCGTAGTGCTAACAAGGTTTGGTCTGTAGTCTCTTATGGAGGACAACCTGAAAAACTCCCACCTTTCAGGTAACAAAATTTGGTCTGATTAAGGTTCTTTGCCCATTTGAATTTCATGAAATCTTTGCCATGAAAAGAGTAAAATACACCAAAAACACCTAAATATCAGAGACCTCAGCTCCATCTAATTCCTACATCTCATTTTTCTTTGTTGAATTCCTGCTGACATTTTGTTTCCCTCCAGGTTGTCCACATCTTCCCTAGATCACTTATCCTCTTTTTGTATCCTCTTTTCTCAGTCTCATTTCATTTCCTTGTTAGTTTTCGGTTTGTTCGTTTTTGCTGCCCTTTCTCTCCTCTCCTTTCTGGGATCTTCTTTAAAAGGCATATTTAATTCTCTTCTCTTATGTACATATTTACTTTGCTACTTGGGGAATATCTTTGGCAAGAGAAAAAGGCCGCTGGCTCTTTCTCCACTAACATTAAAAAATAATAACACCAATCACAACAGCAACACACACACACACACACACACACACACACACACACACAGAGGTTCATGTGGAAAAGAGATTTGCAAACATGTCTGCTTGGCTTAATTTCTAAGTATCTTGTTTTTCTTCTCTTTACATTTCCATTTTTGGCTACTATCACCTATAGTTATGCCATTTCTTTCTTTTATTGTTTTGATGTTTTCATCCCTCTCATTTTCCGTAATTCCTTCTTCCATGACAACTTGGACTATATAGAGTGTATAGATATGTTAACAGCATTAGGATTTTGCTACATTTTATTTCCAAAGGAGTCAGGAAGAGAACTGTTTGCTGTTCTGGTATTTTCAATAAGGTGAGCATGCCAAATGGAGAGAGATATTAATGTCAGTAGTCTAGTGTCCATGTGCCTGATGACATGTTCTTCTGATTTTATTCTACTTCCTCAGATACCACCTTTTTTTTTTTTTTTTTTTTGCAAAGAGGATACGAGGATGCTGAGATTGTAAGAGCTCAAAAAATTAAATAATTTGCTCATTGGATGAGTGGCATGAATATCAGCACTCTTCATATTTGGCAGCATGAATATTTTTGAATATCAATCCAAATACATTCAGCTGTTGGGTATTAGCTATGTTTGCTCAGGAATATTGCCAGTAGCAGGTTGGAGAAAAGTCCCTGAATTTGGCATGCATCTTATTATTCTGATGGAAAACTCACTAGACAGGGATTGACATAGTCATTACCTGGGATCTTAAGCCCTGTTAAGAAGAGATTTAGGACATCTGGGGCTTCTGATGTCCTTTCTTCAACTTCTCTGTATGCTATAGACAGGAATACTACCATTACAAATACAGATACATTTGACTCTTTGTACCTGTCATTTGGCACTTATATTGTTTATATACAAAAGCATTTTGGGACATAAATGTTCTATCTTTGAAATCAAACAAAGCATTTCTTTAATTATTTCCATCTAGTGGCTTATATATACTTCATCCTTAGTCATAATAGTTAATGATCATAGCCACTAGATGATCTCTTTTTATTTGAGCTTTGTATGTGGTTTCTCTTTTTATCCATATTTCTTAATTCTTCGTTTTTTCTTTATTTAAATTTTGTAAAATATGAGTTTTAAATCTGATTTTGAGGAACTCATGGGAAATAGATTATAATCTGATGATGGTGGCTGGTTGCTCTTTGTAGTATGCAGGGCATGTTGGGGAATGATTTGGGTGGAAATAACAAAGAAAATGAATCTGAGTTGGAGCATTGTGGAAAATAAAAGTCAGATGACTACATGGAGACAGTTGAGAATTGCATCACTAGTATCTTAATTTTATGACACAAAAATAGAAGTTATCTTTGCTTCTTCATAATTTTATTTCCACCACATTGAAAAATCTGTCAATTTGGCTTCTAAATATCTCTTGAATCTAGTACCTCTACTGTTGTCAAGGCTCTGGCTATACCTTTGTAGAATCCTATAAAGTCATCCTAATTCATTCATTTATTCATCCTCTTATTTATTTTATTCAGTAATTATTCAGTATCTACCGGGGAATACAGTAATTGGCAAGAAAGACATTTTCTCTGTCTTAATGAAGTATCTGGCTTCATGGGAGGAACAACCTTTAAACAAGTTTGACAAATACTGTGCCATAGAAAACACCAGGGCTGCCTCTTCCTGCAGTGAGTTCTATCACATCCAGGGTGATTTCCTAAAAATGCAAGTATACATGTGGTTTCTGTATTTAAAAGAATTTCAGTGGTTCAGCGTTGTCCTTCAGGTGAATGCAGAACTCCTTTGTATTGCCTTTAGGCCTCCACATTCTGGCCTCATTTTAGCTGGTGCCTCTTCTCATCTCTCCACACTTTTCTTTTAGGTTCTCTCTTAGAAGACTGTTTCTCACCTCACGGCCTTTGCAAATGCTCTCCTCTTTTCTTGAAAATCTACCCTCCATCCTTCTTCACCCCTCCTCTTCTTCGGTCTCAGTTTAGAGTTTCTTTCCCGTCTGGGTTTGGAGATCTTGTGCTCTGCTGCCATGGCAACCCATATTACCCCATTGCAGCACTTACATTCCTCTGTAAAGGCTTGTTTACTGTTCTGCCTCTCCTGTTAGACCATAAGTTCTATGTCAGTTCAATTTAGTTGTGTCCCTAGGGAGCAGCAAAATGTCTAAGCAAAGTGCAGAATAAAAAAATGAATCCATTTCATTTAATGCCACTGTTATTTGTCTCTTGGGAAATAATTTCCTAATTTCTCTCAAATTTTTCCTTCCTTTAATTTTCCTGAACTTCTCTAGTTTAGTCTTTGATTATCCTGACAGTCACCAAACTACTCATTTTACTTTTAATTTGGTATGACTTAGTCCATTCTGTATGTTTCAGACAGAGTGGTGTCACTGAAGGCAAATATGATGTTATTCTATTTCTTTAACAAAACACTGAGACCTTTCTATTGCCTAGAGCATAAATCCCCAAATCACTAGATGGCTTAATGGGCCCTCCATTTTTCCCTTGAAGTTAACCGATCTTGCTGTTTTATTGTTTCATGTCTCTTTGCTTCTGGACAGTTTGTTCCTTCTAACCAGAACACCTTCCTATCAGTCTCCTCAATTATCTGTTTGTGAAATTTCTACTCCTCTCAAAACACATCCTCAACTGTACCCTCTTAAGTGTCTTCTCCAATGCTAAGGAAAGTTGGTCATTCCCCTATTTGTGGTACCAGTGTATGTTTAGCATGTCTCTATTAAAAAGATTTATACCCACTATTCCAAATGTTCCTGTAATTGTTCCTCTCCTTTTCAACTGCTCTTTTATTTTTAGCACCTTGCATTTTTATTGAATGAAAAAATGGAAAATACAGAGCATATTGCTATAACTGCTCTGAGGTAGTGAGTGATAAAGTACAGTGTAGCTGTATTTTTGGCAATGGACAATTCTTCCAAGTAAAGTTCCTGGCACAGAAGAATTTAGAGGTCCAGATGTCTTTCATCTGTCATCTATGAAAAATGATGTTCTCAATATATGCATATAAAATATGCTCCTTGTTAATATATATATGATTTTTATATTTCTTATACCAGTTAAAATCATTTTAATAATAAAATGTCTGTTCTTGGAGCAGTTTTAACTTCCTCCTTTTGAAATAGAGATAGGCTAATAGGCTCACTACTCTGGGAAGCTCCTTCTTTGCCTACCTTCATAAACATATTTCTGGAAGTTTAGTGGGTCTGGTTTACCTTCTATAACTTCTTCTCCAGAGGTAGTGATGGTAGTATTAGTAGTATTAATAGTAGGAGTAGTAGTATAATTTTGTTATAAGAGCTCACCTAGGTACTTTGGTAACCATAATTTTGGTGCAATATAAACTCAAAGGTCATGGTAGCTGTAAATAATTTCTGATACTGAGAATAAGCAAAATAAGCAAACACAGACATAAAAGTATGTGAAAGAATGTGCCTTGACAGAAATTTGTGTCAATTGGCATGGGGTTTAATTCTTTTAATTATTCAATTAACATATCATCTTCCCCAGGTCTCAACAAAAGATGACTTCTCACATTTAAGCTCAATAATATTGACACAGGATTAACAAATTTGAACAGGAATCTTATCCTCTGGTTCACTAATTTTTGTGGGTAGTGTAATTCCCAAAGACTGAGGGAAACTTTGTAGCAAATGAGACACTAAAAACCCTACAAAAAGGCAGGAAACACACAGCCCAAGGTGGATTGCTAGCGTAATCTCCGAGAAACTGTAATGGACATAACTTTAATTTCATTCCTAGGAAAGGGGCAGTCTAAGTAATTTATGAAGCACTAGCCAGAAATTAGCTATGCAAAAGCTTCCACTATTGCAGGCTCTACTGCAAGAAAATGGACCACAACATGACATATGTTTCCCAAATTGAAGTCAAGCTAAAAACCATTTTTAAGATACGTGTGGCTTACCAAGAGCTTATAAAGGAAGTTTTGATTGCAAAGAAATACACTCTTGAAAAGAAGATTCTGATAGGGTTAGGGTTAGAATAATTCTGTCAAACATGCCAGAAGCAAGGCAGATTTTGAAATTGTTAGCCTGAGTCATTCTCTTTCTATCACCTTTGAAAGTTCAAAATGCTTGATTTAGTTCAAAAATTACTGGGGAAATGTCAAATTGTCCCTTGGTATAGTTCAACAATCACTGAGGCGTCTCATCTTAAAGAAAAATTTCCATTTCAAAAACATTTTTCTTATTTCTGATGTAAAGAAACATAGAGATCATGTATTTAAAAATCTCATTTTCAGATGAGCATGTAGATATGCAGAGAATTTTAAAACTGGTTAGTTAGAAGGCTTTAACGAAAGAAATCAACCAGATTCTCTGAATGGAACTGTTTCCTCTATTCCTTAGACACTTTCACATGAAAAAATCATTAGTGAAGATTGAGAGATTTTAAATAATTTAGATAGAGACTTAACTATGCTTCATCTTGTTGGGCAAATTCTTCTTTAGAGATAGAGAAATCTGCAGGTTTTTATCTACTAACTTTGGATGAAAAGGACTGAAATATTCAAAATGCTTAAAGAAACATCTTGATATAAAATCTCTAACCTAAAACTCAGTTTCCAAACTTTCAGTTATTTTTGTACAATAAAATAAAATAAAACTAACTTTTTAATTATATTATTCACACCGTGAACAAATTCCTACCTCCTGATTCTTTTTCTTTCCCAATTAGTATTTCATTGTATTCTGCATTCGTAAGTTCTCTTTTATGCAATAACTTTCAAATACTTTATAAACATTGACCTCATAATTTGATGGAAAAATCAGTTTACTTTAACCCCCTCAAGGAGTGTGTTCTGTTTCCTTCTCCTAGAGCCCTCCTCTGTTATAGTAGCACAAATACACTGAGACAGTATCCAAACCTGTGATTAGTGTTATGTTTTATGGAATAGGGTATGGATGTGTTGAACTCCTGTTCTGAGTCATGGGTAACACAAGCTGTATGTTGATCATGCTTGTGGACATGTGATGGATCATAAGTTCTAAGATGTTTTGTCAACATAGAGAGTTAAAAAATCACATCATCCATTCTTTTCAGCAAAGGTTTATCTTATTTCCGCTATGTATCTCTTTTTTTGGTTGTAAAGTGATATGTTCTATCTATTGAATTTGCTGAGAGAATAATTTTCAGCTTCCCTCCTAAATTCAGCTATTTTTCTCCTGTCTATAAAAACTAACATTCAGCGCTGTTTCCCTGATAAATACATACACAATACCTTAATTATAATGCTAAAAGTTATTGAGCACTTACTGTGTGCTGTGTACTGTTCTAAGCACTTTATAAATATCTTTTTATTGTATGTCAGAGTCCAGTCAGCAAAATAGTAACCATGCTTGGTATTCAAGTAGAGGCATTGTAATATATGGAATTGGTTACACAGGCATTGAAGAGCTGAGAAAGCAAAAGGGTAGAGATAAAATCTACATGAAGCACTACATATGATTTACCCTCCACAGTGGGGAGAATAGCAGAGGTTTGTGTTACTAGAATTTGGTACCTCAAAGGAAGGTGCCCAGACTTTTGATGGCAGGTGTCACTTGGCTACAATTGACATATAAATTTGAGAAACAATCCCATAGAGTGTGGACAGGCTGCTGCTGGTATCCCTAAGGGGGCAGGCATGTTGAGATAAGCTGAAAGTTTAAAAGTGAATAATGCTGACAAAAATAGAAAGAAACAAAAACAAGTCCTCTTCCCTTCCTCTTACCTTCCAACCTTATTCTTGTGCTTCTTATTGTAGAACTGCCCAAGAGGTCTACTGGCAAAAGTCCACAAATGTCATTTGTAGAGCATTGTAGATCAAATGGAAGAGCAGGTTTGGGTTAGAAAACAGTAGACAATTGACTTAATCATTTAGCCTCATATAATCTTATGAAATAGATCCTATTACTGTCCCTTTTATCAAATGAATAAAAAAGGGCCAGAGATTGTAATATTAGTTGTCTGAATCTAACTGGTGTCAGAAGTGGGTATGAAGCAAAGCAGTCTGACTCCCTCTGTGCTACACTGCCTCTTTTTTAAATGAGGTGGAAGGTTTATTGAAGACATTGCCTGGTATGAAATTCGTATTTACATGGGATTATCATTTATTAAATTATTTTTGGTTCCTATTACATTTTAAAATTTTGAAATAAAAATATTTTAAAATTTAATTTTCTAGAGTACTTAAAGGATTTTGCTATTATTCTATCTACAAAGAAGAAAATAGTAAGAAAATCTTTATATTTCTGTGTCAAATATATTTACTATGTTTAATATATTTAATGTGGTACTTAATGATGACACGTTCTGAGAAATGCATCATTAGGCAGTTTTTCCCTGTGCACATCTGTAAAGTGTACTTCCACAAATTAAGATGGCTTTGACATCGCTATGTGACATAGTCTTATGGGACAGCCAGTGTGTATGAGGTCAGTAGTTGACAAAAACATCATTATGCAAGGCATAACTACATTTGTACCTAGAGTGAGAGTGTGTGGCAGGGTGTTATGTTAATAGGATACTTTTATTTATTTAACATACATTTTTATCAGTTTATTCATTTCATATATTACGGATAGTGTTGAATTAGTTACAAACAAATA
Source organism: Geosciurus inauris (assembly GCA_004024805.1). Lineage (NCBI taxonomy): Eukaryota > Metazoa > Chordata > Mammalia > Rodentia > Sciuridae > Geosciurus > Geosciurus inauris. The sequence goes on from PVHX01000271.1 coordinate 208,281, forward strand.
CAGTTCCAGCTTTAGTGGAGTTTACATTTAATTCTCCAATAAAGTAGATTGGTAAATTAGTAAAATCCAATGCAGTAAATTTCAGTGTATTGGCATTCTTATTATTTATGGTTATTTTTTGAAATAAATGATTGGACCGAGCACAAAGGTTGCTTAAAGATGTAGACTTCATTCTGTCTGGCTTTGCAGCCCAACCAAGAGCAGGGGGATGGCACAATGATCAAACCAGAAATCATTTTTTATAAGGACTTTAGAACATAAGAACACACAGGAGTAAAGAAGAGGCTATTGATGGTTTCGTGGAAAAGGGCAATGAAAGTACTTAGAAAAAATGTAGCTGAAATCCATTGGAAATAAAGTTAAAGGTTATTCAATAATTCTTTTCTTTACCAGTGAAAACCACTATCACCAATATAAATTCTAGCCAAGAGATCAAGTTCTTGGGCAACCTGTAGGTATTACTTTCAACTGAGCCTAGAAACAATGGGACATGACTTTAATTATAATAAAATATAGTTAATCACCAACACAAAAAATGATTCTTGGTTCTTAGCTAGTGAATTTTTGCTGTGTTTCTAGTTATGAGGGGAGAATCTGAGACGATTGCACATTTGAAATATTGGTATTTCTTCTGGAATAACGTTTTTACAGGGGCCTAAGAGAATTTTCAACTTAAAAAATATAAAATGTTATATTTTATCTCCATTGTTTATATAGTGCTTATAATGCCACCAACAGCAAGGCTCTTAGTTTCTAAAATTGTTGTAGCTATATTGAAGTAGAATTTTGGAATAGAGACAAAAATATGAGAATGCTTATTATAATCAAAAGCTAAGATCTGGCTTGAACTGAATAATTTGGAGATATCTCCTCCAGCCCACCCCTTTATCCCAAGCTAAGAAAGTAAAAGGAAGGAGTTAAACCCAGGAATGTGCAAAGCAAAGGAACTAGAGTAGATTTGTGTTGAAGTTGCACATTGTAGGCCGGAGTAGACATGAGGACCTGTGAAGTCTACTGCCATGATAAGAGGGCATGACTGTGGTTTTCATCACAAGGCAGAATGCTCTCATCTTCAAAACTCCTTTTTATTATTAATTTGTTTCTTTTATTATTAACTTGTATCAGGAAATACACTTGATTATTCCCATTGTCTAGTCCACCTTTCTCCTGCCTCAGCTCTCAATGTTAAGCAATGATTGCTGACTTTCTTACAAGTGAATTATTTATTCAGTTTCTTGCCTTCTGATTTCACATCTTTGCTCCAAGGACTATCTTTTGGTAAGGAGTTCTTTGGTTCAGTTCTGAGGCTTCCCATGCGTGGGCATTGCCTTTGTTGACAAGCCCCATAGATAACCTCAACAGTTACCGAGATAATTACCAAGCATGGACTTGCCCATATGTAAACATATGGGCAACATATATGTAGCAACATAGCTGGTGTTGCTACACTATAGAATATTTGTCTATAACTGATATGTAGCCTTTTAAGCTTTCCAACTTTCTTTAACATTTTAAGCTAGTTTTGATTTTTAAAAATCCCCAAATGTTGTAAAACTTTCTTGCTTTTTTAAGCAGAGTATGATAAGCAACATTTAAGCATTTCTTGATGACTCATTTTAATTTTGAAAATTAACTACTGTACCACAATATAAAACAGAGTATGTTGCTACACTAAATGGTCCCAGACAGCTATGTATTTTGCATCTTTATGTCATATTTATTCTGTTTCCTTTCTAGTTCTTAAGCTATCAAATCAGTTATTCTCCCTAATCTCTCTGACTTCTCTTTAATATATTATTTGTAATAAAAACTAGATAACTAAATTGATTAAAATGAAATCTCTAATACGGTGGGTGGTCGTTGAGTGACCTTCGATGAACTCTACCATGCAAGGTATCCATAAACATTACATTTACTAGGCCTCTTTAGAGGCCTTTTAAATTCATACTTTCGATTCTCAGATGAATTCTGAAAACCGTTCCCCTGGGGCTAGGGTTGTGGCTCAGTGGTAGAGTGCTTGCCTAGTATGTGTGAGGCAACTGGGTTTGATTCTCAGCACTGCATATAAACAAATAAATAAAATAAAGGTTTATCAACAACTAAAAAAATGCTATGCTTCTCAATCCTAAGTGGTATAATTTGCTATTATTTTCATGTTATAAATCAACAAGGATTCTGCTTAAGTATAGAGGAGTAGACACATAGGTAAGTGTTTTGAACTTGAGCAAGTCACACAAAGTTCCTGAGCTTTATTAGAGTTCTGGGTAGAGCAGTCATAAAGGGTATGAGATTTAAATCAAATATTCTGCATGACATTCTTGGTACACAGTAGGGATGACAATGGGAAGACTGGCTGCTCTTATAGGAATTGAAAACCCAGTTCTGTCACATATCTTGGAGAAAAAGACCACATGTGGTGCATGGAGTTGAACAGATTAGTTCTCAGAGTGGAAGAGAGTTTATAAAACCAAAGTCTGTTTTTTACCATATACAAAACCATATGCAAATGACACTTTTGTTTTTCAATTTTAACTGTCTTTATTACAACAACCCTTATAATGAAAATCTCTGTCCACTCTTTTGATCATTACTCTATTTATGAGCAGATGGCTGGGAGTCCAGATACTATGCTCCAATTTCCAGTTCCCCGTATCCACCCCAGTTATTGTCCTTTTCTAAAGAAAATTTCAGTGAGGCAGAGCATGCCAAGGGCCAATGAGAATCATTTAATTAGTTCCAGGGACCAGGATAGGCAGATCAGGATTAAGAACACAAGACTGAGTGGCACTAGACTAAAAGACAACATTAGCTCTTCAATTTTCATGAAGCAATTACTTCGGCACTACTTTGGAACCTCTTCTTAGGCTGCAAAAGTGACTCTGGGAAATACACCTTTTGAGGCAGCATTTAAACATTTCAGAGACTAAGAACCTTGTCGTCTTTCCCAAATGCAGTTATACCCCCTTGCCCACCCAGAGGCTTTTCCATGGCCTCTGAAAGGTATTTACTCTCTTATCTAAGAGCAGGGATCCATAAACTACAGCCTGTGAGCCAAACCTGGTCAGTATCGTCCCACAAGGCAATAATCACTGCCACATTTTTAAATAGTTGAAAAGTAGCAAAAAGGAGCCTGTATTTTATGAGATGTAAAAGTATTTAAAGTTCAAATAGTAATGCCTATAAATAAAGTTTTATAGGGTACAGTCAGACTCCTTCATTTGTGCATTACCCTTGACTGGTTTTGCATGGCAAAGTTGAGCAGTTGTTAAACAGGCGGTCCTTAGGCAAAGGCTAAAATATTTATTATCTGGACTTTTGCAAAATATGTTGCCAATCCTTGCCCAAGGGATTGCCTGAGTCTGTCACCTCACCCCTGCAGTATCCATCTGTTTATTCTCTTTTTATAAATAAGACCTTTGGTAGAAACTGCAAAAACTACGCTACATTCATATGCTATGTTTAATGAAGGATATTTAAACGTTTTGCAGATATGAGGATAGTACTCCAGTGAGACATTAATTGTGGAGAATTCCCTTGTTTTCAATGACAGCACAGAGTTTAATTATGGGCATATCCTCAGGAAGTGTTCAGAAATAAAGTCCATATGGACATTGCCCCCGACTGCATCACAACTCTGAAAGCCTTGCAGTGGATATATTTAGTCTCTACTCTCTTGGGAACGTTTAGTAATATACCTGGGCTAATATTTTTTATGCATCCAGTCATTTTCTCTCCTTTATGCTGGGGAGAGGGAGCATTTTCTCTCCTTTATGCTGGGGAGAGGGAACACTCTGTTCCCACACTGGGAAACTGATGGGAAAGGGGGAAAAACTATAATCATTTGCTTCTTTTGCATGAGGCAGGAGTGAAGTCACAACCAGAACAAATTTACCAAGTGCCCATCTGTGCTGAGTGCCCCATGCTTAATTTAGCTAAATGCATGTACCTATAGAAGGCACAACCATTATTCTCTTGGAGCCTGGGCCTGAAACCGAACGTGAAGGTCAGACAGATTGTCTTTTTGTTTTTTGGTAGTAAGGAGATGGAACCCAAGACCCCCTGTGCTAGGCAAGCCCTCCACTGATGAGCTTCATCTTCAACCTAGACTAGTTCTGAAACCCTCAGCCCTGCTTCTCTGTGTGGTCCAGCTGGCTCGGTCCTTTTTTTCTCCCATGCTCTGCTGCTTCTGGAACACTGTACAGGCCTCTAAGAGCATCATTCTTGCCTCCAGACCTTTGTTCACTCTGGCCCTTCATCTGAAGTATTTTCTACGCTGTATTCCTCTTAGTCCAATACTGTCCAAACTCAGAGTCAGAAAAATTCTCGCTACTTTTGAGATACATCTGCTCTGAGTATTCCCAAGATTCTTCCTTTAATTTCATAATAATGTTTTAACCAGAATAGCATTTTAACTGTTTAGTTTTCTTATACACCTAGTTTGTCATTTGTTTAGTTTATTTGTGATCATCCTGTCCTAACTATTCAATTAAATACCAAATTTGAGGTTAGTTATTTTCAACTGAAAAGGCATGTGCTCACATAAGCACACATTAATCTTAATTATTTACAGATTTCATATTTGTGCATTTACCTATCTGATAAAATTTACTTGTAAACCTCAAATTGGCTCAAGATACTTTCACTGTCATTTGTGAACATACATAAAGTGGTGAAAGATTTTAGTTGTCTTAGGCACATATTTTCTGTTTTTTATCTCAGTTTTACTACTAAAACCACGTATCTTTTATATGGGCTACTTAATGCCATGCTTCTTATTTTCTTTTTTGATGTTTTTGTTGGTGATTTTGCTGCTTAAAATACTCCAAAGTGTTTGGTTGGAGTACTGTCTAGCGTTCTTAAATGTGAGAAGGCTGGAGGTATCTTATGGAGTAAATATATATTATTAGATAAGCTTCAATCCGGCATGAATTACAGTGCTATTGACTATAAATTCAATGCTAATAAATCTACAACATTTAGTAAATAGAATGTTAACACAGAATCATACATAAGTCAAGACTATTTATTCACTGGTTAACAAAAATAGTGAAACCAGAGGCTCACAGGAACCTAACCCTGTATTTCTTCTAGGAGCGATTGCTCAGTATTCACTAATTCAGTGACTTTATAGAACATAACTACTGTGAATAATGAGTCAATAATATGTGTTTTCTCCCCTAGGAATTCTGGTGTTGGTGGTAGCTTCTTAAGCATTTGTCTGTGTACCTGTACATCCACGAGCTTCCAGTGCCTAAGTCTTTAGTAGCTCATTTTTCCATTCTGTCCATCCTGCCCCTTCTGGAAACATGCTGCTGACATCACATGGATAGCCAGACAAGCCCAACTGACAAGATCAAAACTAGCATGTCAATTTAGGTATCACAAAGTGACTTGATGCTACCTGTTATCGAATCAGGTATTTTTCTATTTCAGCATAAATCAATAGCCTACTTTTACCTCAATATAAGTTGCTGACGTAAAAGAAAAAAGTAAACTTCAATTCAGAGGTGGCAAACTCATGGCCCACTTGCCACCTCTCCCTTCTCCTTGCTTGTAGGACATATTGCTAACTGCTCATGGTATTCCTGCTGCCCCCTGATGTGATTATAGAATCATATTCAGTGCAGTGCTCTAGGAGTCCACTAATAACAGATTGGAGTGGGGATCCTGATTGAAATGTTTCCCATAACCATAAGCATATTATGTTCAGTTCTGCTTTGATGGACTCTAAATTGTATGCACAGTGTGGATTTTGTGATACTCAATAAAAAGCTTCTAGGAAACAATCCTGAATGGGCTGTATATTATCAAGTCATCACACGTAATACCGGATTGTAGCATCAACGTGCACGGGTTCCTGCTGTGCGTAGGCAGCTTTCGTCATATACACAAGGAATGTGCTCACAATAACCGATACCCCCAGTCAACGTCCCCAGGAATGGAAGCTCATCTTGCTGCTTTTCATTGCTAAGAGGGAAGTTAAAGCACAATGAAAACTTAATTACCATCCCCTATTTGTCCCCTTTCATTTCTCTCCCCCAAACCTGATTTCCATCATTGCTCTATGCTACTGCATTTAAAAGGAAGCTGGAAATGTAAACATTAATGCATTTATTTTCATACATTATAAAATCCAATTCAAAACTTAACTTAAAATTTGCTGTAAAATCTGGTGGACTGTGCTAGAAGTTATAGGGATATTCTGAATAAATGAATGAGTAAGGGATGTTTTGAATGCATAATGTGGGAAGCAGATTTCTGATAAATGTTTATTTTTCCAGTTTTTAAAATAGAGGACTTTTGTGGGTCATTATAAAACACTTCCTACTCTCCGACTCTTGCATCAACCTGAAGACCTTTTTTGGGAAATTACAGTTCTTCCTCAACTCCTGGCTATAGATTTGCTCTGGGATCTTCTCATGAAGCCCTTGAAGGAGAGAGCTTTTCATAAAAACTGTATTCCAGTTATCTTCTGAAGTGTCTATTTGGCTTTTAGGGCAACTCCTATGTCCTTGTTCTTCTAAACTGGAAGTATGTGCTATTCACACTCTCTCTTCTTTCTTTGCTTTTAGACAAGTTATATACTGGACTTCATGCTGTCCAAAATCCAAGGGACAAAATATTAAATTTTCTAAAGGACTCTTGCACTTCATAAAACCTTTGTTCCACGATGGCATCCAGCCCATAGTTTCAAAGCTAAAAAAAAAAAAAAAAAAAGAAAGAAAGAATTGAGTTAAGAATTCAGTCACAAGAAAGAGAGTGGCTTGCTATCCCCTCTCACTTAGCTTTGAATTCCAGAGAAAATGCATCTGCCTTACTTCTATAGTAGGAAGGGAAGAGAAATGCCACAGTACTTCTTCTAATTCTCTTCCATTCTCCTTTTCTCTCTGATAAATCTCTCTGGAATATCTTACCTTTGCTTATAGATGTCAGAAGTGGATCAGGGACTAAGTGTGGCAGGGGTGATTTTGTCTACCTCTTGGAAAAATCTCATGGGGATATTGTGATGTGTCTGTCATGCATTACCCTCAACTTTAGGTCTCATCAGAAAAGCAGAAACTTAGCATAACATACGAAAAGCACTTGAAAAGCCAAACCTACCAATTTTTGGGCTACTTTTACATTGCATTATAGACGCAAAGGAGAGACAAGGATCATTGATGTCAGTTACTTCACCCATACGATGATTGAATTTCTTCTGCAATACCCATGTTGGTGATTTATCCAGCCTCAACCCCTCCAGTCATGGTGATGACTCATTGTATTTGGAAACAGCTTTAGTTAGAAATCTGCCCATGTGTCAAGTCAAAATCTGCTTCTCTGTAATTTCTACCCAACATTCCTCCTTATTCTGTTCTTTGAAGCTAAACCAGACAAGCTGTTCTCTCCTGAAAACCTTTTACATGAGAATCTTTAAATATCTGAGGCTAACAGAGATGATTTTTCTCTTTTCTTCCTTAAAGATTCAGGATTCCCATTGATTCCAAATGTTTTTTAATGGGAGTGTTTCAAATATTGCCAGTACAGTGGTCTCCTTTGGGCCAGTCTATTTGCTAGATGGGGTATGACCTATATCAAGCAGAATGGAAGAATCATCATCCTTACTTTGGTATTCTCTGCTTCTAAAATCCGTCCCTCCTTCCCCTGAGCCTTTTTTCTTGGTGGAATCCTATGCATTCTATAGAACTTAGACATCTTCCTTTATATCACTCCTTTCCCCCTTTCTCTTTTCTGAAATATCACTTTATATACACACCTTTATTTTGGCATACATCTCATTGAATAGTGAATTAATAAATAATTACAATTTTATGTTCTTATTTTTCTAATTGCTAAGACCCAGAGACAAAAACAGTTCATCACTGGATTCCTCTTTTGTCTAGCTCAAATTGGAGACTTTAAAAACAATGTTGAATTAAGAAAACGCTGACTGCTGCCCAAGATTCCTTTCAGCCTTCTTACCGATTGTATCATAAGGCTGAACCATATTGAATACTTTACCAATTGCCAGTTTTGAGATATTTTCACTTTTGCTCAGCTAAATCAGGTTTTCTCCATTATACTTCCACTTCTTACATATCTGCATACACACACACACACATATGTATTTTAACATTACACATGTATTAAAGATGTGAAAAAATGTTTTAATAAAAAATAAAATCCAAATTATTTTAAGCTACTTATTTATGTAGAGTACATCTTATAGTAACTCATGGTACAATAGGTACTTAAAAATAAACTATTTCTTTTAGCCAACCTTTTTAATCCTTCTTATTACCTTCCTCTGGGGATGTTTTAATAACTTTATATAAAACTTCCTGAAGTGCCTCTACTGTGACTCCAATAGTCAACAAAAATAACCAAGTTAAGCAGATTTTTTTTTTCTTTTGTTTTATGTTGACCGCGGAAATGATTGTAGGGAAAGAAAGCTTCTCATGCCTATTCCCAAACCAAGTGTTTTAGAGGATGTGATCCCTTTGTTGACTCATGTCTGCAGCTCTTTAAATAGACACGTTTACTGCATGTCTCTGCCTCCTCCTCCCTGAAGACCACATCAACTTGTTCATTTCTAAAAGTAATCATTTGGTGTGAAGTGCTATAAAACAATGTCTGATCAACCTCAATGCATCCTCAGCCACTGAGCACTGGATGGGTATAGTAGAGAATCACTTCCTCATCTGGGATTTTCTGTCCCTTTGAACTGTCCTTTACTTGCCTTTGACTTTTCAGGTGGTGTATAAATAAATGCAATCTTGATGAATTCCATTCAAAATTTCTATATGCATTTACTAGGTGGGACATTTTGATGCTCTTAGGCCATATTTTAAAGTGTGTAGTAAGTGAGCTGTTGCCAAAAAATGGCTTGTAAATCTATTATGACCATTTATCATAAAATTATCTTTCCATTCACCATGTCATTATTTATGGTATGCTTGTTTCTCTCTGGATCTGTTGTTCTTTCCCAGGAAAGAAATGCCTTTTTTATATAACAGATCTCCATGGAAAAATCAAGTCATGTCATCCATAAATTTACTAGAATTGACTATTTAAAATTTGGCATTATAGGTGCCTGAACATAAAGAAGCAGCAAAATGAACAAGAGGAACCAGATAAAGACTAGTGGGAATTGTCTTTATCCTTGGAATGTGTCTGGAAGAATTTGCCTGTTGTCTGGAGTATTGCTTTCACATGTTTAGAGCACTTGTCTAAGGGTTGTTATTATAAACAAAAGTGAGTTTTCAGACCCCTTGAGGATATGCTCAGTAGAACAGAAGTGTGTTCCAGGAAGAACTTGGTTTCTATTTATTTGTCATCATCATTATACATAGTTTTCCCGTATTTCTTAGTCCCTGTAAACTCCCCTAATTCAAAGTTGGCCTCCTCTCTAACATTTAGCACATTGTTGGTGCTCAATAAATGTTTAACAGTTGGGATACTTATGTTTAACAGCTGCAACACGGACTCCAGGACAGCTGCATCTTAATGGTGTGTGAAGTGATTTATATGTAAGCTGCTAAAACTCGTAACTAAAGTACTTAGCACTTTAGGCTCCTCTGGGACAAAAGGTGATAGATTAAGGTAAAATGGTATTATTATTTAATTCCGAAAGAGGTAAATTACACTGGCAAAACACTATTTGATGTTACTGGCAAACCGCTGTGGTCTGTTGCTTCGTTGCCATCAGGAAACGTGGTCCGGTGGTTGGGGCTGTGGTGAGGGAGGCAGGAGTCCTGGGTACTATTTCTGGTTAATTCACTGACTTCCTGGGTGACCTTGGGCAACTCACTTAACCTTCTCATGCCTCAGTCTCCCTCCTTAGGAGCTGAACAGGGAAATGCTTTTCAAGGTTCTGCTCTGAAAGGACATTTTTTAAGAGTAAAACTTGGAATGCTTCCTTTGGCAAGAACATTTTTTGCAGTAAGGGGTGATTTGTTTGCCTCCCAGCTGCATTGTTGGCTGTTATAAAGGCAGTACATATTAATGTGTCCTCAGCTCAAACACACAGTGCGTTCTCACCCATGGATATGGGAATCTGTGTTTCAGAACAGATCTGAATCACTGTCAAAGGCTCCTTGATTCCATGTTTACTTGTTCATGCACACTTACGATGTTGTTCTCACCATTTTAAAAATACATTGGGAAGAAATATAAATGAGCATTTTCTTGTTGGTGAAAGCAGTCTGGATTGTGAATCAGCTCTAGCAGTTAGAGAAAAGCCAGTTCATATGTTTGGGAAAAGAATAAACAAAACCCCCAAACTCAAAGCCTCTATTGATTTCTCAGTTGAAGAAGAGCATATAGAACATAGAGGAGTTCTCCTTCAGTCTAGTCTGCCTGTTGGATGGGATGGTCATGTCAATCAAACTGATAGTATTTCAGACTCTGTAGAGACCAGATCCTGAATTCTAACCCCTTTGCTTCACTCTCAACTCCTGGATGACATCTTAGCCCACTGCTTTCCTGAAAATGCCTAAGCAGACATATACCAATTCACCCACACCACTGGTTAGATGTGGGCGCCTTAGAAAATTGGTAGGTATGAGGTGTGAAGTGTAAATAGGAAAAAAAGAGAACATCAAAAAAAGATCAGTACATAAAATGTATTCAGCTTCTTGATTAAAATCTAAAATGTTCCAATGAAATTCTTTCCTGATGGATTCTTATCACTTATCAAAATGCATTGAAGTTTTTAGGGATATAAAGAGTATCACTGACTCTGATCCTCATTTTAACTATCTTTAGAAAGACAATAATTAGCACATACTTCTATAGTTCAATGGCTTCTGTTCACGGAAATTGAACTGACCTTGAAGGATAAAAAAAGTTTGTATGCGGAACATAAGTACACGCAGCATGTTTTTTTTTTTTTTTTTTTTGAGTTTATGGCTGCTGGGTTGCCATTAGATATTTTTTTCCTTTATTGATGGTGGTTATTAACTGTGCTATGATTTGTTGTTATTTTAGGATTTAAAAAAAATCTCATTTCCAATTTTTGCTTTGTATATTCTGAGAATGAGTACTAAAATTTACAAGATTTTTCATGTCGATCAAAAGACAAATAATTGGGGGCTGGGATTGTGGCGCAGTGGTAGTGCGCTCGTCTAGCATGCGTGAGGCACTGGGTTCGATCCTCAGCACCACATAAAAGTAAAAAATAAAGATATTCTGTCCACCTACAACTAAAAAAATAAATATTTTAAAAAAAAGACAAATAATTGCTTATTCACTTATTTTCAGCCTTAATCAAGAAATCATTCTTAGTTTGCAATAAAAGTACCTTTTACCTATAAAATTAATTGTAATATTAAAATTCCTATGCAAAAAGCAAATGTGATACTATGAGTTTAAAACTCTGTAATCATTACTGTTGTAAGGACTTCTTGTTAATCTGCAGTTTCTTAGAAACACAACTCTCAGATTTTGGTGGAAGAGACAATATATACTAAATGTCAACACATCCTCACCTTAAAAAATATGTGTATACACAATATGTTTATTGAATACAGGTAATAAAAATCTTAAAGATTTTATGATAAATGAAGTAAAAGAGCTGGGCAAGGTCAAGAGTTGTTTATGATTAAAAAATGTATGTTGTTTTCACTATGCTGATTATGTAGGTACTTTGAGGATATTAATGTATCAGTTATTGTTGATGAAGGTAGGTGTTAACCCAAGAAAGAGGTGTTAAAGAGAATTTTATAAAACTAAAGCACTGATGCAGACTTATCCAATGTATGATCTGTCTGAAATCTTTATGACTCACTGAAATCAGAAAAAAAGCTGAATTACTTGATTGCTTGACTTTTCAGGGTAAAACAATAACAGACTACCAAATTTTAATAACCTTATGGAACTATATAACTATACCCAAAGAAAGGTTAAGTAGCTTGTCCAAGATCATGCAGCTAGTATTTGGGAAAGTTGAGAGCCCCACTCCACCAGCCACACTCAGAACCACTACATGGTATTTTCTCTGCAACAGTTTTGCGAATACTGCAGAAATTGTAGGACTGTACTGTCAATGTATTGGCTGGACTTAGACATACTACATTGTTGTCCATGTGGAGAAAATGACTTTCAGGAGACAGTAATACACACAAATCCAACTACATATACAGACCATATCTTGTCATCACTTAAGGAAATTTTCCAGTATAATAATATCATCTCAGAATTGTAAAGACCACAAATAATTTTTAACTGATAAAAACATAAACATTGTACATAGTAATGGGGTACCATATAATGTCTTAATATGTGTGTATATTAATAATGTTTAAGTCATATTAACTCAAAAATAATTTTTAAAATTTTGAATTCACCTTAAGAACCCTGAGGGTCTGAGATATTACCCTACACAACACCATGAATGCCAGCAGAAGACACGAATTTACTTTGTCAGAGATGAAAACTAGATTATCCAGGGCACAACAGGCAATTCATGTTTGCACTGGCTCCTCTCTTCTCATGGATGCCAAGGGGGTCACTAGGAGATGGTGGCAGGTGGATATTGTACATGTACTGTGTTTGTGTCACTGCTGAGAAATTCCAGTCTCTATAAATTGCAAGCAAACCTGGATAACCTTTGCCCAGAGTGAGATCTCATGGTTTCTTTTATCTTCATTATACCAATCAACAAAGAGATCTGTCTTCTGCCTGGGAAAGCAACACTATTTCTGTCTTCCAAAGCTGTTTGTCTTTCTTAAAAACATCTGAAAAGACATTTTGGAAAAGATTGTCTGGAATAAAAGCTATGAGTAACTCTTATCACAAGATATGATTATACACATAAAAGACCCATGAAGAACTGGCTCCCAACAATATATTATTTCCTATAATCCAGGCTATCTCATTTGACTGAAACACAAATTCTGTGAGATTAATATGGAAGAACTTAGATATTTTTTAATGTATAGGTTTTGCTACTAATAAAATGACTTTTTGACTAGGTAAGACTAAAGTGGCTTCTATAGCCTAAAATTTGGTTAATAAGATATATAGGTGTTGGAGAATGTTAATTGATGTTTAATGGGATTAATTCTTATAAAGAAAGAATTAGTATTAAAAGGATTTTTTCCTCTAATACTATTTTATGTTCTTTATGAGTGGCTACTTGATTAGGTGTAAAAGAACTAAGTACAAAGATTTGTGTTGTAAATCACCTGCAATCAAAAGGAAAAGAGAAAAGAAGATAATACATTTCCTAATTTGTAATATAACTCAATTGAAAATGGTGATATGGTTTGATACACTATGTAGGACTGTATTATGTTAGACAATGCAAATCTATCAGAACACCATCATAGAATGATCTATTATATTCTCAGAATCTAGGGTGTGTCCCTTTTTAAGTGTGCTTATTTCGTTAGGGCCATCCTTTAATAATTGGAAAAATTTAGAACAAATAAACGTGGTTTGCTTTGCAAAGTGATTTGCTTACTATCTCTAGGCTCTTTTATTTTGCAAGGATGGGTTAGATTTCAATGCACTTCAATGAGTAAAATTAAACCATAGAATGTCATCTACTGTTAATTAACAAGGAAGAGATAATCATATGGTTTGGTTATATAGGAGTGTGTGAGGATTGGAGGTAGGAGGGCTCTCATTTCTATTACTGACTCTATATGACAGGCTAGAAGCCAGACAGCAGGTCCTAGGCAGCTTTAAGTGAATTATAACAGACATAGAGCAATGAATAGTGTTGATTGTTAATGCACAAGTATTTTGGGGGACTATGGTTGTTTCAACACCAAATGAAATTATTGTTTCTTATTTTAGGGAGCCCTTCCATTATTATTGATGACTGACACAAGTTGAAAAATGGCTACAATTGTCCAACTTCCAAGATATATTTGCAGTAAATTCTGGGAGATTTTGCCTCATTCATCAATGGAATAGGTTGTCCTAAATACACAAGATCATTCAACCCACAGCATCTTTGTAGCAGCTGACAAGCTATTCTTGCTCAGTCAGACATTTAAACCTTGTCCTTCAGCAAAGTGAAATGAGTGGAATGTTCTCATCAAAAGTCAAAACTTAAAAAGCAAGATTTGATCTGTCAAATAGTCAAGTATGTTAGAGATGAAAAATAAAGCTGTTAAGATACAAAGGCCTTTTTTTAGACTCTTGTTTCCCTGTCAAGTGGAGAAAGTCTTTCTGAGGCAAGATTCTTTTTATGCACATTTCATAATTATTTGTTCACCTATGTGTGTACTCAGGATTAATAATGCTAAGGTCATGTTAACAAATTTACATAGGCTTCTAATCAACATGTGGTTATTAGCTGGGAATATATTGGAATTATTAGGTCCTCAAATCTTGTCTGCTTCTCACAAGCTTCTAGGTGTCAAGAAGGGATATCAATTCAGTATGAAAGATTAACATGGAATTAATTTAATTTCATTTCTAAAATATTACCTTTATTAGTAGTTATTCTTTTTTGTGGTTATTTATGGAAATATCTGCAATAAAAATCACTGTAACAAAGATAACTACTAAATTTTTCTCATAGCCACAGTTCAGATCAGTTATAAGAGAAACTTGTCATCTAAAATTTGGCTAAATAATATCTTTATTTGGAGGTTAGGTAAGGTTACCAGATAAAATATATATGGATATTTAAATTAGAACTTCAGATAAACAATAAACTTTTTTCAATATGTGTAAGTATGTCCTAAGTATGGTATGAGCCATACTTAAACTGAAATAACTATTAACTGTTCATATAAAATTCAGTTCTAACTGGAAAAATCTTTGTATTATTATTATCATTTTATAAATTTGGCATCTTTAGTTTGAGAGGAAACAAATATTTGAATTGAGGTAGGTATCTACTGAAGTCTCAAATAAAAAGGCTAAGAACACTCTTGTTAGGAAGGCTCTGGTAAGATTTTCTCTATCTTTCATCTGTTTACCAAATAAGGTGGAAGCCATTGACAAAGGCAAAGCATTTGTTCTCATCGCAGTACTGACTGATTATGAAAGAAGCTTATTTTCCCCTAACATTGAAAAAAATCACTGCTTGGAAACCGATTTCTTTTTCTCCGTGTATCATGCAGCCACTAGATGGCAGTAGCAGCCTATCATACCCCACCCCCTCCCAGCACTGTAGCCAATTTTCTGTACCTTGTCTGTCCTCTTTCCCGTCACAGGTTTCAGCTTGTCACTTTTCTGTCCCTTCCTTGTTTCCTATTTTTACTTTTATTCAAACACCAGGAAAGCCAGCTGGTTGAGGAAGTCGTGTGGTGCTTCACATGTTTGTCACAGGGATGCTAGGACTGAAAAGCCTAACTGGTTTTCTACACTGCAATGTTGGATACCAGGCACCAGGGCAAGGGACACCGTGCACCTGACACTGTGGCTGAGCTAACAGGACATGGAGGCCACTGATGCTTGCTGAGTAAGCTCTCGACACAAGACACAAGTCTGCACCGCACCTCCTGCCCTGGGAATCTCTTTTAGCTGCAGTCCAGTGCAGAGTGGTGGATACAAGCTTATGTGAGATTCTCAAAGATTGGAGTTGAATTTTTAGTGGCTGTGATGTGTTCGTTTTCAGGACACAGAGGTGTTAGGAATTGATCTTGAGTTTGTAGTGAGTATCTCTTAGAGATTTTTAAAGTTGGTAAGGGAAAGAAGAACTGTTACATTTTATTAAACACAGAATCCCCTAAAATTCTTGTTCCAAGGGATGAGAAGGAGGAGGGGGAGTATTGTAAAAGGGAATGAGTGAAACGAACTTGAGCCTGTTCTCATCCTTAGCAAGAACAGCCACCATGTGGGAAGCTACTCATGGACTCCTCCCACCTCTTCTCCAGGGCTGGTTCCCAGCTCAGGCTCTGGAATGTTTGTAAAAGATGTCTACACGGAAGTCTTTGCAGTTGAAATTGACTAGTATTCTTTTCTTAAAATCCGTATTGTAGCTCTTTCCAACTAGTATAGCTTCTTTGATTTGAAAATTCCAAAGAAGATTCTAAACATAGTTTAGAATCTACTTGAACCACTATGTTGTTCTTTATTGTTAAACTAAAACCGTGAATTCCCATTCACTTTAGACTAGTCATCAACTCTTCCTGGGAAAGGCTGGAATGCATGTTCAAAACAGTCTTGCTAATGGCAAGAATCGTCAATCCATTAGAAAATTCCTGGGTCTAGGAATATGTCAGTAGTCTTGTTCCGCTTGCTTTGAAATGTTAAAAAAAGGCTCTTCTTCATGTAAAATTCTGCTTTGTAGTTACATGTAACTTATTTGCTTCTTACCACACTGGTAATTTATAAGCAAGGAAGAATACTTGAAGAATACTTTAATATGATACATCAAGAGATTGTCAAATAATGGATATAAATTATCTTTCAATACATTTTTTCATTGATTGACATTGTAATTTGGAATATTCATTCATTTGTGCATTCAGAATTCATTCCTTCATTCATTCCTTCATTCATATTTTATTCATACATTTGACAAATATTTATCTTCTGTGTATTAGACATTGTGCTAAAAAGCTGGGTGAAAAAAAAAAAGACCAAAATGGATATTACCCTGTCCTCTATAGGGCTTATGGTACATTTGATAGCTTCCTTTATGGGAGCTGTATATCAGCTAGTGATTTTAAATTTAGAGGCAATGTAATGTAGTGGAAACAGAAACTAACATTCAAAGAGTGCCTCCTACTAACTATATATTATTTCATTTCTCTCTTTTCAGTCTAGAATATCATCTTATACCAGGAATTCATATATAGAATTACATTTGCCACTTTTAAACAATTATTTATAAAGTTTATATTGTAGGAAAATGTCAGTAGAGCTCCTAGTTATAAACTTTTTCAGTACACTTATTCAACAATAGTTATTGAAAGTCGATTTAGTGCCAGATGTGCCCAAGGTATGATAGGTAGAGTAGTAAATAAGATTAACAACATCCTTATGCTAATGGAGGTTATATTTGAGTGGTTGTAACATATAAATTGGAACTATGAATTTTATGACCTTACTATTAATTGTTGGTGAAAAAGATTCTTTCCCTGGTGAACAAAGGATTCATATATATATTCTATAAATTAATGAGACCTAATCAGCAGTACCAGGAGAGTCAGTGTGTAGTGTGATGGGGACAGCAGCCTCTGCCTATACATAGGTTTCCAAGGCAAGTGTAGACTTAGTTTTAGATTTAAAACACAACTTGTTTTCCTTTCTCTTCCTACATTTTTATCTATCTGTCATGCATCTGTCTATCTATTATCTGTCTAAATTCTGGATGATGATCAAAAAGAATATTAAAAAATATTCTGGGATCCAGAGAAGCAACTCAGCATCCTACACTGTACATTGCTGAACTATGGTGGTAACAAAGAGTTCTCATAAGGGTGTTGTTGCAAGCCTTCCTATCAAAATTTAGCTAAAATGCTGAATAAATAAAATAAGGACAATTTTCTTCATAGGGAAAGCATAATGGAACGTCAGTTTTATGGATTTCTGAAATTGTTTGGGTTTCAATTGTTTTTCAGGACAAATCTTCAGAAAACTCTGCCCCTATTTCATCTCCAAACTGGAGTTTGCAAACTCAGTACAAGTAAATATAAATGTAAATGTAGATGGAACTTTTACCCTGTAACATAAAATGCTTTTTATTTGATTTCTCTTGATTGCTGCCAAGATGAGTTGATAGATACATTACAGCTTGTGGTTTCTGGATTTTGTTGCAAATGTTGGAGCAAGGGATTGATTGATTGGTATAAACATGTGGCAATGGCAACAGCTGCTTATTAAAAAAAAAACAGAAAAGGACTGAAATCGTTTAAACAGTAGTTACATTTATAACATATGTACTCCTGGATATTTTTAACTTTTTTTTTGCCCTCAATAAAAACAAAATGCTTGTGCAGATAGCAGGAAAATCACTGCATTCCAAATTCAAATGTTTGTACCTTAGGAGTATGAACCTTCTCTCAGATCCCTTTTAAAACTTTATTTCATTGTTTGTCTTAATTTCCTTAGGCTTAATTAAAAAATAGTTACCATGTTTATTTGAATTTTTACAATTACAACTACTTTATAGCAAATGGCTTTCTTTCCTTTTCTATGAGACTTCCTTTAATCTTGACTTTTCAAAAATAGGTAAGGAAAAAAAATTAATCTGGTTATTATTAGTAACTACCTTTTATTTTTTTAATTAGTTAATGATATTGTATGAGTCATGTAATATTTAGCATGTATAATGGCATTTCAAAATTTTTCAAATTTTTAAAAGTTGATCTTTAAATGATCTTCCTATAATATGGAGATCTTTTTCCCAAGAACAATTGAGATTAAACAGTCTGCTATGTCACAAATATTTGGTTTTTCTATCCTTGGGAAAACACTATTTTTCCATAAAATGTATACATGCACGTGTGTGGGGTGTGTGTGTGTGTGTTTAATGAGTACTTTCTGGTCAAAAATAATAGATTGTGAGAATCAGAATAGATTTTAGAGACAATGTGGTGTGCATCTTCATTATTCTGATGCTGGTCTTATGGACTGGGAAGACTGAAGGACCTTCCTGACCTATTAGAAGTTGGAGGAGAAAGAGCCAGGACTAAAACTCAAATACGAAATTTCAGTGACCAGGAATATTTTTACATTTTTAAAACTGTATTCTTAGGGTGTGATATCAACCAAAATATGTTATTTTTTCTTCTTAAAATTTTTACTTATGCATACCTTTTTTTTTTGGACTTGAGCTCTTAGAAAAAATAGAATTACATCTTAGATTCTTAGTCTACATCGCCTATTAATTTCTCATCTCCATAGGACATATGTTGGATTATTGTTCCTGTACTCCTGATGAGGAAATGGAAAAGAAAAGAGGTGAGAAGCATAATAGGACATTTAGCTTCCCATAGTGGAAAAATTTTATTTCAAAAGGTCTTTTGTAAATTTATTACAAATACACATTCATTAGCATCTCGGAATTCATTTCTCCATAAAAAAGATTATGCATAATGGTTGAGTTTCTAGGAAAAACACCCAAAATACTGATAGAGCTTATATCTAGAATGCAGCTTTGAATGAAGCTCAATGTGAAAATATATACACATCATATTTAATGACACTCTTATGGGAAAATGGATTCTGATTTTCCTCATGAAATAATGGTTGCACAAAATATGGAATGCAGGAGAGGAAAATTATTTTTTCTTCAACCTTCATGAGTTCTTAGTTGGAATGGTCTCCTATAACAAAAAACAGATTAAGAAGAGAAAAACACAAAGCCAGCCTCAGCAATGGCGAGCCGCTAAGCAACTCAGTGAGACCCTGTCTCTACATAAAACACAAAATAGGGCTGGGGATGTGGCTCAGTGGTCGAGTACCTCTAAGTTCAATCCCCAGTGCCAAAAGAAGAAGAAGAAGAAGGAGGAGGAGGAGGAGGAGGAGGAGGAGGAGGAGGAGGAGGAAACAAAACAAGTTTATTAATGTGTGCCATGCACATCACAGCAGAGAAACCTCCATAAGAAGCAACTCAATATGGTAATTTAAAACTCCACTTATCTTCAACAGAGAGCAATGAATTGTAGAAAAATGACAGGATGAAGGAAAGTAGTTTGAGGCTTCCTAGGGCCTGAAAGGTAAATAAATGGGAGGATACCAATAGAGGGAGATTTGTCTGTAGACTCCTCAGATGCCATCTCTGACCTAAGTGTCTAACATTGTCCCTGGTAGAGGAGAATTTGTGCCATGTTCTGAGGCGGAAAGGGGAGGATGGAAGAAAATAACTTTTTTTCTGCTGACTGCTCCTTGTCTTTAGCTCAAATACTTTTGTTATGTCAAAGAAGCACATTTTAGGGTAACATTGTTTCCCCAAATGGGTCAAAGGAGATACAATGTAGACATTAACATAATTATTGTGACATGTTAGGGCATGTCTTGTTTTTTTCTCCCAACCAACTTCTTGCATCTTTTTCCTAAACTTCTTTCAGGTACCTGGACTTGGTCTTGGCTTCACATTTGAAGCCAAGAGGGATGAAAATATGGAGACTCAGATTGGGATAAGTAGAAAGACGGTTGTGCTACCCATGTCCCAGAGGATCTGACAGGTTTGCTGAGGTGTAAAATGCTTAATGCTTATACATTTTGAAGGGCTTTCTTTTCGTATGGATTCAAAATTGGGTAAAATGTAATATTTATTTAAAATGAGAAAAAGTAAATTATCAGTTTAAAAAAGCTGAAAAATACTATAAACATTACAAAAAAAATGTCCATTTTTTGTTAATCAATTCTTTAGCCCAACTTCAGAGTATTCCTTCTTAGTGTCTTAATTTTATAGTTCTTTTTAATGTTTACATTGCATGCTCTTTGGCATTTTATATGTAACTGATTTTATAATACCACATTATTACCAAGAATCGAAGAAGTTTCCTCTTTCATTCGTTGTGATTAAGTTGTTTTATTATTGATGTTGGGGATACTTAGCATGTGATTTCAAATGTGCTTCCAGTTTATACTGTCATTGTGGATTTGCCACTTCAAACAAGGATTTCATACATTCTATTTTGTGGGAGTCTCAAAAACTGTTACACATTTGTGTTTGTATATAATGAATGAATAAATATATTTTTAACAGGGTAGAATTTCATTTTGCCTGAGTGTTAGTGAGAACTGGAACCTTTCCTTATATTTTACTTTTCTGATGAGTAGAAGAATTTTCCATAGGTTGGCTTCTGACATAATACCTTTCAAATCTTCTTTCTCTCATACTTACCATTTACTTCTGGTACATGGCACTGTGCAAAACATTTATATTACAATATGTCACTGTGCTAGGAAATCAACACAATAGATAGTGAGAGTGCTCCTGGAAGCCACTTCTACAGTGTGATAGGTAGCAACAATTTATCATGAATGGAAATGACTGTGAAGCCATATACGTGTATTCCAGTAAACTCATGCTAAATATATAGGCAACCAAGTTTCTTTTTTAGCTGGATCCCCAAAATGGCCACTGCTACTTCAATTCATCTCAATGGCACGCAAAGGAGAGGAGTTCAGGTTAGAAGGAAATTGCTGTTTTAGTGGACTATGGTTGAAATGCATTAGTTTTTTTTTCCTTCAAAATTTACAACAGAATATGACCATGAGATCATTGTTAGTGGTTTATGCAAATGAGGAGTCATGAGGATGAAGTTTACACAGCTTTAAGGTAAATCTACCTGTGGGTTCTATGTATTTTCTATTTTTATCTGTTACTATTCTCCAGACCCTGACACCTGGCTTCTTGTGTCAGGTAGTTCACCTGCTTGTTGTGAGTAAGCAGAGGGTTCAGTTGCATTAACTCCTAACAGGAATAGAAGTTCAAGCCATGCAGGAGTATGTTTAGTGTGTCTTCATCCATACTGTGAATGACAACTACTTATAGTTTATTGTAGACTTAGCACAGACCAGATGTAGTTGATTATAGATTTAACAAAGACTGGGCTGATAAAAATACATTTAGTAAATATATTTACTAGTATCAACTTGCATATCTTTTCTAGGAATTAGAAAGCTGTTAACTCCAGGTGTTTAAGAAAATTCAGGGAAAAACTGCTTTCTCATTTTGACCCTTTCCTCATTTGAAGATCTTTTTTTCTTTCCTTCTTTTTCTCTTTCTGTCATCAAGACCCTTGCATAGAAAATTTGCTGAGGCCTCCAGCATGGGCTAATCAGCCATTTAAGGGGATATGAGAGAACAGGACAAGAACAAAGGGACCCCAAACCCTTACCCTCAGCTCTGCAAGGGCCCCGCCTTCTCCCCAGAGGTGATCCGGGATGATCAGCACCTGTACTGTATGCTTATCTCTCCTATCTCATTTTCTGTAATAAACTCCTGCCTGTCACTATGCAAGGCTTGCTTGAAAGCCTCCTGTGGAATCACAATAACAGGTTGTTTTGGACCTCTGTAGTCTGTTTGGTTCCATGGCTGAGTCTCCACTCCATTAATAAACTTTCTTATTACCTTACATAAAATGTTCTCAAGCTTTACCACATGTCAGAATCACCTGGGTGGTTTGTTAGACTATAGCTAGATGGTGCCACCCCTAGTATTTCTTATTCCTTGGACTTGGCTGAGGCCCAAGGATTTGCATTTCCATCAGGTGCCTTGGTGAGTTTGAAACTGCTGTTCTGGCGACCTCACAATAAGAACAACTATCTCAGACTAACTTTGTGAAACTTTTATGAATTCCTGTCTTTATTCTTGTCCTTTCTGACCATTGCTTCAATGTCTCCTTTCTCACCATGCCAAGGAAGCAACATGTGTTCAATTCTGCTCCTTTGGGAAGATGGAGAGTCAACTGAAAATTATTTTCCCTAGGGAGATAATTTAAATAACACTTAAAATAACAGACGATCTGTTGACCTTGCTGTATAATAGTATGTAACACTTATTTCTGGCTGAAACAGATTGGGTTTTTACCTTTAGGCATTTCACATACAATGTTGTATAACATATAAAGTAGACTTGAATTCTTATGTAGTTCTTTCTTAAGAAAGGCAAGAGAGAATTCACAGTTTGTATTCCCAGAGGGGAATGGGAAGCACTTATTCTAGAATGACTACCATAGGTCACTATTCGTTTATAAAACAGTTACTTAAGATGGTTAAGGGTAATTTGGAGATTTCAAGTATATTCCCAGAATCTTGGTACTAGCAGCTTCCTGACCTTATTAGCTACACCTTATAATTTATTTGCTTTTGTTTCAGCATAGGCATGCTGTAACTGAATGTCATGATTAATAAACTCTTCTTCAAACTCTGTTACCTTTGCATTTGTATTTGCCACTGAATGAAGGTAATAGAATTTTAACTCTACAGGTGGAATTTCTGATTCATGAATGCTGAGCTCTTGGAACCTGTGTTTGGTTGTGCATTTTGGAAAACTCATTTTTCTTGTAAACTTGGTTGCCGTATTACAAAGGTACACAACAAAGATGATCATGTTAACAAAATCAACTCCATTATTCATTTGTAAAGCAAAAATTAATTGAATGCCACCTGTGCTGTGTCCTCCATTAGGCAATAGCAACAAGAATGATCAACATGATTGATATGTTCCCTCTCTGCCTTCATCTCAGAGTCTTTCTGGGAAGATGGGTAAGCAAATATGCACTACCAATAATAGACTGTATGGTAAGCAAAATGAAAAGCACACTCCAGCTGGGCCTGATGGGTAAGTAATGTGAGACCTGGAAGGGAAAGGACTCAGGGATGCTTTAGCATGATGGGAACTGTGACATCATCCACATACTAAGGAAATGAGAAGGCATCCTACTTACCTCAGATTAAAAAGTTGGTGCTCCTCACACAAATCTTCTTCTGCTCGAAACTGCTAAACTTTTTAACAATAAATATTCATGAGTAAGCATTCTGTTTGGATTCCAGTATCAAAAGGGCAGACAGTAGAGACCTACGTCCCTTGGGAATGCTTATTATTCCCATGTGGAATAAAGGGAAACAGGCTTGTTAGTTTAGACACCAGGAACTAGATAATCAGCAGCTAGCAACCATAGAAATGGAAATTCAGAAAGACTTTAATGATCTGCTACAGTGGAGCATTTGGCGAAGTTTGTCCAAGAACAAGTAGACATGAGGGCTGTTGGACCCCTCTATCCATTTTTTTTTAAAAAATACATTTTGTCCACACCTGAAATGCACAGCAATGATCAACTGTTGTAAACCAGAATAATAGCATATTTGGCAGTAATACTTGCAAAAATAACAAGGGAATAGTAGGAAGCCTGCCGAGAGCACCCTAGGGAGCTGAAATGCAAAGCTTCCTGCACTTGTAAGATAATGGAATGAGATTCCTCTTGGCCACCTGTAGTGCTAAATGGAAGCCCCCTAAGGGATAAAATTCCGTAGCAACCTGGCCCTCCTCCTTTACCAGCTTTGACATTCCTTCTCACTACCTTGTTTTTGGCTGCATTTTCCCCCACAAATATAATGCAAACACCTTAATTAGTCCTCAAAGTATTAATGTGCTTCTATTTTGAAATGAATACCTTAAGTCTTTTTTGTTTGATGCATCTTCTTCTATTCTGGTACAGTCACCTTCCTTCACGTTCCTTGTCAAAAAGGTAGTGAATAACTAACATTGATAAAGCTAAAGAATGCTCTAGAAAGAGAAGAACAAAATAGGTAAATCTCTCTGTAACACAGCCACACCTCACCGTGCTTGCAGATCTCATAAATCAGGTTCAGTAACAAGGGTTGAAGGCACATCCTGTGCAGGAAGGGAGATGGGTGAAACTCACTGGAGAAGTGAAGGGTTCTGACCATAAACAGAAAACCCAGTAGTCTGGGTAGAAATGGTGAGGGGGGTAGGGTCACATCTATCTCTCTGTGTTTGGTATATGTTGTGAGTGGTGCTATTAATTACTTGGAGGTGGACTGTCTTTAAATGCAAGCGTATATTCAGTTACACCAATCATCAAACACAAGCAATTAGTGCAAAAAATGTTGGGTGTGCTGGAGCACCCCAACCAGCATTTAATGCACATTAATTAAACATTATAAGCAAATTACACAATTCTAGGGTAATTAAACACTACAAGCAAATCACACAGTCCTAGGGCAACCATGAGCCCCAAAGTACCTCCGATGCCACATGACTTCTCTTAGCAGAAGAGCAGACATTGTCATCGTCTGGTGGTTCTCTCCAGCCAATGACTGGACGTCAGGGAATGGTGGAGTTGATCTGGGGACGAACAGCAAGGCGGCCAGTCTCACTGATGTCCTCAGAGCAAAGATCTCTGATGTGGCAGGACGAGTGATTTATATACAGTTCCAAGTTGGTGCTCATTGTTCTCGTGCTCCAGTGTTGTTCTGTCTGTCTCTAGATGATGGTCCTTATCAATTGTGTCCAGTCATGACTAAGCATGCCTGTAGCTGCTGTTCCTCACAGCCAGCAACTTAGTGAGTCTCAGTATGTCCCAGCATGTCTATGGCAGATGCTCCTTACAGTATAGTTGTATTCAGAATGACAGAATTTTAGCCAATTTGACTGGCGTGTCAAAAATACATACAAATCCATGTCTGGGACCTTCAGAGCCATGTAGTGTGTGACTTTAGTTTAGTTATGAAGTTGATATGTATGTTTTAAAATTGTTTGATATTGCTCTTCATAATCACTGGAAAAGTAATCAAATATCAGAGACAATTATAATTATTTGTTATGATTTGAATCGTAAAAGTCTCTTGAAAGCTCATGAGCTAAAGGACTGGTACCCAGCTGATGGCATTGTTGGAAGAGGGTGGAAACTTTGGGAAATTTCAGGAGGTATTACATAGTGAGGGGAAGCTGAATCATTGAGACTTTTCCCTCAAAGAGGATATTTGGACCTCGGTCTGTTCCTCTCTTTCTTCCTAGGCACCATGAAGTGAGCAACTTTCCTCCCCAATGCTTTCCAGCCATGACATACTGGCCTGTCATACACTAAAAAGCAATGAACCCAAGCCAGTACAGCCTTCTGAAACCATGAACCAAAATAGAAATTTTCTCCTTTTTAGTTGTTTATCTTTGGTATTTCGTAACTGTAACAAAGTTGACTAACATACTATTGCTATCAGCTGAAATATATATATGTATATATACATATATATACATATGTCATATCAAGTTTATAATATAGTATATAAAATTTCAGTGTCATTGTTACTTTTTTAACATTTGGAATCACAAAACCCTACTTGTTTCACATGTGACTATTAATCCAAAGTACAAGTTAGTAATTGACAATGGAATCACATTTTATTCCATCTTTTATATTTACATAATATAACTACCCACTTATCTCTCTTTCCACCATCTGAAAATCAAGTGTAAAGTAATTTTCTGCAAATATTCTGATCAAAGTTTAGTTGCAAATGCATTTCCTAAGCTTATAATGGAGGAGTCCCTTTGTCCTGAAGCTAAAGAAATTAAAGTAGGGCATTGGCAAGAACTTTGCAAATAACGGTAAATTAATATTTTGGTTCTATGCCCCTGGGGAGCTATGTGGATCTTGTTTCCCTAGTGGTCACAAGTTGCACTTAGCCCATCAAATTTTGTCAGGCTTAGTTTGATGTACACCGATTGGTTTAAGCACTAGGCAATTAGAGGTATTGACAAGTTTTTGTTTTCTCAATAGAGTTCCAGGTTAGCAATGGAAAAGCAAACGTGTTATATAAGAGGTCATAGGAAATAAACTCCAGAAGTAAAGACAGAGGGACACTTATATTTATAAAACATTTTTCATTTCAACATCTCAAAATAATTTTAAATGTACTTGCCAATTGGAAGAAAGTTACTTTTCAGCCAAAGACAATAGATGCTGACTCACTTAATTCATAACTAATCCAAAGTCATTCACTACATTTCTGTGAAGTTCTAGGACTTGTATATATAATATAACACTCCAGGCTAAATTGACTGCCATTCCAGTCTTCCCAAAGCCAGCTTCTAGTGTTTTCTCAGTGAAAGAACTGGGAAGATACCAAAGAGAACATTCAGATCCAAAATCTCTTCTGGATGTGTACAGAGATCCTGAGAGCTGGGGTAAAATGTAGTGCGTAGGGGTCATTTCTCTTTTGTTTAAAATAATTTTGAAGCCATGTAATCTATTAGGGTCTAGGTATTTCCGTAGAGAACACAAAGTCCCTAGGTGATACTCTCTGAATGTACCTGTATTATCAAAGTCTTGAAACTGGGGGCTCTCTATCAATGATACTAGACAGTTTATTTAATGTTCAACTTATGATGATTGAAGTTGTCTACCTGAATACAATGCTAAGCACATAAAAGTGATGCAATATAAATTTGAGAAATTTGGATAATTTTTGCAAAATTTTCCATAACATCTCATTTATATCAACCTCTACTACGTAACATTGCTTCACAACACATAAATGTAAAACAATCCATCAAATACCTTTGAATCATATTGCTGCTTCTATCTTCTTCTAACCATGGAGTTATTCTGAGCTATATTGGTCTTTTTCTCTTTAGGTGAATGTATATTTTTGAAATGTGTTGAACTTCTAAGATAATAAGCCTCAAAGCAATATGTCTTATTTTCATAATGTCTAGAATAACTTGCAAATCATAATGACATGGACTGTCTTCTTATTTTTTTAACTCTGAAATGTTCAAAGGTACCCAGAGGCTAATAAATGATGGGTGAATCTCATAAATGTAATAAATACATAATAACTGGCTAAATAAATAATAGATATATAGGTTCGCTATTGACTTTCATGAGAGAGATGTGTATACAGGAAGAAAGAATATAGGTTGACAGTTTTTAAAGTGCTTTATAAAAGGAGCCATTTAAATATAATATATTGCTATTATTCCAGAGGCAAATACTTCCCTATAAGTAAAGGGCCTGTCAGCATTTCTTTTGGAAGCTTTCATTTTAAGGGTGTGTAACTCAACTCTAAATTGTGCTGTCAGCTGAAATATGGTATATAAAGTTTCAGTGTCATTGTTATTTTTTCAACATTTGGAATCACAAACCCCCACTTTTTTCACATGTGGACATTAATCCAAAGCAGAAGTCAGTAATTGCCATGCTATCAAATTTTATTCCATCTGAATAAGATGATATTTCCTATGAAATTGAGGCTGCCAACACTAAGGAGCATACGTAAATAGATTTTTGTGATTCGGCTTTATGTCAGTGTTTTGGCCAAATATAATGTGTAGGTGGATGCTGTAATGCTGGCTTCCAAGTCATTTGGAGGAAAATAATTATGCCTGGGGCACTGGAAAATTTTCAATTTTGAACTAGAGATGTGAAAGTATTAACAATCACGCCTACTGAGATGAACTATCTACCAGTGACATTTAAAACTAGCCTATTCATTTCTATTCTTTATGGGCTAGATGTCTATTTCAGGAATTTATGGCAAACATCTGATCCAAAAGTAGTTATGTTCTTGACAACAAAAAGTGATAAAGAAGCTGTAGAGAGCAATGAAAACTGATGGGGACAGAGAGTGATAAACAGCAAAAGAGACCCATTAAGGGCCAAATGATTGGTAAAGCCCAAGGAGAAGGGACTGAGAGCTAAATTGGAGTGCAGGCTGATCATTTCACAGGTGCAATCAGCCAGCCCAGACTCACTGTGCTTGGTCTGCTCTGGGTTGAAATCTGAAGGCAACTTATTAGAGTTGGTCTGATATCATTCTGTAGTTGTGAGAAGACAGGAAAGGCCCTGACTTGTGTTTTTAAAGAACTTAATATAATAAAATCAAAAATAAAATATTTCCTACCACGAATGAGCAAAATAACAAGGAATGCAAGTGTGACATATAAGTTTCCTGGTGGGAAGTATGGTTTGTAATGAGTCTATTTTATTTTTTTTATTTTGAAACAGGGGCTTGCTAAGTTGCTTAGGGCCTTGATTAGTTACTGAGGCTAGCCTCAGCCTCCTGAATTGCTAGGATCACGGGCATGCATGAATTCTGATTTTTTAAAAGCATAGTATGCTCTTGCATTCAGAGAGTAGGGGCTTATATTCAGTTGGTTTTCTTTTTCAACAAAAGACTGAAAACACAACACTTTGGTGTTTTAGAAGTGACATTTAAGAACATGCTTCCCTTTCCTCTCAGCCAACAAAAATAAAGGCCTAGTCATATTTGCTGGCTGTTCTCATCACCACAGTGCAAATATAAACCAAGAGGATGAA
The DNA here is from genome assembly GCA_004024805.1 of Geosciurus inauris. Classification (NCBI taxonomy): domain Eukaryota; kingdom Metazoa; phylum Chordata; class Mammalia; order Rodentia; family Sciuridae; genus Geosciurus; species Geosciurus inauris. Next base: position 236,969 of record PVHX01000271.1, read on the forward strand.
TCCTGTGTTCTATGCTTAGAAACAGGTAGAGGGAGTGCTGAGCATTTTGTGTGTAAGTTCATTTAAATATCCATATGTTGTATCTAGCCCCCAAAGAAACAATTCCTCCTTTATATAGATTCGAAAGCTTACACTGAAAAAAGATCAAAGTTGCCTGCCAAGTTCACAGAAGTAGTAAATTACCAGAGAGAGATCTTTCTGGCTTCAAAGTATAGTCTCTTTCTGTGAAAGCATATTATACCATGTTATATAGAAAGTGTCAATCTAATATGTTATTTTTAGGATTAGTAATTTTCCTGAAACATTAAAATATGTTGATTTTTTATTTCGGCAGGTATGCATTAGTCTTTATTAACAAATGTATGGCATATTTTTACGAAGTGACTTTGAAAATATCAAACTTGAGATTCACGACATTCTTGTTGGTTTACAAATGAAACTGTTAACTGCTTCTGGGCAAAAATGTCGTCCTCTACTTTTGCCGTGTGGCACTTCTCTTCTCAACTCCTGGCACACTGCTGGGTTTGAAATAGGTTCTCAAAGAAAGTTTCTGATAGATTTAAATGTCATCTGGTGGACTGCATGCTTATGATGCTTAAAAATGATGCTTATGTACTATCTTTTATATCTACAATGAAATATCAGTTTTCTTCATTTCATTTTACATGAGGATGCTGAGGATGCCTACATCTTGTGTTGGGACTTATATTTGAGGGAACTTGCCTTTCCCAGCAAAATGCTTAGATTGCCTGTCGGCTTCTCTTGCACACTGGCTTCTGGGCAAGCTTGAATACAGATGGAAAACTCCTTGGCCAGGCCAAACAAGTGAGTGTTGAGAGACACAGCATTCTTTGCACAAGATAAAACAGTTTTTGTGGCATGTGCTTAGTTACAGCTGGTGCCTGGTCCATGAAGCACTTGCCAGTACCCTCCACAAACTCTGTTTAGTGAAGAGTATGAGAAATAAGAATGATATCAGTGTGATTCCAGAAGAAGAGGGATGCAAAATATAGTGATTTAGGCCTGGCATCAGGGATCAGTTTATAGTCTTTCCACCTAGCTCCTGGGTCCCATTAACCTCTTTTCTGAGCAGGTCTTTCTGGTACCTCCCCTCTTAAAGTTATCTGCCAGACTTGACCTATTTCCTCCTTAGACTCAGTCAGAAGAGTAAAAATTTAGTTATCACTGATGCCATTGATACCTATCTGTTCATTATGAAAACATATTAGAACTCCTTAAGTTTATTTTACCAGTGAAAGAAATTTCTCATTCAATATATTTTAAAAATATTGTTTACTTAACTCCTCTAATTCTATATTACTAAAGGAATAAAGTTGTAACTGTTCAGTAAATTCCCACTTTATAAGCTTGCTTGTGCTTTCTTTGTCCTCCAACATCAAATAGTAAACCAATGTAAAGAATATCCTATACAATTTAAAAATATAATCCAAAAATAACATTGCTTGAATTGGCATAATATCTCAATGATCTAGTCTGAAATAGTTTTCAGACAGTTTCCATTTTATTTTATTTCTGTATTTCAATTCACTGATGGCTTCTGAATATGGCAAAATTAAAGTCTTTCTGTGTGGCTCCCTAATAGCCCAGCTTCCTATAATCTGACAGTCTGAGAATTAGCAGAACTAGTGTTGGTGGAAAGGACCTCAGGACACAGTGCTTAACATCTGAAACTTTGAACTCATCTGGAAATGGAAGTGGAACAGCATCTTAGGGACAAAGGGCAAAACGTGGGACGAATGGCTTTTAGCTTCCCTGCTTTAGTTTTCATGTTATCATAGTGACAACAGCAACTTAAAAAGTCAAAGCAAGGGCATGAAGATTTTATTTTATAATATATTAAAGAACAGTGCCTTCTGGACTGAAAATGAATGTAATATGTACTAAGTATCAGCTGGGAACAATTTTTCCCTCCTAGACAGTTATTATAAGAAGTCCATTCTGGAGGCTTATGGGTTTCATAATGGAAATGCTGAACCAAACTTAACAGAGGCATCATGTGAGATGGTGGCTATAATAACAGCTCCGAAATCTCCAACAAGAGGACGATGAGCTCCTCTGTGAGGAGGAGGGAAAGACTGTGATGTATATAAAACATGCATGCCAAAAAAAGAACAAATATGTGTTTTCTGTGTTACAGCCCAACATTTTGAATTATTTGAGGGATGATTTGGGTGGCTATCATTACAATGGAGTTAAATTGGTTTCTTATTTTAGACTCTGCATTGGATCAGCTTCACTCTGTTCCATTCTAAAAATGCATCGACATTATCAGTCAGCTGCAGTGCACTTGACTCTGCGCGTGCTTGCTATGAGATTAGGTTAAGTGTATCCAAACTTCAGAGCACAGAGTTTGAAAGTTTACAATGTCAGGTAAACTGAACAAGCAAAGCAAAGCAAAGCAGAGCAAGCTCTAATAGGGTGAATCTCTTCACAATATTATGTATATTTTAAATTAATTCATTTGGCCTTGGGCCTGCTTGGGTATACTATGCTTTGAATGTTTATCCATAACTATTTTATACACTTAAATTTTATTGTTGGATCTCTGGCTTATAAAACTATCAAATAAAATAGCAGTGCCTTAGCAGGGAAGATAATCAAAAACAGAATATAATGAAACTGAAGAAAATGTGAGCCATCTTCCTTCTTATTAACTTGCACAACTGTACACGTGTGTCAGCAATCACAGATTAAAAGAAGCAATTAGTCTGAACAGGGAAAACGTGAAGCTGATACTTAATACATCAACAGGCTGTAAGCTTGAGAGCCTCCATGTCTGATATGGTTGTGAGCAGTACTGCAAAAATCTGTTCTATCATATCTCATCATTCTAATCAACTTTAAAAAGCCAATACTGGCAAATTGCATCCCTGTGTCATAAATCCACACTCTTGGAGATTTATGGACCCTACGCTTAACTGACATAATGATTTATATCATCTATGATTAAAAGATGTATGACTTTATTTGTCTTGAGGTTGTTTCCAAGGAATTAGATTGCTAAAACAACAAAATGTCCAGAAGCAGTAGTAAGTGCTTTTCTTCACAGAAGCCTTCTACAGTGCTTATGGACATGTTAATGAACAAGCAATGCCAAGAAGAAAGGTAAAAGTGTAACTTCAACTTACATAAAAGTTATGGAACTATTTCATGCCTTCAAGTGAAGGCATTTTCTGAAAAGGCACAACTGTTTCTTCCTCTATTTCAATCTTTTGTTCCCCTCTAATCCATTGACCTCTCCCCCGTTACTCACCAGACACACATACACACATGTACAATGAAATTTTTCAGAAGTGTAGAAAAATTAGTTTTACCAAATATTTCCTCAGTCCTCATGCTCCATGGCAGTCAATGGTTCCAAACTATCTTAAATTGCCAAAGGCAAGTCAGAACAAATAAAGGGAGCATCTTGATAAGCAGGCACATGTGGAAATATAGATGCACAGCAAGTATTTAATTCTTCCTTAAGTTATAATGAATAAACTCACCAGTACTTAGGAAGAATCCTTTCTGTTTATGGTCATTTCACCTACGGCAGGAACCACTGAATTATTTTTTATAAATTGTCACTTGGAGTGATTTTTCAAACTATTTTGGTAGAATATTTTCTTCAAATAAAATCATGTTGAGAAACTGAAAGAAATTCTTTAAAATGAGAAATGAAGCAATAAATTGAGAAAAGCTAAGAGAATTGTGAAAGTTAGGAGAGATGCTTTATCAGTTATTAAAAGGTACTCTGAAGACATAGCATTAAAACAGTATAGTGTTGGCATTGAAATAGAAAAAATACATATAAGTAAATTGGAGTAAGGAACCCAGAAATAAATGATATGATAAAGGTAGTTTTTTCATTAGATATATAATGGCTTTACTTAATCACCATGATTGGCAAATATTTAGAAAGAAAATATATTTGGAGTTTGCTTCATATTGAAAAAACAAAACTAAGATGCATTAAGTGTTTAAACATTTTAAAGTTACATATACATAACGAATATGTATATATCATATATAAGCATTATATGTTGTTTATATACACACATTTATACAAGTATATTTATACACACTCACACAAACACATGTAAATCTATGAGTAATCTTAGAGTTTGGATGGCTTGTATAACAAGCACAAAATTCTTTATTGCAAAAACAAGTAAATTCCCAACTAGAGCAAAGAAAAATACTATATTTGTATAAATGTTTAGAAAAAAATTCTGTGGTAAAATACATCATAAAGAATAAAACAAATATTTGAGAGAAATATTTACAACGCATATGAGAGGTTGCTTTAAAATAAAATGTATTTTTATGAATTGCTAATAAAATAACAGAAAAACAACAGAAGAATAAAAAAGCACATAAACAAGTATTTCATAAAAGAATAAATCCAGAGATCAAATGAACATATTGATAGAGGCTCAGTCTCACTGGTAGTGAGGAAATGCTTATTTTAAAAAAAATGACCTTACACGTACAAAGTGGATAAAAATAATAAAAGTGATAACACTCCTTGTAGGATACATAACATAAAATACTGCAGCCAAGAAGAATGTAAGATTTTCTTTGTACTAGTTGACTTGGGAGACATTTCAAAGATGTTGTATTACATGATTAAAGTAGAACACAAACACAGATTATGATCAGTTAGTAAAACAAACGATAACAAGAAACTTTTATTTTCATGTATTTATAAGCTGTAGAAAGAGAGGAGAAAGGCAGAAAAAAATCAATGATAAAAAGTGATTTCTGTGATCTCAATTATACAAATGTTTACCAACATTTTGCTATTGGTAATTTCAGCGTGGTGCAATTTCAGGCTATTTCTGTCTCACAGTTACTTTGAGACCTGGAGCTATGAATGGGATGGATCGTGTTCCCATCTGTAGGAGGACAGGTGTTGGGCCATCTTTTCCTTGGTCCACTCTAGCTCATCACTCAAGGTGCCTACGCAGAAGGAAGTTTGACTATTAGAGAAACGGATTTTTAAAATTAGGATACTGAGGCATTTTCCCCCTTTCCAGGTAGGAGACAAGCTTTTCCTTGTTAATTCAAGTAAGTGTTCATGTTTCAGAGAGCCATCAGACGAGTCCGGTATTCTAGATTATAAGGGACAAAGGGACTCAGAAAATCTGAAGTGAGAATCCTGATAGTGCAATCTCTGGCAGGAGAGCTGTACTGTGCAGGAAAAGGCTCCCAGAGTTTGCTGGAGAAAGGATGCCTGCATATTTCTCATGGGTAAGAGATAGATTCAGGGAATCAAACTGGGGTCATCTTAAACAATGCCTTGTGAGAGGTTCATCTGGGTGATTCATTGGCCCTAAGAAGAGTGCTACAGACTAGATGTTTGTGTCCCCCATAAATTCATACATGACAATCTCAACACCCAAGGTGATGGTCGTAGGAGATGGGGGTGGTGATTGAGTTATAAGGGTAGAGCTTTCATCAATGGGGTTAGTGCTCTTCTAAAATGGGTCCCAGGGAACTCTCTCACCTCTTCCATCACCTAAGGACAAAATGAGAAAGCACTGAGAACCAGGAATCAGATCCTCCTCAGACAGAATCTTTTGGTACCTTGATCTTGGACTTATCAGCCTTCAGAACTATGAGAAATAAATGTTTGTTGTCAAAGTCACACAGTATATGGCATTTTTGTTATAGCAGCCTGAAAGGACCAAGCAGGGAGTCTGAATGGCATGGGCAGGTAAGTAAAGGCTGCTATTGAGGGGGAGATTTGTAGGTGGCTGAACAGAGAAAGCACTGCCCATATCCTGAGAGGGTTTCAAGATCAGGTCTTTGAGAACCATTAAAAGTGCTGAAGAAAAGGAGTCAGCTTTAAACATCTACCACAGCCAGAGGGCACCTGAGTCAACTTACAATTATGCCAGTCAGATAAAAATTCCATCACTTACCTTTTGTCTCTTCCCACCAGTCCCTCCTCATCCTGGTTGCCACCCTCAACTCTCGCATCTTTGTACAAGAACGATGTAGAGAAAGGGGCAAAGCAGAAACAACACCCTCTCTCCTTGTTACTGTAGGTGTCTAGCCTTGGCTCAGAAAGAAGAAGCTTAATTTTCAATAAGATGCTCAAATTTTGTTAGTAGATCACATTATACATTGTTTTTTTTTCTCCCCAGGGTAAAAGGCCCTGCATGAAAAAACCTATAGAAGTCAACCTTTGGGGGCCCACAGCAGGGTGGAAAGTAGTGCAAAGAAAATCTAGTGGGTCAGAGAACATCTAGTGCATGCACATTCTATACAATGAATTTTTGTATTTTTCTATGCTCACCAAACACTGTGCTAAACGCTGCGAAGTATTTCAACTGTAAATTGGCAATGCCAATCTATTTGCCCTCAATGAATTTGGTTTTTGGAAATAGAGCTAGAAATGGCATCAGTGTAGAGTTAAAAGGTTAAAGTACAGAGTTTGGAGTTTTGCTGTAAATTCGGTAACTTGAAACATTTAGAAACTGACCTTCTCATCTGTAACAGAGAGGACAGAAATGTTACCTTCCTTATTGGACTATATTGAAGATAAAATGAACTGATTTTCAGAACATTCAGCCTAATTGTTGGCATGTAACAAACCTTGAATAATTTTGCCTATTATAATTATTGATCAAGCGTGACATAAATGGTATGAACAAGACCTTAAAACTGTTCCCAGGGGAGAGAGCATGATCCTGAGACTGCTGGAGAGTGTAGGATTAGCTTTGTCTAAGGTCTGGTGTAGATTCTGAGATTTCATGACAGTTATTCAAGATCACAGAGACATAGCCAGTGTCAGAAGTACTGCTTATTTCCTGCATGCATCTAACCACCTGCACAGGCTTCTGCTCTTGTTAGAGTCTATAAAGCAACCCCACTCAGGATGGTCATAAATGAAATATTACATCAGCTATTTAAATGTAAAAAGCATATATTGAAGATGATGGTATTGATGACCTCAAATACTTACTGGCACTTGAACTCAATGCAATAAAGGCATTTGATAAATCAGCAGACAACTTATGTGCTGGATCTAAATTTTGAGTTCATGAGCTATACATCATATATGTCTTTTTGTAGTCTATGCTTTTCTCTTTGGAAAGCAATGTATTGTTTTAAATCAATATTAATGTAATTGTCATTATTTTTTTAGATGAAGTATATGTTCCAGTCTGTATCTGGCTTGGAAAGTTTCTCTTAGATACATGAGAAGCATGCTGCTGGCTTTTTCTTTTTACAAAATGTATAAATATTTATTGCTAAGGTCCTCCCTCCTTTTAAAACCAAGTATCACTAAGTAATTTTAATTTACTTTGTAAATTAAAACATTTAAAATTTGTAAATTGTATGTAGTCTTAATTTACTTTGACCAAGTATAATATATCATCAATAAAACAAATGAGATTGTCCCATTGCAAGACAGAAACTGGTCACTAACTAAACCAGCAAAGTGGATTGCCTACCTCCAGTGCTTGGAATTTTCTGAGGGTTTGGTTTTGCAATGCACAGATTTAGTAAGCAAAAATAGGTAGTGTCTTTTTCTACTCTATCTTTTGCTTTAATAGGTAACATATTTTATCAAAATATTAAAGGAGAGTAGGAAGCTTGGACGAATGCTGAAGGAAAATCCTGTTTTTTATAAATATGAATAAGTGGAAATTCAGCTTGGTAACTCAGGGAATTTAGCTGGCTTTAAAAAATTTCCTCTGCTGCCAGGGGAGCTTAATGGTAGGTATAGAAATGGGCTTAAAGCAAGTTCTTAGGGCGAACTTTTGCACAACAGCAGTCATAGTGTTTATAAGCAGCAACCCCATCCATATGGAAGAGAGAAAAAGCTAGAAGTGAAAATTGCATCATCCCTTTCATATCAGACAAGTTAATTAGCTGGTCCATAATCACAGACTCTGCTCCAAATGAAAAGAACAGCTTTTCTCCTTTTGAATGGAAAGGGACAGAAGGTGTGATACCTGTGTAATTCATTAACAGTAAGGATGTTTTGAAGGAAGAGCTGCTGAATTTAGATTATCCTAAACTTCAACTTGTAATAGCCAAGGGTGTGGGGAGACTTTTGCAGTTACTCTAAACAAATTTAAAATGTGAGAATTTCCTTCTGTGCCTATCAGAAACAATCTAAGGACTATGGAGGATTTTAAAATAAAAATAAAAATTTTTAAAATAAAAAGTAGTTTTTAAAATAACTTGTAAAATGGGAAGTTTAGGATGTTTAAGTGTCCAATTGTGATATGTCACCCACCTACCCAGAACAATTTAAGGACTATCTATACTGTGGTATCTAAGGCTTCTGAAGTTTCCAAAACCAGAAAAAGTGGACTTGGGAGGCCATGAGAGGAGCCTCTGAGGAAGAGGCAGTTCTGGCTGATGAGAGTCAGGCTGCTGGAAGGTTAAAACACACAGAAAGAATGAGCCAGTGCTTTCTCTTTGAAAATAAACCTGAATTGCCATTTTCCTATGTGTAGATGAAATGGACTGAGTTTTCCCTTTCTCCATCCTATCCTCAAATAAAAGAAGCAGAACGTTCAGGGAGAGTGGCATTTGGTTCCTGACAAGAGGTGGAATGGGCACAGCTTCTGTTTCTTCCTACAAATCTACTGGGAGTCGCTTCAGAAGCAGAGAGAAGCCGGGATGTGGAAATGAATGAAAGAACTGTGAGTTATCTGTAGGGGGTGCAGCCAACAGTGGGGGTTGGAGAGCAGCCAGCCTGGGCACAAATGTGGGAAGACAGTACTGGGCAGGTCTTCAGTTCTCTTGCCTCTTGCTGTTCAGAATGTTGTTTCAAGACTGTCCCTCCCTCTTCGTTTGCACAGAAACCTATAGCAACTGCTTGATCCTAGCAATGCAAATTCCAGGGCTGCAATTTCTCTGCTGGGGCAAGACACGAACAGAAAAGATGTCAGGTTATACATCCTGGTCCTGGTTTTCTTTAAATGCTAGAGCCAGCGGATTTTGTTTCAAGGAAAATGCGCCTTCTTGAAAAATGACTCAGATTTGATGGTGGAGTGGTAGCAGCTAAAAGTGATGAGGAGAGGATGTTTGGTACTTTGAGTATTCTTCTCTCACCCCGTGGCTTAAAATCACCAACAAGAGTATAACTCAAGCTCTCCTGTAATTCCTATTATCCGACAGTGTCATGAGGCACAGGGGAAAGTTATCTAGATAGTGGGGATGGCAATCTTTAAAAGAGAGGTGACTAAAAATAACATCACATGAAACAGAATTCTTGGAACAGATGGACCAAGAACTTAAAATAAGTTTAATTGAAATACTCAAAGGGATAAAAAAGGTGTTAATAAAATATGAAAGAAGTTGCAAGAAAGACCCAAGTGGAAATTTTAAGTATGAAAAATATAATAGTTAAAAATAAAAATCAGAAGAACACAAATTATCCAAAGGATTCAGTTGAAGCAAAATTTAGTTTGTTGAAGGATTACACTGAACACTCAAAAAAGTAATAGAAAAACATAGAATGTGAAAAAATGCAATAATAAACTGAGCAATTTGGAGGATAGAACTTTTAAAGGCACTAATACTCAGTTAATAAGATTCTCAAAAGAGAGTCGTGGGGGATAAAGAGATGACGTTTGAAGAAATAAAGACTATTATATCCCAGAAAAGGCACTTAAGGTAAACTTCCTGTGCCTAGGTCTAGCCACCAGTAAAATGGGGATAATATAATGTTTATCTTAAAAATATTATTATAAATCCCTTAGAATAGTGCCTTGCACATAATCACTATTTCAATATTATTATTGTTATCTAGTTGTATTACAAATCTAGAACTGCAAAGAAAAATGAAAATACTTCTAAAGAGGATGAACATATCACTTACCATGGAAAAATGTTTAGATGGATTCCAGGCTCCTGAACAGTAGAATTACAAGTGAGAATCAAAGGCATTAGGTACAATCAGGATTTGTATATATTATTTACCATACAAAGACATACTTTGAAAAACTTTTAGAATATATGGAGTAATACATGAGGTAATGGTGGTTCTACAACTTCAAAGATATCGTGATTATTTTTTTAAAAAGTATGGATTGAGGAAAATATCCAAATTTTAAATAGCATCAGCACTGTGTTGAAAGTGGGAGAGAGGGAGAGAAGACTGATGACATTATGTAAAACTTGCAAAACAACAATATTGCTATATATATAAGTAAACAATAAATAAAAGAAGTAAATCCATAAGAATAGATCTTAAGGGAAACAACCAACAGAATTAATTGACAGAATTTTAATATATAGGAATGACACAACTATTCTGAGAAGTATTCTGGTAGTTATTAGTCAAATTATATATGAAAATGGATAAGAGCATATAACATCTTTCCTGGGTCCATGTTTAATCATATAGGAATCATGTTTCATTCAAAGGAATCATCATATAGGACCACATGAGGACAAATGTGAGGACATGCACTAAAATTATAGTGGGATCTCCTAGAGGTATCCAACGCTGGGTGAGTGGATGAGTTAAGTTCACAGAGTGACAGCAACAGCCACTCCAGCAGCAACCTCCAAACAAAGTAGTTGATGGGGACAAAAATATTACTGTACTGCATTGTGGCATGTGCGATTTGGGACATGGGCTCTTCATGGATAGTACATTGGGTGACTGTTGAACCTCTACAAGTGTCCTTAGAGATGGAAAGAGGAAGTCCTTCTGGGACTAGAATAGCATACTGACCAGACTTGAAGGCTGGCCTTTGCTTAAGTTGGAGCCATGAGCTTGGAATATGTGATGTGTTTTTATGGACTCTGGAAATCACATGGCTCTCAGCTTTGCATTGGTAATTGCTGATGCTTAAAAGAACAACAACAACAACAACAAAAAACTCACAAAAAGTGAGATTAAAAAGACTGGTTTCACCATTTGACCCAGCTATCCAACTCCTTGGTCTATATCCAGAAGACTTAAAAAACAGCAGTTTTAAGTTTACAGTTAAAACTGTAGTTTTAACTGTAAACTACAGTTATACAGCCACTTCAATGTTTATAGCAGCTCAATTCACAATAGCTAAACTGTGGAACCAACCTAGATGCCCTTTGATAGATGAATGGATAAAGAAACTGTGGTATATATACACAATGGAATATTACTCATCAATAAAAGGGAATAAAATTATGGCATTTGCAGGTAAATGGATGGAGTTGGAGAATATCATGCTAAGTGAAGTAAGCCAATCTCAAAAAACCAAATGCCCAATATTCTCTTTGATAAGTGGATGCTAATCCATAACGTGGGGGAGGACACAGGAAGAATGGAGGAACTTTGGTCATAGGGGTGGGAGGGGGTAGGGAGCAGGGGGACAGTAAAGATGGTGGAATATAATGGACATCATAGCCCTAGCTTTATGCATGATCACATGTATGTTGTGATTCTACATCACATACAACCAGAGAAATGAAAAGTCGTGCTCCATTTGTGTACAATGAATCAAAATGCACTATGTTATCATGTAAACCTAAACAGAATAAATAAATAAATTAAAAAATAAGACTATTTTCCTCACTAGATGAGTTAAGGCAACATGTTCAAATGTGCATTATTGGAAAGACTTAAATATGAATTGGGATTGGGATAAAAGGAATCCAATCTGAAACACCAGTTCTGGCTCAAACTTCTCTGTCATTTTTTACATTAGTTCAAATTATTTTATGTGTATTAGCCATCTTTGTGTTACTACATTGAAATTTTTGAGATAATTAACTTTATTAACTGAAAAGTTTTATTTATCTCAGAGTTTTGAAGGTTCAAGTCCTAAAGATATAGCACAGGCTTGGTGAAGGTCATTTCTGGCTTACATCACCTCATGGCATGAATAGCAATGACAGGGAGCAGCAAAACACTTACTTCATGAAATGCAGTGAAGACAGAGACTAGAGACCCCCAAATTTTGAGAGCATGCTGCCAGTGATTTAAGAACTTTCCACTGTGTCTCACCTCTTAAAGTTTCCAATATCTCAGAATAGTGCTACCCTGGTGATTAAGTCTTTAACACATGGAACTTTGGAGAACACCATCCACACTCAAAGCATAGCACAAAATAAAAAGTCCAAAATCTTGTAGCATTATAGAACCAGTAATGTTTTCATTCTAGCAAAAATCTTAGCTATCATCTAGTAGTAGACCCATAGGATATTGGTTAAGTGCTTAGTTCTGGGACAAGCTATGTATGTTTAAAGCCCAGCTTTATTATCATGCACTGTTTTAATGAAATGACATATTCAAAGTGTTTGGTACACAGTAATGGTCAAACAAATGTTTTCCTCATTTTCTTCTATTTCATTATAAATCTGATTGAAGAGATAAATCTTCATTTATGTGATGCGTAAATCACATTTATGTGACTGTATCCAAACTGGGCAAAGCTGTAGTCTTGGCTTCATCTGATTCTCATTGCTCAGTTGGGCTCAATTTAAGACAGAGCTGCATTAGTCTCTTGAGGAGAATTAGGTTGAGTAAACAGAATTTTGGATTCTGTGTTTGATCATTTCACATAGAACAAACTTGGTCTAGTATTCCACAGTGGGCTTTGAAATTCTTGATTAATAAAAAGCTATTCAAGTTACAGGCAGTTATTTTTTATGTGAAACAAATTTGTTCTATTGTCCTTAAATATTAATTTATAGTGCTATAGTATATAATTATAAAAATGATTATTGTCATTTGTATGGCTTAGATGTTACAGTTTTAGCAAATTAAGTACCTCTTCTACTCTATAATTTTCAATCACTTCAAGTTTCATGTTCATATATTCCTTTTGTTACATTTGAACTTGAAGTATCATAGCCTGTCATATGTACAGCTATATTTATTACATATTTGCTCTTTCTTCTAGCTTGGAAGAATATAATTGACATTGTCAGTTTAGCAAGATAAATAAATTAGAAATTTAGAATAAGAACAATGCCATAAATAATAATTACATTTGTCAAAACACATGTAAATATGAATTAATAAAGTTTGCAATGATTTAGGTACTTATACTTATTTTCAGATAATTTCAGTAGTACATGGGAGACCAAACTGCTTTCAGAGTGAAAGTATCACCAGGGCATGTTGGTGCTCACCTGTAATCCCAGTGGCTCAGGAGGCTGAGGCAGGAGGATTGTAAGTTCAAAGCCAGTCTCAGCAATATAACAACTCAGTGAAACCCTGTCTCCAAACAAAATATTAAAAAGGACTGAGAATGTTGCTCAGTGGTTAAGTGCCTCTAGGTTCAATTCCTGGTCCAAAAAACAAAAAACAATAACAAAAAAAGATGACTGTATTCTCCAGGCACAGCCTACACCTGTAAATTCCAGCAACTCTGGAGACTGAGGCGGGAAGATTACAAGTTTGAGGCTAGCCTCAGCAGCTAAGCAAGGCCCTCAGCCACTTAGCCAGACCCTGTCTCAGAATAAAAAATAAAAAGGGCTGGGGATCCGTCTAATTGATAAAGCACTCCTGGGTTATATCTCCAGTATTAAAACAGAGTCAATGTGTCATACATGTGATGCAATAGGGGATGAAGAATTTAGTTTTTTTTTTCACTTAGATTTGTGTGTGTGTGCATGTGTATGCTTGTGCATGCACATGCATGTGAGTGCGCATGTGCATGTGCTCATGTGTGTGTGTATGTGTGTGTGTGTTAGAAAGAGAAAGAGAGAGAAAGGAGAAGACCTAAGTTACTTTCAGTTTGGTTTCCTATTTAAACATTGAAAAATATGTAAATATAAGTCATAATATTTTCAAAGATGGGAAAGAATTTAAGGAACACCAACCAGAGCTTCAGTTCTGTCATCATTATGATATAAAATTAAAATCCCATTTTCTCTGGGAAGTTTTCCCTGATCCTCAGCTGGAAGTAATTCCCTCCTCTTCTGACTTCCCAGAACCTCTTCTAAAGCACTTAGAATCTTGTACTGTAGTGATTTACAGACACTCTCCAGGGTCTTATGATATTGCAAGATTATAAACTAATTGTGCAGAGGATTTATATCAGATTCTGCTTCAGTCTGAAAGGCAGTGGCTTATAATAGAAGGAATTGGGGTTTAGAGTCAGTGAGAGCTCAGTTTCCAGCCAAGCTCTGCCATTTGCTAGCATGTCATTTTTCCTGTGCTGCCATTTCCTCATATATAAAACTGTGATGATAATACTTAGCATTTGAGAAAGACACCATGAAGTAACTTACATACTACACCTACCCCCTTGCACATATTCTATAAATGTTAGCTCTCTTCTTCCACATTTCTCATAAGTAGTCCTTTCCTCCATGCAGAAGTGTTCTGTGTATAAAGCATGGGTCAGCCATTTGGCATCTGCATCTCTCATTATTGGGAAGACGGATAACCATGAGTCTTGACAAGCACGGCTTGTGGAATGCAATCACAAAGCCATTTTACCTCTTCCACCACTCATCATTTAATTGATTCAGTAGGCTAGTGCTTTCCTTTCTCCTGCATGAAATTTAAAGGAAGCCTCGTGATTTTTTCTAATCCTTTTCAGACAATAAAAATTCCCTGATCAGCAATTTATAGTTTATTTCATGTGATTATTAAAACTTCAGATTTAATTTGAACTACGACTACGTGCCTTTTCTCAGCTCAGCTGTATCACAGTTCAGCCATTGTTTAATAGGTTGGTGGAAGAGCACACTGACCTCTACTTTCTTTCACGGATCTACGCTTGTAACTCTTGATAAAATAAGTCAAATGGCTGCAGAATGGTTAAAAGGGGAGCAAAAGTCCTTTTCTGAGATTTAGAGATGTTCTGACAGGGAGCAGAGTGCCACGCAGATATCATTCTGGGAACTGAATGTATCAGAGAGAACAATTTTATGGAATCTAACAAGCTTGAGAAATACCAGATTGACTGGTTTGCCTCCTAACCTGGACATTCCAATGGCTTTATAAAATTTCTGACCACCCCGACTCATATCAGTGTTCAATTGCTGGACTTGCCTTGATCTTCCTTGTCTCCCTTCCCAAATGCTAAGCGGCAGTGACTCACTGTAATTTTATCTCTCAAGGTAGTTTTAATAGATTCTTTAGGAACCCTTCCCATACAAACTCATTATATCTACAGTCCCTTTAATATGAATGAGATACTTTCTCGGGCTAAATAAATATGAAATTTCTATTAGTCTCAAACTGTTGATAGGTCTTTCACTTATTAATTCAAATAATATTTACTGAACCACCACTGACAGAAACTCTTCTAAGTGAACTAGTGAACAAAAGTTTCCAGCTTGGGAACATACATTTTAAAGGAAGAGACAGAACAACAAATAGTAGATATAAGAAGTAAATAATATAGTACATTAGAGAGTGGCATATACTACAGAAATAAGAAAAAGTGGAGCAGATGAAGGAGGATTAGGAATGCTTACGTAGGAGTAAATTACAGTAAAGTATAATAATCACTGTAACTTGCATTGAGAAGATAAATTGCTACTCCACCCATTCCTGCAGACTCGCACCTTTGCAAATGGCTATTTGTTCAAGAGGTAGAATCTTTCTTTGAATTCCCGAATAAGGGTGCGTCCATGTTATTCACTTTGGGTACCAGATAATAACAACTGTGAGCAAAAAAAAAAAAAAAAAAAAGAAAAGAAAAGACAAAAAGTGCTTGTGCACTGGGATATGCCTTCCCTTGATGCTAGGGAACCCTTTGCCACAAAGTGAAGAAATTTTCTTTTGCCTGCTAGAAGATGAGAGTCCAAGCGGCAATCACACTTCCATTTTTCCAAACTGTTGCGGCTAACATTCTAGCTGAGGCTGAAGACAATTCAACTGAAGTCATTCCACACCATCCAGCTCCAGTTGTGCTGGCACAGACAAGGATTATAGGTGAGCCAACCCACATAATCATGATCAATAACAGACTGTGGATGCCTTAAACCACTGACATTTGTGGTCAGCTAACTTGTACATTGTCATTTTAATAAAGGCTTGAAGTAAGTCAGAGAATCTGACCTGTGGATGGCTGCAAGAACAGCCTGTAAAAATCCCCTGAAGCAGAAGGCAAGCTGTAGACTTTAAGCAGGAAGAGGGAGCCACTGTAAGGCAGAGGGGAGTGAGCAGAAAGAGGAGAACAAGGAGATAGGAGGCAGGGTTTTGAGAGGGACCATCCAGATTACTTACACCCTCGGAAGTAAGATGGCTTTTACTCTGATGAATCTCACCGCTGACTTCCAAGTGCTCCTCCAAGGAGCCGCATGTCATTGTTTTTTCCCATTTGGGTAGCCCATCCTTTGCTTGGATGAACCCTGGAAATGCCAAACGATTCTACTGGCAGCATATTATAGCTCATCTTCACTTTTCTTTCAGACAGGTAGTTAGCCAAGATGCGTCTCACTCTTCAGACTTTTAAGTGTGCTCTAGTGGTCAGTCTTCAATGTCCTACAAAGGGCAGGTGAAGAATAATAGGCTTTACAAGCCAATGCTAAAATAAATCTCTTCTCTCTAAATTTAGATAAGGAGACAATAAGCCCCCCAATGTCTCTCCCTTTAGAAAAGAATAAAATTCACAACACACCAACAATTCTTTTGAAAAAGATTCTTGCAATTTCCAGCTCTTTGTTTTGTCAATTTTGTGTAGATAGATGGCATGTAAGAACACAAAACTATTTTTGTGCTTTCCTTTCCTGAAGGTTCATCTTGCCCCTGAGTTTAGAATATAACATTTGTTATTTTACCAGTGTTGTTATTAGTTCATCTGAAATACAAATAAACTAAGGTGTATTTTAACATGCTTCTAGAGATTCTGTCTGACATGGAAGTCTGATTTTCCATGACTCAAGTAGAAGAGGGACAATATTTTTAAACCTCTGTCTTCAAAATTATTTAATTTAATTCCATATTTTACAATCTGACTCTAATTCTCTTGCAGAATATGTAACAATTATTCTTCTTTATTGAATGGTTAGTGGTAATTTCATTTAATTAGCCATTTATTTTTAAATTGATACAGATATTGAAAACAGTAATTTTACCAGGTACCATGTGTGAATTAGTTTCCAGGGACATAGAGAAGACAGTCATGATTCCTGAGTCCAAAGAATTCATGGTTGAATGGCCAACAATTTGAAAAGTGATCTTAAAGAGGTATGCAAAAGATGTTTCGTGAAGGTATTTAATCATACTTTCAGATGAAAACAGAAGAAAAATTAATTTAAAATTAGTTTAAACAGTAAAAAATATATATTGACACTTATTGTAACAGATTCAAACTTTGTGCAGCCTCATGGTTGACTTAATCCATTTATTTAACTCCATTTTCCCTCTCTCTGTTTACTTTTGCCACTTACCTTTAACTTCAACTTGGTAATGAGATGGTTATATTAGCTCTGAAATTCACTTCCAGGTCTAACAAGGTCCAGAGGAAAAGACAAAGTATTGATTTCAGAAGCACTCAAAGAAGAAGCTCCAGGAAATGTCTCCTAACATTGGCTTGTCCTGAGTTGTCATATGACATTGCAGGAGTAATAAGATTACTCCTAGTCAATCAAGTGCATTCAATCCCCGGGGGGTGGGGGGGAATCAAGTACATCCCTCAAGTTGGAATTGGGGTAGCTTTGAGTACTTAGATTTGTAAATAAAATCATTTACTTGAATACTTTCCAGACTCTAGGAATAAGAAAGGTTGGGAATTGCTTGGTAAGAATGTTCACTACTGTAGATCCAGAGTAATGGGAGAGGAGAATTTTACTCGGTAAGGTGGGATCAGGACATTAATCTTTAAGTCTAACTAGGAATTCTAAATAGAGGTTATACAAGAAGGCAGGAAGAGAAAGGATGAGAAAAGGTACAGTGTTCTGTGGATCATGGGATTTGGGAAGAAAGGCAAGTAAATTGGTTTGTCTAGAACAGAATTGTGCCCAGATATTGACAATACTATTTGAAGGGACTCATCAGCTGTTCCTCTCATGTAAAATTTTGAGAATTTTCCAGAAGTAGAATCACTAAACTTTAACTGCCATAGCATCTCCTAAGAGATCTCCTGGGAAATTAGTACCCAGGGAAGGTCTAGGCAGAGCACTTGTGTTTACTAGCTTACACGTAATAGCTGGTAGATACTGTAATACTGCCTTGAACTAGAGGACTCTTTAAAATTGTTTCTTTAAGAAATACAATTTAAAAGAACCTAAGGACTTTGAAGCCAGACTGCAAGAATTTGAATCCAAATTCTGGCCCTGTTGCTGCTTGAGTTTGAGGAGTTTATGCGATTTCTGTGTTCCCCATTTATATTCTGTGAAATGGGTATAATATAGCACACACTTCAAATTTTTAATGGACAAAATATGTTGCCATATATTAAAACACTTGGAAGAATACTTGGTAGGCACCCCGTAAGAAGTATGAAGCTGTTGGCTGTGGCATTGTTGCTGTTCTCCTGAAACTTCCAGCAGAGCTAAAGCTTAGAATACTAGAAGCAAGCAAAACAGCCCCTGATCTCCTTTTCTTTTAAAATATAAATTTGAAAGCAAGAGAAAGCAAACAGTGAAGAAAGGAAGAACAGATTTCTTTCCAAGTCTTAAAGCAGACAGCTTAGATTTCCCTTCTCTGAAACTGGCTACAGTTTGGTGTTATAAAGTGCAAGGTGGTGGGGTAATTCATGGATTCCGGTCTAAGTGGATAGAGGTGAGTAACAAAGTTGTCTGCTCTGAAAGCAGGGGGGACTATGGGTTTTCTTGGGGTACCAGCAATACATGTGAGTAGGATTCTAAAAGAATCCTAAAAAGCAGATACTAGAGTGATAGGGAGAGAAAAGTCTTCCAAAGACAAAAGGAGAATTCAGTGCTAAATCCTCTTTGGTGATGTGACTAAGAAAGATGAAGGTGGAAAGTCTCCATATCCTCACTGCTAACCTCTGCCCTTATTTCAAATGTATAACATTTTCATGGCCTGCTAGGGCCTTCTGCTTGACCTGCTTTATACAATTCTGTTCACCTTTCTTTTGGGTAGCATTATAGGATCCATGGGTTGGCATGTCTGTTTGTATTCTGTGCAACCATATGGAAGGATTTCCTTCCTTGTATTACATTTGGATTTCTTTCCATGATTACTTTTTTAAAAAATTGAATAGATAGCTATTACTCTGAAAGTCATTTCCCACATCTGTTCTTGTCTTCCAGATTCAGAGAATCAGATATGCATTTAGCCTATTGTAATGTAGTAAACTGTGTCTCTTAAAAAGATATGTTCAAGTCTTAACTCCTGGTACCTGCTGATATGCCCTTATTTGGACATGGGGTCTCTAGAAGTAATCAAGTTAAGAGGTCATACTAGATTAGGATGGGTCCTAAATCCAATGATTAATGCTGACAAGAAGGAGATCAAGACACACAGAGGGGAACTGGCCATTCGTGAGGGAGACAGAGATTGGAGTGATAGAGCTATAAGCCAAAGGATGTCAACAATTGCCAGCAACTATAAGCTACTAGGGAAATGCAAGAAAGGAAATTTTGCCTACAGCCCTGGGAGGACATGGGCCTGTTGTCATCTTGATTTCAGATGTCTAACCCTCAGAACTGTGAGAGAATAAATTTCTGCTGCTTTTTGTTTTTGTTTTTGGTTGTTTTGTTTTTTGCCACCAACTTTGTGGTAGTTTTCTATTGCAGTTCTAGGAAACTAATAAACTTGTGCTGAAATATTTAAAAACTCTAGCATGTAGGCTATACCATGCACTGGGACTTTAGGATATAAAAGCCAGATTTTGATATCATTCTCTCCTGGTTGTTACAAAAGCTGATATCAATATTTTCATCAGAAAAAAATCTGCAAGAAATTAAAGATTTGCAAATAAAAAATGAAGACTGTGAAGGAGAACTTTCTTCTTCCTGTTATATCTTACAGCAAACACATATCCTGTCTGCTGCCAATACAGATATTTATCATCATCTCATCATCATCTCTTTCTGAAATTCAAAACACTCTTTCACTGTATCAGATTTGTGTTGTTGGATGAGAATCATGATAGCTGGGTCTTCATATGATGCTGTTATCAACTTTGGTTCTATTTTGTTTTGTGCAGACTTAATGAAGCAAACAAAGATTTACCAGTCCCCTGGACACTTTTTTATTCCTTAGCAAAGGAATTTAAATGTAACGATTGCTGATGAAGAATGACAGAACATTTTGGTTAGTGCGCATAAAATTGTTGTTTATTCAGCTCATAACAAATACGTTTTAAATTTAATTTCGAGTTTCCTCTTTCCTCTCCCTATGAACCTTTGCTTCAGAATGCTTCTCACGGCCAAAATGCTTTCCCAAATTGGATAGACACGCCATTGCTTCTGAGACCAAATTAGCTTCCGAGATGGGCTGCCTGGTGCTCACGCTGTCAGCAGCACCACGGTCCACAGGCCAGTTGCCAGTTTGTAACAGTGTCCAGGGAGATATCAGCTTCCTAACTGATTTCCTCCCTCTTCCCAACCTAATTATTTGGAGACCTTCAAGCTTTCCA
Organism: Geosciurus inauris; assembly: GCA_004024805.1. Taxonomy (NCBI): domain Eukaryota; kingdom Metazoa; phylum Chordata; class Mammalia; order Rodentia; family Sciuridae; genus Geosciurus; species Geosciurus inauris. The sequence goes on from PVHX01000271.1 coordinate 257,449, forward strand.
GAAATATCTGCAATTAGTCAGATGGTATCTAGGGCTTTGTTTAAAATTACAATAGAAAATTTATCAAGACCATTTGGTCTAATCTCTCTCATCATCTTCCCAGTGGAGTTTTCCTTTTCTCTCTGGAGAGTTAGAAATGAAGCATCATGATTATTATTACATAGTTACAGAGAATAATAAAGATAATAATGCTTGAAATTATTATTATATCATTAAGAGAAATGATATGTGTGGATAATTCTGTCAGATTTAGATAGATTTTCTTCCCGAAGCTCAAACAATGATCAGTTACTAGCTTCACAACCTCCCTTTGTTTATAGTAGTTTGAACCTAGTAAACTAGAGGTCATGAGTTTAATCTTCACTAGAGTTTCAACCTACTCCTCATATTTAAATGTAGTAATTGATGCAAAACAGTTTTTTAATAACTATTGTTGCATGAAATAGATTAATTAATAATAGGGAAATTCTTGAGGTAAACACATTATATTTTATTGTAATAAATTTTTTTCCAACTACTTTTGCACCATTTATGTCTATGCAGCAAATATTTGGTTAGCCAAATTTAAAAAGAGGAAAAAAAAACTCTGAGTTTGATTTCTAGTTCTACCATTTGCTGTGTTTTTTAGCAAGTCTACAAAACTACACCAGTGAGTTGGAATTTACAAACTCATACACACCTTTCATTAAAGGTTTCCTTTAATGCAACATTAAATGTAAACTTGAAGGCCTCTTACTCCCATTCTTAACCTTATTTCCATTCTCATCTTCTCAGAATCAGCCATTTCGTGAATTTAATATGAACTCGTTCAGTTACAAATGTAAATGTACGTCAATGAAAAAAATGCAATATTATGCACCTAAGATTTTGAAAACTTACACAGATGTTATCAAATGTACATGTTATCTTGAAGCTTGCTTTCCCCCCTCACTATCATAGTTTTCAAGATTTGTTCTTGAAAATACACACTATCATATATTATTAATTCTTTAATTGATGTGAACAACAGAGCATGGTTCTTACAGAAATATGGACTTTGTAGCCTTGCCATCCGAGTTTGTAACTTATTACTGTGGCATCTTGGGGAAGTTCCTCATCCTCTTCCAGTCTCAGTTTCCTTATCTATAATATGAAAACTACCGTACTATCACATCTACAGTTACCTCAGAGCTACTATGATGATGAAATGACTTATAAATACCCTAGGACAGTGTCAGTATTTAGGAGTAACAACATCCCTGTTTGCTATTACTGTTCTCAAACTGTCTCATAGACACCTTTGTGTTCATTTGTGGGCATCCTTCTCAATAGTACCTTAGACATGGCATTGCTGGCTTGTAGAGTTTATTTAGGATTTTCTATGATCCTGAATTGTTCTCTATATTGTTTGTGCTAATTTATGCATTAAATAATTTCCATTTTTTCTCTATCCTTGCCTGCTTGAAAATTATCACATTTCTTGTGAAATAAATCTCCTTTTTGTTATTGTTTTATTTCCTTGATTACAGGTAAGGATAAACATATTTTTAAGTACCCTTGAACATTCTGATTTCTTCTTTTATGAATTATGAACTCTGCTTTATTTGACACAGGGATCTAAATTAACTTTGCCCTATAGGAAATGATTATTCCTAAATAATTTATTGAATACCATTGATATGCCATTCCCAATCATGTTTCCATAAGTATATAGATATACATATCTTTATTTCTAGCTCACATTTTCTTCTTATTATTTATTCTGTCACTCCAACTCTCCCCCAAATAGCTTTATGATAATCTTTAAATATGGTGGAACATTTTTTCCTTATAGATAGTGAAACTTATAGATAGTGAATTATACAAGAAGTGCACCTTTAGAAAGGACCAACATAGGAAATGAAAACACCTCCAAAATTCATATTCTACCAAATTGAGACCAAATCCTAAAGGTTATTAGGGATGTGATCTAAACTAAATGGTGTAGATTCAATGTGTTCACTTTCACTCCTTATAATAACTCTATGTTTGCCTCTATCCTTCTTTTAATTCTCTTGATAGTCTCATAGATTTTTTGTTTAATTTGTAAAGAATTATGCTTGAGGGCTGGGATCGTAGTTCAGCGGTAGAGTGCTTGCCTCGCATGCGTGAGGCCCTGGGTTCGATCCTCAGCACCACATACAAAGCAATAAAATAAAGACATTGTGTCCATCTACAACTAAAAAATATATATATATTAAAAAAAGAATTATGCTTGAGAAACTTCGGAATATAGAAGATCATTTAAAAGCATCATTCTCATTAATTTGAAGCTATCATGTATTAGTTAAATGGCAGAAAGACAATGAAATAAAAAGCCTGTCTTTTAAAGACAAATATTATAGATTTCAGCAAATATATTTTCTGTTTCTTATCTAATGAGACAGCTCATGTAGTTCAACAATTTCTGTACAGGGTGCAGAGCAACTTACACAAAAGTGCTAGATATTAAAACTTTGCCTTGTGATTGCCTACAATTTCCTGCTAGTGTGCCCTAAAAAATTAGAACATAGGTGAGAGTCAAGTTACTGACTGAGATACTATAATGAAGGGATTTATTGCTTAGAAACCTGAGCCTCAGGTTAAAATTTCAACTCTACCACCTTCTTATACAGTTCATAAGAAATTTGTCCTAACAGTTAATTCTATTTTTTAAACTAGGAACAATTTTTTATAAAACATGCATATATAATAAACAAGTTATTTCAGATAATGATTGTCAGAAGTAATATTCCAGAAACATATACTCTGTTGTATTAATTATAATATTCTCATTTTTATATTTTTGTCTTTGGTTTATTTATTTCATTGTCTCTCTATTGTACTAATCTCTATCACAGAACTTCTCACACTATCCCCATAATTGCCTGTTTATTCTCTATTTCCAAACTAAGACTTGTCTACTTGGTGAACAGGAATAAGACTACATTGTACTATTTCTCTGTGAAACAAAGTATTTTCCATTTGAAAACACAGGTAGAAATACTTAATAGTTAAAAATCTTGATCCTGCTGTGGCACATTAGAGTTCCAAGAGAAAAACACCTGAAGTTGTGGAATTTAAAGCCTCAGGAAGGCAGGGTCCCTGATTCAAGTGGCATATTGACCTGTCCCTTGGTGGGTTCCTGCAGCAAGAACACCCTGAAAGACCTATCAGGCTGGAATACATGTTTTGATTGACAGTTCTTATTTTGGTTCTAGAACCTTAAAACCAAGCAAACAAGAGACATCTCCAGAGAAATCATGGGACTCACGGAGGAGTATGCGACAAGAGTTCTGAAAATTTAACAAAAGATATCCAATACTTTATCCAATATATACACTCAGTTAAATGCTGCAACTTGTAGTATTTTTCATCATTTTTCTTTACATTAAGTCAAAAAAAAAAAAAAAAAAAAGGAAAATAAACCTCTGAAAGGGGCTCCGCCTGACATGAGAACTGAAGAATATAAGAATATGTAGCTTTAGTTGCTGTTGTTTCTGGCTTGATGACTTGCATTTCTCATTTTACATGACTGATTTCGTTAAAATAATACATTTTAAATTCTAATATATTTTGGACAGTTACTATTTCTTTACTCCCTAGGATGTTAAGATATACGCATATAGGTGGGGTAATGGGATACCAAGTGGAAACTTTGTATGGCACCATGGGAGCAAGGAAACTGCTGCCTCCTCACACACGCTCATACGTTCTGTTCTGTTCTGTTCACCGTTTCCCTCCATGCCCTTGGCACTTCTAATTTGTCCTTCAGGTTTGGCCACCACATTTAGTTTGGATGCATGCTTATGTCCTCCCCAAAATGTATGTACTGAGATCCTAATCCTAATGTGATGGTATGAGGAGGTAGAGGCTTTGGGAGGTGTTTAATTGTGATGGGCCCTGAGGGTACAGTCCCCATGATGGGACAGCACCCTTAGAAAATGAGACTAGAGAGCTTGCTTCCTGCCTCCATCATGTGAGGAGACAGCAGGCAAAAATGTAGCCCAGGAAGAGGACCCCACAGAACCTCAGTGTGAGGGCATGTTAATCTTGGAACCTCAGCCTTCAGAACTTAATAAATAAATATCTGGTATTAAGCCTTGCGGTCTGTGGTGTTTTGTTATAGAAGAGCTAAGACAATCTCTCATCTTGCTTTATCAAGCCACTCTCCAATGCTTACTTCAAGCTTCATCATCATCTCACTCTCCTTTTCTTTCTTTCCTGCTCTCTCATCTCTTTGTGCAAGTATGTACTAAAAATTGCCAAAATGTATTTTTGAACACAAGTTACACAACAATGTATTTTTACCTACAAGTTGCAAGAAATACCGAGAGTAAGATATGGAAGGAAGTAACCACCCTCACTCTCACGTCAAGAGTAAGCACTGTCAAGTCAAAAGTAAGCACTATCATCTAATAACAGAATATTTCCTTCCAGTCCTTTTCCTATGACAACACCATCTCCAGTTCTTGCAGCCAATGTGAGCCTCACCTGCTGTTTGTACAGGCAATCTCATACTACAAAATGACTTTGTAGCAAACTAATGAAGCTTAAACTTGCTTGCACAGCCTTCTTCCAAAATGGTGAGTTACTTTGTCAATATGTCCACATTAGCATTGTTTTACATATTTGCATTTTTTGTTTTTTTTAAGTACTTTTCAAATTGCGTAAGTTTCAAGATCCCACAAAGCCCAGAAATGCCCTTGCTTATACTATATTTACTGAATACATCACTAGACCCTTATCAGAAAGGAAGGATCTTGTTTACCTGTGTTTTTGTTTCTTTTCCTTTTTTTTCCTACAACAAAATGTGCAGATCATCCACATGCAAATAGTGGATGCGTGATAAATTTAAGATTGAATGAACCACAGGAGAACCAAGGTTTGTTTGTGAGAATCAGAATTTAAAGCAGGAGCAGGAAAGGTCAGTGTTAACACATGGATGTTTTGTTTGCCTTTTTGTATAAAGTGGCTTTATTGATATATAAATCCTAATATATTAGTTTTTCATCTACATACTAAATAACACATTCTACCTGGACTACCTTACATTTATTATACTCAGTGGGGGAACTGAAAACCTCTGACTTGTTGTATTGTCTTCTAAATCTTACACTTCAAGAAGAGCTAGAGTTCTAGCTCTAGACTATGATATCTTATCTGAATCAGTGCTGTCCAACAGAACTTTCTGTCCAAAAGAACTTGTGCAATGATGAAAATTTCCCATAAAATAATAACCATATGACAGTACCTACATGTAGTGATTATGCTCGTAACATGAGGATAGTATGGTTGAGAAACTCATTTTTAAATTATATTGAATTGCAATTACTTGAAATCATTTAGGCTTAAAGTACACATGGCCAGTGATTATCATATTGGGTAGTACAACTCTAGAGCATAGTGAACATTGTGATTCATTTAGGAGAGTTTAATTGAAGAAATCAATGCATCAATTGTAATAAATGAGGAAGGATCAGTTTTGGATAATATCATAGCCTACTCTTCCAGCAGAAAATTTGAGGTTCATTTTTAGGCTGTATGCAAACTTGAGATGCAAATCAACACAGAACAATGTAATAAATGGAAGACAATTTCAAAGGCAATGTTTAATTAAAAATAAAAGCTATACTAAAATAAAGATAAAAAGAAAAAATCCTTTCAAGGGTGAAAGGGCCAAGAATCCACAGTAAAACATCTCTTTTTCTCTTATTCTTCTGGAGAAGAGAAGCAGAACAAAAGAGAAAGATCAAGAAGGCCTCTGGGCATGCCAGGAGTCTCATTGTTACACTGTGTGCAAGAATTTATGTGGAAAGGGACAGTGACTACAAAAACAGATTTGAAAAGGTATGAGCCAGTGGGGACCTGTGGTCTAAAACATTAGTGCCACTATCATCCCAGAAATCTCTGGAATGCGTGAATTGGACTGCTTATTTTGTAAATGTGAGGAGGCAAACCTTCCAAAATATTTGCTTACCCGGGGTCAGCACTCTAAAGTTATTGTTCAAAGCTTCTTGGCTAAAAAAATAAAAGAAAAATAGAAATACAAACAAAAACAATCCAGATCTCTCTATATTGTAATTCATACAAGGCAAGCTATGGATGTACAGTCTTTGACAAGAAGATGAAAATATACTCCTGGGATGAAAATTAAATGATGCGTCCCTGAAATCCTCATTTTGTATTATTTTAGAAAGTGCCTGCATCTGTCATTGCTATTTAGCACGTATCTATCGTGTTATTTTAGTAGTGATGGTGGGCTTCTGTTTAGAAGATAAATTTCTTTTCCAGGTAGTTCCTGCAATGTATTTTTACTGTGTAGGAATTATTTAGTGGCTTTCTAGAACTTCAAATGCTTTAAAATGATGAGTATGTCCACATGCATTTTTGTTTGTAAAGGAGGAGGAAAAATCAGACTTTGTTAAGTCTTATTTTTACTTATCGGTGATGTTTTATTATTGTGTCATCATTATACATAAGAACATTATCTTATTAGAGGTAGTGGACATAGGTTACAAATGTAGAAAGAATTAGAGACATAAGTGTAGCTATATGGGAAGCAGCAGCCTCCATAGTCTTTTAATATAGATGAAGTCTGATTATTTTCTGTTGCTACCATTAATAAATTATTACAAATCTAGCAATTTAAAATATTACTTAGAGTTCTGTAGGTGAGAATGCTGGCACAGGTCTCACCAGGCTAAAATCAAGGTGTTGTCAGGGCTGTGCTCCTTTCTGCAGGATTGGCAAGGATCCTTTCCTTGTCTTTTCCAACATTCCTTGGCTTGTGGTCCCCTTCCTGCCCTTTAACACTTGAAAAACAAGTCCTCATGTGGCATCTTGATCTTGCTTCTATTGTCATATCTCCCGTGGCTCTTCTCAAGTCTGTTTCTCACTGTTAAAAGACTCTTGTGATGGCACAGGGACCTGCTGAACAATCCAGGATAAAGTTCTATCTCAAGGTTCTTAAAGTTGTTACCACTGCACAGTGCCTTTTGCAATGCCAGGTAATATTAGCAGGTTCTGAGATGAAGAGAAGAGGTGGACATTTGGGGGAAATCATTATTCTGTTTGTATCAATACACGCAGCTGTGCATAACTTGAGGGAGAACTCTGTAAAGAGTAACAGGCTGAATTGCTGAAAAGAGGCAGTTTAAGCATAGGAAAAATTTGCTTCAGCAAAGACAAATTAACTTAGATGCAGTGTGGGTAGGCTATTTTGCCTGCCAATGGAGAAAAGGGAGAGATGGTTTATGCAGAGACCTAGGTGTATTGAGTCACTGAAATGGAGGGTAAAGTTTAAAGTTGGAGCTCAGAATATGTGACTGCTGAAGGAGCCAATGCAAGATGAACAGTTGCAGGAATGGAAGATTCCCATGGAAGGTTGTCTTGAGTGGCATGTTGAGGTCTTGGGTGATTTTAAAAGGATGTAAAAAATGATCCTTGTAACATTCAAGATCCTGAGGATAAATAGGATCCTAAATAGGATAATTGTGTAGTGGATCAAATCTTCATGGCTCTAAATATTCCTCCAACAATGCTCAGACTGAGCAGAAAAGAGGAAGAAAGAACTCAGTAGAGATGGAATAATGAAAACCAGTTAAAGAAATTTGCCAAGTGGTTGAAGCAGCTTGGAGTCTGCTGATAATCAGCACAGGAATTACGCATGGTGCCCTTTGTCACTTCCTCACATATTAGAAGTTAGGAAAATTAGGAATTCAATTAGTAAATCTGAGCTCTAATCTCATGATCACATTTTGTGTATAGAGCTCTATAAGACTTCCTAAGAGGACTTAAAGACTTATGACTATAAGAGCAATGGCTTTGGTTTTCTAAGTACCTGTACTGAAATTCTGGCTGTCACCATTTAGCTGGCCATGCAACTTAATGAATTTCAGTCCCAGTTTCCTCACATATAAAATGGAAACACTCTTAGCTTGCTGGATTTTGGAGGGGGGAGTAAAAAGGCATAAAACATTAGTAATAGTATTTGGCATATAGGAGATATTTAATCAGCAATTTCCAACTATTTTTCTAGCAATACAAATGGAAAAAGTCTCAAAATCTTTAAATGCATTTGATAAATCTACCTGACCAAAATGTTAACTAGTTCCATTCAATAAATGATGCATTTGAGAATTTCCTCTGGGTTTTACAGTAAATTGGTAAAGTAATGATTTTACATTTGGTTCTTTTCTTAATGTCTAATGGAAGCAAAATAACTTCTAGATTATTTCAAATGCACTGAAAACATAAATAGCAATAGTTTTCCAGCTGCAAAATTGATGCTGAAGGTACTTAAATGGCACATAGAATGTTGAATGTCCATAATCACCCACAGATTCAGTACTGCTACTTGGTTGAAAACATGAGTTAATGTTTTAAAGTAAGTGGGCTGGGAAGCAACATCTCTACTTTCACATAGATTTTTAGATTAGAGCATGGGAGCCTTAGATAAGTACATAGCTTGAAATATGATTTAAAGGGAGATTTCTTCCCTCCCCAGGACCAAAATTTTAGTTAATAGGGAAATGTAAATGTCATTAAATTTTAGCACTTACCACTCTATCTCCTCAATGAAGTTTCTATTCCCTCTCTCAGACAACTAGAAAGCAAATAAAACAAAACACAACCAAAACCTCAAAACAAATCCCCCCCCCCAAAAAAACAAACCCAAACCAAAACAAAGCCTAAAAGCACTTTCATTATGAGTATTTCTTTTGATTGGAAAGCATCTGTCAGCATCTTTGTATTTGTGGTTCTTAGTGGCACTGCTTGTCACAAGGCTGGCTTCATCAGGACCTGCAACTTTGCTTTTTGTTAGTTAATGCAACTATCAGACAATGCATATGAACATTCATTTTAATAATATCACTGGTACCTATGCTGTGACCATCATCTCTGCCTCTGTATCACTTCATTTTTCAAACAAAAGTGTCTCTATTCCCTCATGATCCTAAAATGCTGTTATTCCATTTAAAACAATGGGAAGAAATCTTTTATACAGACCACTTTGTAATGATTTCTTGGTCTCTTCTTCTCTTCCTTTTTACTCCACTCCCTGTAAAGTGGAGGAACTTGGTGAGTATCAGGCTGTACAGAGTGGGGGCAAATGTGCTTGCTTAACAAGCTGCCTTCTCATTTATGAAAACTGCTTGCCTTTCTGTCTTTACTCTGAATTCTAGCATATCTTACTGCCTTAGGGAGACAGGAAGACATTAAGATTCTTCTCCCTATCATTTATCTTCAATGTTTGTCTTTTATGAGCTCTTTATTCATAATATCCTATAATCTTTTATTACCCTAAGCAACAACCAAACCAAACTCTTCCTAAACCCCATCTTTCCCTTCATTCCATTTGATCAGGGTTCATCATGGTTTTATCTCTGACTCTCTCTCACTCTTTGTTTTTGTTTTTTTTTTAAACAAAGCCACAGTTCTTGGAAGGTATATACACTTGCCATATCAAAGCCTTTATTTTCCATTAATTTTAAGCTGGTTAGAACAGCAAAAAGCTTGTTTTAAAACACACATTTCCTCTGCCATACTCCTTTCTAACATTTTCTTTGAGAAAGAGGAATTTCAATTTTGAAAATTTCCTTTGGGAAAGAGGAGCTCCAATTTTGAAAATCCCCTGTCTGATTATCATGTGTGAATCACTGTCTTTGTGTAATGCCTCACAGCTAACTTACACAATTTCCCCAGAGTCTCCTCACTAAAATGGCTCCCAATTGGCAGACAAACGCCATTTACCCTGCTTATTTGAGTAGAACTCCCTGAAATCTTTGAACTTGTGGACCAGCGAAGTGACTTCTTTGCAATCCTTTTTCACAAGGCTTCCTTTGTAAGTTCCTTCTCTCCTCTCTCCCTTGAATTGCATTCCCTCCAGTCACTCTCATGTGTCTCTGCTGTCCTGGAAGGGTCTTCCATATGCCTCAATTATCACCTCACTGACACACTGACAAGTTTTAAATATATCTCTTCAGGCCACATATCTTTTCTGGGTTCTTCACAAATGTAACAGCTTCCTGCCCCTTGCCACCTGGAAATGCATCCAAGTCCTGCTCAAATTTTAAACTGTTTAGCTTAAATGTCTTAATTGTTTACCTTTCTGTCCTTGCCACTAATATATTAACTATTAAAAGAAGAAACTAGGCTATATTTTCCCTAATATTCCCAGTACCTTACACTGTCCAGAAGGAAGGATAAAATATTAGACACTATTATATTTCATAATCATCGTGTCTGTGAATACAATGGATCTAAGCTTTTTATAGAATGGCCATATTAATACAAACCTTTCTATACAATTCTTAATTAGCAAAGAAATTACATAAGTATATCTACATAGTGAATGTCAGTTTGATTAAATTTCAGTACATTTTTGAGTTATAATTGTTGAAAATATTTCCCTACCTTCTTAAAATATAAAAAAAGTACTTATTTCATATGAACAACACATAATATTGGCTTCTGTGTGAAATATCTGTAAGCTTCAATGAGGGAAGGAAAGTGAATTGAGTAGAAGCAATCATGGTCCAATAAAAAGGCCAGCAAACCTTGATTTTAGGTGGCTTGACTGTGTCAGGCCAAATGTAGCCACCTAATGGTTTGGATGTGGTTCATGTGTTGGAGCTTGGTTCTCAGTGTGGTAATGTGAGAAGTGAGAAGTAATTATGCCATTGAGAGCCTGCCTTTGAAGGGGCTTAATGTGGTTCTCAAGGGACTTCAAGGTAGCTCTCAGAAGAGCAGGTTGTTATAAAGAAGGAGGACTGACCCTTTCTGCTCTCTGGCTTTTTATCTCATGTGTATTCTTTCTCACATGGGTTCCTGCCATGAAGCCATACACTGTTAGGATCTCACCAAAGGCTGGCTAATAGAATAGGGCCACTTGATCTTGGGCTTTATGCCTCCAAAACTGAGAGCTAAATACATCTTTTTTTTTTTTTCTTATAAAGTAACCAGTCTCAAGTACTTCAGTGTGGCAACAGAAAAGTGGAATAACACATGGCCAAAGACTCAGTTTAGTATGGCTAAGAATTGTTTTTACATTTTAAAAATGTTGCTAAGAAGATGGAAGAAGCTGGATATGGTGGCATGCACTGGTGATCCCAATGACCTAGGAGGCTGAATTTGGGGATGCAAGTTAAAGGACACAACTTTGTAAGACCCCTTTCTCAATTAAAAAAAAAGTGCTGGGGATATAGCTCAGGGGTAAAGTACCTTTGGGTTCTATTCCCAGTACCAAAAAATAAAATGATAAAATAAAAGGAAGTAGAGAAAGTAGAGAAAGAAGAAAAAAGAACTGCAGTGGAGATAGAATCCACATATGATCTGTAAAGTCAGATATTTGCTATTTGACCCTTTATAGAAAAGTTTGCCAACTTCTGATATAACAAATTACTTTCCTTATAAGTTATGTACTAAAGAAAGAAAAAAAATTATCTGGATTGACCAAGTTAAGAGTTGTAATACCTTTATTTCCATCATAGCCCAAACCCAAATAATTAAGATGGATACACATCTATCTACCATTTACATAAAGTCATTAAATTCATAATGTTCCTTATTAGATATCTGATATATCCAAAATATACGTATATACCTATGTATATATCCAAACTATGTTGTTTTTCTTATATTGGACAAAAGTCCCAAAGTCATTGTATTTTAGTATTTTATAGGTATTGGGAAAATACTTAAGACCTTCTGTTTTTTAATTTTCTTGGCAGGTATATAACTTGCTTCATGTGATTTAAAACATCAGAAAGTACCTGGTCAAATAAACAGACAAGAAAATTTACTGTAACATTTGTTTTAAATTTTTACAAGCCATTCAGCGATTACATTTATTGAGTATTAATTTTGGCATTTACAGAGTATATTTGTGATAAATAAAAACAATAATTATTTTAACAAAAGAGAGGCTAGGATTAAATGAGCCAAGGTTCTTATTTGTGCTGAGAAATATAGAAACACCCATAATGCTGATAGGGTACAGCAGATGTGAGTGGTGGGAACACAAGGTTAAGGGAAAAATTCTATAAATTATAGAGCCCACTGTTCTGACACCACGCCCATGTTTTCTTTTTCAAGAAGCAATTTACCTGCAGCTCTGCCTGACTTAAGTGAAGTGGAGAGAATATGTCACATTCCTCAGCAAACTACCTGTTAGCTGCAGGATAAATACAGGCCTGGAACCTAGGTTATGCTGAAGTAGGAGGATTTGTGACTCTTTTCAAAGATCAGATCCCAAAACTCAGGGAGATAAGGATAATTCTTCCTAATGATTACAATCTGTAAAAACATATGGTTAAGAATCCAATTAGAACTGGTCAGCATGGGCCAAAATGACTTAGAGTTGTCATGATGTCATCCTGCTATCAGTCAAAAGTCAAAAGGTAGACCTGGATGGGACTCTCTGGAAGCTTCTCTGGTATCCCCAACAAAACTGGAGTGCAAGAGAGGCACATTGTCCCTCTCCTCTCTCAGAAGACCCACCATCCCCCTTTTGAATGTCCCCCTTTCCTATCTTCTAATAAACTCATGCTTGTTAATCTGAAAGACTTGTCTGAAATCTTTCTGACTTGATCACAAGAATTGTGGCTTGAAGGGGGTCCTTCCCAATGCCTCAGTTTCCCAGAAGTCTCCAGCCCTGTAAAAGTGCTATTGATATAACAGCAAGTGCAGACTACATCCATACTTGGAGGATTCTGTGGGATGCATTTACCTCTCCTAGTCATTTGACACTTGGAAATATTCAGTTACACTTACCACTCATTTTTGCTATGCCACTTTCACATTTTCTTTCAATACTGTATACTTATATGGTGCTTGATGAAATATTAATTAAAGTCTGTAGTAGGAGAAGAGGCCAAGGAGGCATATTATAGCAGATTCAGTATCTTTGGCTTCTCCTTTTCTTCTCGAGGCTCTTCCTATTCAAGTTATCCTTATCATTATCATGGCTATACGGTCCCAGGACTAATATTCTAGATCAAAGAATTATATGTGATGATGATGTGCAGGGTTTGCAAAAAGAGGAAGAAAGGACTCATCATCCTCTGTACCCCCTTTCCTACTGTGTGATTTGCTTTGATTCAAATTTTCATAGGGTATATCAAATGGTAGACAAGTCACATGAACAAAACAAAATGTAAACAAAATCTTAAAGAGTAGAATACAGTTATAAATTATGGCAAAGATGCTAAAAATTCAAGTTTAAAATGGAACTAAAAATGAATGTAGAATTCAAGCTGGAAATATTCAGGGCAAGCGTGTGATGTTAGATCAACTGTAATGCAGCTCACTGAATTGAAATGATGAGAAAATTGAACATGTTTGATGGATGAAGGTTTTGTTACATAAGAAATACAAAAAATATACAATATGGATTTATAAAAGGGAAAGCAAGAAATATCAACTGACGAATGAATGTGGTAATTTCACTGGGAATAAGAGGGAAGAATTTGAGTTTAAATACAATGTCAACTATATCAAACTGAGCTGGAGAAAATGAACTTTTTTCACTATTTTAGCAATTGGAAAGTATTAATTCATATGTATCCCTAAATATTAATAGGGATAGAAAACAAAGAAAGTCTTATTCATGTCCCTTATTGGAATATATACATATATACATGTATATAATTTATAATTTTATATATATAATTTATACATATGTCCTTATAATATATTATAAAGATATATATAGCCTTATAAATTCCCTTATTCAAAATAATTAAATTTCATTGTCTCTTCTATACTGAACTTGGTTTTTCTTTTGGAAAACTTGGTTTTCCTCCCAAAAGAAAAAAGAGGAGATGGGGAAGAATAGTGGTTTGGGGTAAGAATACAGGAAGGGAAGTACAGAAAATATTCATACAATCATATAATCAGAAAAAAATTAGTGCTGAAAAAGTTCTGAGAAACATTCACTGTTCTATCTTCTTTGTCTTTTGGCAAACTTAATTGACAAACTATCCCATATGTCTTTAAAGGGCAGCAGATAAAAAGATTTTTCAAGCTTACATTCAGGGCTGTGTCAGCAGATCTTTCCAGATATCTAACTTAAATCCCTTAAGCTTTAATTTAAGTCCATTTGTTCCAGGTAGAACACAGAGGAAATAACTTTTTAAAATGACTGTATGTATATGTAACATATATATAGTACAATTCCAAGAAAGAAAGAAAGTAATATTCACAAATTGGAACTGTCATCCCTTTATATTTATATATCATTTTTTTTAATTCTTAAACTCTTTTTGTAAAAGTACTATCAAATTATGGAAATCCACTGTTTTGATAAAAATAGATAATTTTAATGATTGCAATAAATACTTTTGAAGGTGTTATCATCTTTGGAAAGAGATTAAATAGATGTACATTTTTAGCAGAGTATGGACATCAAGATGATCTTGAGTGGATTATAAACTTGTCATTTAAGAGTCACTGTGCTGGTTATTACAGTCTTCTTGCCCGTATCCCTCCATCCATCCTCTCTTTCCTGAGACACTATCATTTTGCTTCAATGTTACTTGCTTTCTGAATGACTAATTCTTTAAGAGAAAAATATTGGACCAGATTTCCATATTTATCAAGCCACTTATGATTACATAGAACAAATATTTTTAATTCTGCTTACATCACTTGAATTTTAGTACAGGAAGTTTAGAGTCAACCCTAAAGTTTGCTTACTTTGCAGAAATTTAGCACTTATTGTTCATTCTATTTATTTATTTACTTATCTATTTTTGTAAAGTTTCAAACAGCTTAATTTTATCTTTTGCATTTGGAAGTTTAAGGTCATCTAAACATGTTTTCTGAAACAAGAACTAAGAATTATATGAATCCTCTTATCTTTTGAGACTGATTAGTTTGGTTTCTTGTGTTTTGATTAAAGAATTATGCTATGACTTGTCCAGAGTAGGTTAGAATTTGGACCATTTTCCAAAAAAAATTATATTTTAGAAAGAACAAACAGAATTTTCCATGAAGATTACAAGATTCATCTACACATTCTGTTCTTTTCATTTGACTCTTTTAAGATTCTTCTTGTGTTTTTGTTTTTGTTTTGAGTTGGGGTCTAGCAATGCTTCCCAGGCTGATACAGAACTCCTGCACTCTGTCTTCAGTGATCTTCCCACCTCGGCCACCAGAGTAGCTGGCACTACAAGCATTTGCCACCACGCCTGGCTCACATTCTTATATTTGTTTATAAGAGAAAGAAATAGTAAAAATTGAAACTTGAAAGCCCTTTGAAGAAATAAATATTCTACTGTCTTATATTTAACATAGTTTTAATGCTTAGGAAAATAATTTTCTTTTTTATTCTCAGAATTATATTCTGGTAGAGTGCAACTTTGAAAAGAGCTATAAATAAATAAGAAAATAAAGATAAATAGGTTTCTATTTTGAGGGATTATCGACTGAAGGGAATTTTAACATATGGTTTCACTTATTTCAAAGGATGCTAGATCAGCAGTGATAAGAAGCTGTCATTGAATTCTTGATAAGGAAGAGCAAATACTTATTGACTGCTCTGAAGTTACATAGGTGATATCTTTAAAGGGTTGATATAAAAAGAGGAATCACTGACATTTGTCTTCATAGAAATTTATGCTACTCCAGAATCTTAAAAAAACAACAACAACAAAAACACTTATCATAGCAGAAAGTCATGCTTCTTATGGAGTAGTTGCTAGAGTATTTATGGAGCCGACACAGGTCTTCAGTCCTTGGGCTGAACTACGGAGGTTGACTCAAACACTCCAGGTACCTTTTTCCCTTGTCATTGTCCCTCATCAGAATTTGGGTCCTTCCTAACATACACAGCTTACTTTAAGTCTTATTTAGTTCATTGGGTCCATGTGCAATTGTGGATATAGTTTTAATAATTTCCCAAGGAGGCTACTCCTTGATCGTATAAATCAAAGATATAGTGAAATTCTCAAGTATTTTTGTTTAATTCTGTAATCCCTAAGTCCAGTCTCTTCATAGCATCAACCTGTACACCAATATCCAGTTTCATTCAACTTCACACATGTGAAAAGATAATAATCACATGTGATTGGATCTGGCTAATAATATATAAATGGAAAATGTAGTATATCACTTCTAGGGTGAAACATGGAAGAAATAGCAGGTGAAACTACAGATATCTCCCTTCTTGGGTTGACCTAGCTGTGGAACCAGATGATTTTAGAACTTTCAAGAGGCACTAATATGAGGATGTAGAGATGTTTTGTGACTAAATGCTTGGCACTATTTTTTAAATCCAAGTTTTCATCCAATCTGCTAATTACCAGGATGGTTCAGTTTTTTCCTGGTAGAGTAAGAATATCTATATGAAATTGAGATTTATTCTAAATACTCATTTTAGAATTTCTGTATTTCCACATTTGTGGTTTTAGGTTTTTACCTCTCTATTTCCCATGATATTACATATTTTAGTGGGTGCATTCACCATAAACCTTGAGGGAACTACTTTGAGCCCTCTGGCTTATATGGCAGGAAATACTTGATTCAGTTTCCTGACAAACTGAGTGAGATTTCTCTTATGATGAGCACTTACCCTGCCAATGAACATGCCATATGTTTAGACACATGGTTTTATTTTTATGGTCTTTAAAACTTAATTTATTTTTTGTAGCCCATGGCTGAGATAATCATTCATAGGTCTGAGTACCAGGATTGATGTCAGGTTTGAAAGTGTTCTGCTTTGGGCAGGAATGAAAGTATTGCTTCACTGTAAGGCATGCATTCAGAGAAACATATATATTACTATCAATAGAAACTTCACAGCAAGTTCATTTTTTCTTAGTACTTTGTGGTGATGTGAAATGTTATATGGGATAGATGTAAGGGAAATGTTACCCACATATTGATTTAGAGAGACAGCATTATAGATTACATCATAAGCAGCCATCCTATGCATTATTGTTGTATGCCACTTTAAAAATGCATAATGTGGATTGAGAAAAAAAAGATAAATTTCTACAGTTTTTAACGTGCTCATTTCTATATCAGAGTGTTATCAGAATGAAGAAATGAACTAGAGAACCTAGGGAAAAAATGATTAAAATGAATAGTATTCAATGTGTCTTTATGACTTTTTTTCCTAATGTGTATACTCTTATGGGGTTTGGGGCATATGCAGACACACTTGCTACCATCAGTGTAATCAAAATAGTAGACATACCCAATACCTGCCATAGTCTCCCAGTGTTCCTTTGCTTTGTTTTAGTTTTTAATAAGCACACTTAACATGAGATCTACCATCTTGACAAGTTTTGAAGAACAGTATTTTCCAGGCACTAAATTGTCCATCAGGTCTCTAGAACATACCCATGAAGCATGCTGAAACTTCATGCCCACTGAACAATGACTTCTCATTTTCCTTACTTTCTAGTCTCAGTAAACCAATATTATATTCCCTGATGTCATATGTTTGACTAGTATAGACAGTGTACACATAAAGTATTTGTTAGTCATTAGTGTATTTCACTCAACATAATGTCCTCCTGGGGCATGACTGATTTTTGGCAAAAAAATGTATAAAACTCCACTTGGATGTCTTCAGGGTGAAGTTTTCCCTCTCTCTAAATAGTATATAAGATGAAGGATTCCTAACATCAGAATGTCAAAACAAGCTGTGTGTGGTGGCACACACCTGTAATCCCAGCAATTTTGGAGGCTAAGGCAGGAGGATCACAAGTTTGAGGCCAGTCTCAGCAATTTAGTGAGACTGTTCCAAAAGAAAAATAAAAGACATTGGGGATGGAGCTCAGTGGTGGAGTGTACTCTGCAAAAAAAAAAAAAAGGAAATATCAGAACAAGCTTAAACTTCACTCTGCTAGTTGTTAGTTCTTGGTTCTAAAGCAATAGATATATAGGGAACTACTATTTCAGCCAATGTGGAGGAAGTAAAACAATGAATAACACACAGGCTTCTCTTTCAGACTTCAGTGGATACTTGACCTAACAAGGACCACTAGATGCCCCAAATATATTAGTGAAGAATTATGCAAAAAGTAAAATAAAAAAAAAGACATAAGCTTTAATGCTTTGTGCTTGTACCAGAGTACTTTCAAAATTTTAGCTAGAAAAATATCTTATTGTATAATATGATCAAAGATTTTAAATCAGGTAATAAGGAAAAACTAGGGGTTGAGGGTATGGAATCCTGTTTGTTATTACACCATGGAGACTTACTCTTCCTAGTTTTACAGAACAATATAAATGAGTCCAAATTCTATGCAGTTTCCCAATGCATCTCATTAAAGACCTTCACATTTTCATCTTAAAATATTTGGCTAAATAAAGTACCTAAGAAAGACTATCACCCCTACTGGGTAAGGTTGCTAAAAAATCTTAGAGATTTTTTTATAATATCATATTTACAATATTAACAGGCATGGGAAAATTGAATATATAATTGTATGGTTATATCATTCTAAAAAGACAATGCTTGGCTCCAAATATAGAAGAGCAATTGATTGGTTATCCTGAACAAACAACACTAGACTAATCTTGAATATTCAGGCTAATCCTTAGCCTAGGAACAAGTAGGCTTTAAAGACAGCTTTTATTCTTGTGTGTTAGTAAGCTTTATGTGGCTGTGGCCAAAATACCTGATAAGAACAGCTTATAGAAAGAAGAGTTTTATGCTCAGGTTTCAGAGTTTCTTGATCTGCTGCTCCAGTGTTCTGGTCCTAAGGTAAGACAGAGTGGCATGGCAGAAGGGTGTGGCAGAAGAGAGATGCTCAAGTTGAGAGCATGGATGAGTAGCCAAGGAAGAAATATAAACCCCAAGGCACATCCACCCCCAGTGACCCACCTCTTTCCACCATTCCCCACCTGCCTGCAGTTACCACCCAGTAAAGTAATCCTTTCAAATATTAGTCCATTAAATGGCTTAATCTACTTATTTGGTTACAGTTCTTGTAGTCTAATCATTTCATCACTGAACATTCCTATTTAACACAGGAACTTTTAGGGAACACCTCATATCCAGTCACAACACCTTGTATTCTTTATCACCTCATGGAAATGTCCACCAGGAAAGAAATCTATTGTATTTTTAAGCCTGGAGCTCTGTGGCTGCCAGTTAGTCACAGCAGGCTTCAGGGATAGTTATGGATATATTTGATGATCATGGAAAGTTGCGTTTTTATGGTAATGCAATAGTTAGAACTGTTAGAGAAAGTCCTGCAATGTACACTTAAGTTTTCAAAAGGCTGACACGTTATGTTCTTCCTTCTTTAAAATACTTCTTAGTGCTCTGATGCCACTTTCTGATTAGTAGACAAATAAATGTCTATTATTAATTTATCAGAAACAATCTACCTTGCTTCCTAATGTGTTTCTAAGGAAAATGTGCTACTGATTCTAAAACAGAGCCAATTACCTTTGATCGACATCTCCCCGCTCTTAACAAGTTTATAGAAGACAGAGTTGTAAAATAAATTACCTCATTTGATTACTTTGGAGTTCTTTCATAAGTAATTTATTTAGAAATTATTTTTCTCAAAAGCAGGCATTCTGTGGATGTATATTGTTTATTTTGCCTAAGGCAGTCCTCTGTTTATAATTATTTCACTTTTTGAAAAATAAAATCATTTACTTTGTATTTCATAGAGCAGAATTTTGGACACTTAACCTCAAATTTGCAGTTCATTGGCTGTATTTAATATACTTTTCCACAGAGAATATTTGTCATTATTATTGCAGGTAACGATGGGACGGCTTACATTTATGTAATAATCTTCATTAGACATCTTGACTTTTATGAATGATTTTACCTTACAGTTTTGTTTGGTAAGGATGACATTTATGCTCATAAGTCAGTGTTCACTAGTTGTCCTTTCAGGCTTCTTTTGCCAAGAGTAGAATCTCAAGTTCTGATACTTATTTTTACAAATATCATTTGAGGGAAAGAATATTTAATGGGATTTGCT
This sequence comes from Geosciurus inauris, assembly GCA_004024805.1. Lineage (NCBI taxonomy): Eukaryota > Metazoa > Chordata > Mammalia > Rodentia > Sciuridae > Geosciurus > Geosciurus inauris. The sequence goes on from PVHX01000271.1 coordinate 277,407, forward strand.
TAAAGTCAATCAGTTCATCTCTACAGTTATTATAGAATATGTTCCTAGAAGGAACTGGAATGGCAGAAAGCAAGTCATGTGGGTGATTAGCACCACTTTGCAAAATTGCTTCTTCTGAATTGCCATTTTGAATGGGGCTCAGGTATGACACTATAATCCTTTATTGAGTACTAAGTTGTCATTATGTTCACTATATGACTATTAGAATTCTATTTATTTCATTATGCAATGAAATTTCTTTCTGGATCCCTAGAACAAGTTACTGTCTGCTCTTACCACCAAGATGAGTTGTTCTTTTCTAAGCAACTGGTTTGTCTATTTTGAATTGTGAATTATATAACTGGCAATTATATCTTTTCAGAGAGGATTGCATTTCTTTTTCTCCAAAAAATATTTTTTCTTATTCTGAGCAAAGTGCCATGATAAGTCCTGGAGATTTTCAGTGTGAATGACCTTGACAGAAATAGTTATTACTTCCTTCCTATGTGGTAACAATGTTCACAGCAGGTCATGATCTAAATGTCTCCTAAATTATTGTGTTGAAACTTAGTCACTGAGGTTATGATATTAAAAGGTGGAGACTTTAGGAGGTGATTAGGCCATGAGAAGTTTTCTCTTATGGATGGGGTTGGTGATCTTATAAAAAAGGGTGTGGGGATGACCAGTTTACCCCTATTGGACTCCCTGCTATGTGAAGACTCATCTATTGTTTGTCATTTCTGGAGGATGCAGCTATAAGTACCATCTTGGAAGCAGAAATCAGCTGTCAGTAGACACTGAAATTGCCTGCACATTTCCAGTCTTCAAAATGATGAGAAACAAATATCTAACACTTACAAAGTACTCAGTGAATAGAACTTTATTATAGCAGCACAAATGAGCTAAGATGAAAACTAACTCTGAGAAGTGGGATGTTGCTATAACAAATACCTGAAAATTATGAAAGCGGACTTAGAACTTGGTGATGCATTGACAAACTAATCCATCAAGGCTATTCTGCTGAGAGCTACAGATAAAAGCCTCAGTTTCTCTGGAGATTTTGAAGTGGTCATGATCAGAATGTTAGAAATTCTGATGAAGTCTTAGATGGAAATGAATAATATCTGATTTAAAATTAAAAGAAAGGTTACCTTTTTTGTTTTTGTTTTATTTTTGGTAGTAGGGATCAAACAAAGGGGTGCTCTCTCTGAGTTGGATCTTAGATCTTTTATTTTACTTTTGAGTCAGGGTCGCAACATTTTTGCGATTAGGTGGGAAATAACATGCTAAGTTGTAGCCACGTTCTGGTACTTTGTGGAAGGCAGAATTTAGAATGATAAACTAGGATACTTGGTGTAAGAAATTTTAATCAAAATGTTCAGGGTATTGCATGGCTTCTCCTGAATTCTTGTAGCAAAATGCAGAAGGAGAGAATGAAGTAAACATAGAATTTATAATCAAAGGGGAAGCAGAAATTAAAGATTTGGAAAATTATCAGCCTGTTAAAAAATGAGAAAATGTGTTTAGGAGATAATGCCAAGGATGTGGCCAAATGGCTGTTTGACAAGGACATTAGTATGGATAGAAGGAAGCCAGATGCTATTTATGTGAAAGTGCCTTCAAAGGCATTTCAGAGATCTTTGAGGCTTCTATGCCATCACAATTTCAGAGGGCAAGTAAAACCTATACAGGGAACATGTGGGACTTCAGGACTCATGCCCAAGATCACCTGAAGTCCTCTCCCTACATTCTGGTGAAGTACTCTTGGGCCACCAGCTGTGGCTCCAGCAGGCCCAGGTATGACTCAAGCCAGTGCTCTAGAGGGCACAAAGAACATTGGTGTTAACTTTTCAGCATGCAGAGTCACATGCTGTGGTGTCATGGTTACCTCTCCACTGAGGAATCACAGAGAGGCAATGCTTAATGAATGGAGCCATTGGGTAAGGCCACCACCAAACCCTGCAGACTTAATGTATTAAGTTCTTACTCTTATTATCTCCATTTTACAAATGGAGTTAAGAGATAGATGACTGTAAGAGATAGATGAAACTTCTCTAGAGACATGTATCTAATAAGTGTAGGAGCTGTCATTAACGCCCAGCAGTCTAGTTTGTCACTATGTTATGTTGCCCCTCAACTTAAATGGCATTGACATTTGGCATCTGGTCTGATTTCATCTTAACCATAAAATTTGGAGTTATGTGCTCAGGCTTTATAAGTCAATCATTAAATATCATTCCTCAGTTTGGAGCAAATAGTAAGCACTTGATTAATATTAAGTTTCTTGCCAAGAGAATGTTCAGGCACAATGCAGAAGGATTATTGGACCTCCATGAAAGAATTTATAAAGTCATAGTTACGATACTTGTTTTAGTCAACCTTTTCTCTCTTGTAATTAAAAGACCTGACAGGAACAATTAGAGGAGGAAAAATTTATGTGGTGGCTCACAATTTCAGAGGTCTCAATCCATAAATAGTTGACTCCATTTCTTGGGGCTCCAGGGGAGGCAGAACATCAAGGTGAAATAATGTGCAACCAAAAAGCAGAGAAAGATAAGCTCAGTTTACAAAATATATACTCCAAAGGCACACCTTCAGTGACCCTCCTCCTCTAGCCATACCTTACCTGCCTAGGGTCACCACTCAGTTAATCCCTTACAGGAAATAAATGTACTGATTGGGTTAAGACTCTCGTAGCCCAATCATTTCACCTATAAACTCTTTTGCATTCACTTGAATATAAGTTGTAGGGGGACATCTAATATCTAAACCATAACAACACTACAGATTTGTACAAATGTGTACATATAAATCAAGATATAAGATAATTATATATTGAATTAAGATGTAAGTTGGGTTAGATTCTTTTGACTGATTTAGGAAATAAAAAAATAGAAAACAACAGCTGATACTTCAAAGGGGTGTCCCTTAATCAATATGACATTCCATTTGTGAAAGGGCTTCTTCTGTAATTGAAAAAGAGAAAATGTGTAATCTGTAATAAATGTTCCAAGTGTTTTGCTTAACTGAAGAAGAGAGGACAGGAAGCATTTGATTAATTTTTCTTGTGAAACATGCATATTTGCTACAGCGAGGTTCATCTTCTATATGAAGGCCTCTCTTCTTTGTAGTCTTGAATATACTTATTCCATTTCTCAGAAAAATTTGTAATACAGATCTTGGGACTTGGGTTTTTTGGCAACTGTATATATTGTTCATGTCTATCCTTCATCAACGCTGCAATAAATTTAATTTTCCAACAACGATGTAAGAGAAGTTTTATTTTTCTCACCCTTAGAGTTTAAAAAGGTTGTGTTATAGTTCGGATGTGAGGTCTCCCCAAAAAGCTCACATGTGAGACAATGCATGAAGGTTTGGAGAAGAAATTATTGGGTTATAGCCTTAGCCTAATCAGTGAATTATTCCCCTGAGAGGGATTAAATGAGTGGTAATTGAAGTGGAAGGGTGTGGGTGGAGGAGGTGAGAATTTGGGCATGGCTTTGGCGTGTGTATTTATATCTGGCGAACGGAGTTCCTCTCTGCTCGCTGATCACCATGTGAGCTGTTTCCCTTTGCCACACTCTTCTGCCATGGTGCTCTACTTCATCTTGGGCCCTGAGGAATGGAGCCAGCCTTCTATGGACTAGGACCTCTGAAACTGTAAGCCCTCAAATACATTTTTTGTTTTCCCTTTGGTTGTTCTGTTCCAGTCTTTTAGTCACAGCAGCAAAAAAGTTGACTAAAACAGGTTGAGTTTGAAACTGCTAAAATTTCTGCAGAAATTTAGTATTTAAACTTCCTCAAATTTCAAGTTTGATCTCATATGAAAAACAAAAAGCTAGTAGCGGGAGGCTTGCAGCTGATTAGTGCTCTACTAAAATGTATCAGGAGTCAAGTACTCCCACATCAGTGCTTTTTAGAGGAAGTGTTTGACTAATTTAAATATGCTCAAAGCTTAGAGCTGGCATAAGTCTTATGCAATCCAGATTTTTATTGAGTGTGTTTCTGTGAGAAATCTTTCCCAGACAATATAGAATAATCAGGGAGAAGGAGTTTTGCTCCCTGGGATTATTTTCCAAAAGGTAATTTCAGGGGGACAAATAAAAGTCCATTACTTCTCTTATGAATTTCTGAATTTAGAAAAATCCATGACAGGCTTTATGTTTTTGTATGCACTTATCAAAGAAAAAAACACCCAAGAATATATTAATATATCATTAATTTAACTCAATCATTATTTCCTGAGTTGTCTGTACCAGGTGGTGCTGTAGGATCTTGAGTTATATCAGAAAAGCAGAACAGATAAACATCTTGTCCTCATGGTGCTTAATGTAAATTTGACTAATAAATACTTTGTGGTTATTAATTGAATTAAAGAGTATCATGAAGATGTGTTGTCCATGCAAAATAATTGCATAAAGAGGATGCACAAAATGATGTGTAGCTCTGTAAGAATAAAGCAACTTGGACTGATATTTAAGTTCTCTTTTTCTATTAATAGTGAAGTATAAAAAGTCAATTTCCGAATGTAGCACATGAATTCTCTTTACACAGTATACATTTCAAGTTTACAGTACTGTTAGTAATTTTCTTTATGTCACATTTTCTCTGGGTTTGTCAATTTGCCTTCTTCCTGGCACTCAGTTAATATGTCTCTTGCCTCTCTTTTTCCTTGTTAATCTGTATCATTTCTCAATACTTATCTCAGGTATTCGTTCTTCCAGGAAAGCTTTCCATCTCAGTATAACTTGTCAGCCATAGTTATTTGCCATTTTCCTGATAGGTAGGAGTCATCAAATTTAACTTTGTATAATCAGTGCTAAATACAGCCCCTAGTACACATTACGTTTTTAGCAGAAATGGTTTGAAGTTTGACTTTGACTGACTGATAGAATGATTAATATCTGATATTTGGATTTCTCCACAGATTAAACTCTGCCCAAATTTTCAGTCTTATCTCTTCAATTTGTCCATATAACACATTTACATATCACAACAAATTAATCTATCCTAATCAAACTCATCTACTCACAATTCCCCAAACATGGTTTTTGTATCTTATCTGTGTCATTGCTAAAGCATAAGCAGTGACACTTTACCAAAACATCAAGTCTGAAATCTAATTCCATTCATTCCATGAAGTATTCTCTAATTGTTTGACTTTAGTACTTAATGATGGTATTGTTTGCAGATACTTAGAATAAATGCTCAGTAAAATTGAACTAAGGCTGCTTGACCATTTATGTATATCCTTATTGAAATTCACCCAAGTTGTCTGTAAAAACTTTCCTGTATAAATATGTTGGTAATATTGTTTATCTTGTGTTATAAACACTAAACAAAAAATTAAAGACTTGCTTTTTGTAGAAAACTTAATATTTATTATATAACTAGAAAAGGTAACTGAGAGATGCATACTTATTTTTAAAAGTCTCACTCCTGTTATCCTTTTTTTGTGAATGCTAAAAGGTTAACATAGTTTTAGATGATGCCTAAAATAAAGTTGTAAGATAGTATGTTTAAAATTATGTAAATATTGATTTGTATAAAATTAAATTATAGTTTGAATTGGCCATATAGTTTTGTGAAGAATCTTACTGGTATTTTGTTAGGAATAACATTGAATCTATAGATTGCTTTGGGTATTATGGATATTTTAACAATATTGATTTTTGTAATCCATGAACATTGGATGTCTTTCCATTCTTTTGTGTTCTCTTTGATTTCTTTCATCAGTGTTTTGTAATTGCATTGTAGAGCTCTTTTAGTACTTTGGGAAATTTATTTCTAGATATTATTTTTGGAGCTCTTATAAGTGAGATTGCTTTCTTGATTTTGGGGGCATAATTTACTATTGATATTGAGATAAGCTACAGTTTTTTTTAATGTAAATTTTATATTCTAGAAATTTCTTATTAATTCCAATTTTTTTGTGAGGTCTTTGGGGTTTTCTATATATATAAGAGTATGTCTTCTGCAATTAGAAAAATCAATTTTAAAATTGATATGTAATCACAAAAACTCAAATAGCCAAATCTATTTTTCTTTTTCATTGGCACATTGTAATTATATAATTTTATGTATATTGTTACATATTCATGCATTCACACAATATGACAATATAATGTGATTAATCACATTCCTCAACACCTCCTCTTTTCCTCCCCTCCTCCATTCCCCTGTTTTCTGCCTCTACTCTACTGGTCTCCCTTTTGCACTCATTTTGTCTTTAGCTTCTACATATGAACCTTGGTTTTCTGAGCTTAATCTATTTTGCTTAACACAATGCTCTCAAATTCCACCCTTTTTCCTGGAAATGACATAATCTCATTTTTATTTATGGCTGAATAAAATTCCATAGTGACAGTCAAATCTTGAGCAAAAAGCACAAAGCAAGAGGTATCATATTACCTGACTTAATAATGTAGTACATAGCTATAGCAATCAAAATAGCATGATATCAGCATACAGCATAAAATAGACACAAGCCAATGCAACAAAATAGAAAGCCTAGGAATATATCCACACATCTACAGTCAACTGATGCTAGATATAGGCGCTAAAAGCATACAATGGGGAATAGAAAGTCTTTTCAGTAAATAGTGCTAGGAAATTTATCTATCTACATGCTAAGAAACAAAAATAAGCCCTTATCTTTTACCAGTTAAAGTCAATTAAAAACTGATTAAATACTTAAATATAAAACCTAAAACTATGAAACCACTAGAAAAAAGACAGAGTAAATACTTCAAACATCAGTAAAAAGAATGATTTTTAAAAAAGTACTCCGAAAGCACAAGAAACAAATAAGCAAACAATATTCCAATGGGCTTACATCAAATGAGAAAGCTTGTGCACAGCAAAAGAAAGAATCAAAAGAATGAATAAACAACCTATATGATGAGAAAAAATATTTGCAAACTATATATCTGACACAAAGTTAATATCCAAAATATACAAGCAAAATCAATTCAGTAGGGAAAAAACCCCACATAATTCAATTAAGAAATCACCAATACACATTTTTCAAAAGAATACATAAAATGGTCAGAAATATATACAAACAAAGCCTATCACTAGCAATCAAGGAAATGCAAAGCAAAATAACAATGATATCACTTCACTCTAGTTAGCATGGCTTTATAGAAAGACTAAATACAGCAGTGCTCATGAGGATGTTGAGAAAAAGGGAACTCTGACAAACTGTTAATGAAAATGTAATTTAATACAGTCATTATAAAAGAGTATGAAGTATTTTTTGGAAAATTGAAAATAGAACTTCTCACCATATGCTAATGTGATCCAGAAATCTCTACTGAGTATACATCCAAAGTATGCAAAATCACTATGTCAAAGAAACATCTGCACTCCCATGGTTTTTACAGTACTGTTCACAACAGCAGAGGCATGGAAACAACCATTTCTTGTGTCCATCACATGACGAATGAATGTGTCCATCAATAGCTGAATGGTACATGTACAAAATAGAATACTATTCAGCCTTAAAAAGGGAACCCTGTTGTTTGCAAAATTATGGGTGGAACTGGAAGTCATTATGCTAAGCAAAACAAGACAGTTTCAGAAAGACAAGTATCACATGGTCTCACTCAATGTGGAGTCGAAATTATAAATCTAAAAATAGAATAGAATGGTGGTTACTAGAGGTCAGGGAAAGTAGTGGGGAGGAAAACTTATGGCTTGCAAATATGTACTTCAGCAACTTTCTAACTACATACTGTAACAGTTTGATGGGAAAAATAATTCTAGTATTTTCCTCCATAGTAAGGTGACTATAGATAATGATATGTACTATTTATATTAAAAACCTAGAAAAAGGGGTCTGAATGTTTTTACCATGAAAATGATAATTATTTGAAGAGATAGGTACACTTACCCTGATTTGAACCTTATATAGTTTATATGTGAATAAAAACATCATATTGGACTTCAATAATTTTTATCACTTAATTAAAAATAAATTGTACAGAAATCTCAGTGTATGACAATTTCAAGAATAAATGATTGTTAATGGTTTATCTGGTTAAGGAAAAGGGTTCCTAAATCAGTGATGATATAACTAATAGTTTTGTATATTCTTTGGACAAACTGCTGGAGTTATACAGGTGGCCATTCCACATATTTGTATAATTCAAGAGGTCACAGTCATGTAGCTTAAAGGAATACAGTAAAGTGACTAAATTTATATTAGGTAAAGTTAAAAATTATTCAATTCTTTAAACTGAAGGAAAAACTAAAGAGACAAACCCCAGGAAAGTGGGACCCATGACATAACCAAGGTCAACAGAGACTAAAATCAGTATTCTTTTTCTTCTCTTTCTCTTTCCATGGTGGGCTTAATATCTTTGGCCAATAAGCTACACAAACTAGAACTGTGTTGGCTGGCATTTCTAATCTTAGTCTTCACAGTTATATGCCAAGTGACCCTCAAGGTAATTTTTTCAAATGCAAAACTCACACAAACAATAAACACAACATATATAAAATCAAAACAAACTCTCAGAAAATGACTGAATAGATAAGCATAGGTCCAATGTTTTACCTATTGCACTAATGCTGTAGCCTAGGGGATTGTGTCATTTTGGTTATATCAGCGTGAATCATGAAGGAAGTCCATGGCTGGGTCACAGATAAATACAATCATTAAAAGCCACCACTAGACCTGCATAATTATAGAGGAAGAGAAGGGGCCATTTATCAAACAATGGTATTTATTTCTGCAAAATATAAGAATTTGGAACAAAACAGTCTTTATGTTCTGTGCTATTAGAGGTGAAGGGATTTGGATTTTAATTTTTGCATGACCTTAGGGGAGGAGAGTAGTGATAAATCACCTAGAAGAAAGAATGGGCAAGAGTCAGGTGTCAGGTACTAGCAAAATAGAACAGAATCAATCTTCCATCCTCAGCTGGGATGGAAAATTAAGTCAGAAATCTAATTATACATACTGATAAGGCATGGACATTCAGATTTGTGTTGCAGGTTATGGCTTATTGGTAGAGGATGTTATAAGTCAGGATCTCCCAGTTTTATCCCCTATATGTTTGATATTCAGGTGACTGACATTTGGAAACCACCATCTGTGGACAGACAATAACGATAATTTTCCTGATTAGGATCAACTCTGGTGGATCTCCTTTACCAAGGGGATTCCATCTACATAAAGCTGGGTAGCATATCCTTCTCACTAATGTTCCTTTAATGTCAAGAGATATAATTAATGAAGAAATTGGTGAGTATTAAAGTAACAGTGGTCCTTGGCTACTTGGCATATGACTAAGATTTGAGAGAGGAACTTATATTTAATATGAACAAAGAACAGAAAATGGCAATGTCTGAATGAAGGATAAAGAATAAAGATTGAAGGATAATAGTAATTAGTAGAAGACATTTTAAGAAAATACATTTCTTATGGATAGAAGGTGGGAGTAATAATAGAAAAGAGTGGAAAGATTCATTCTTTGATGAATGTCTTTATTCTAAAATCATTTCATCATCTACAAATACCCACAAACACACACATTATAATGATATTTAAACTCGTTCCCTTTTGTTTTTCCATCTAGACCCTAGACCTTTATATTCATGGGTTTCCAGAATATTGGGGTGTATTTCAGTGAAGAGCAGGGAAGGCCACATTTTTGTATCTAAATTTAACAGTGTTACTTTTAGTACTTCTAAAAAACCAATGAAGAAGGATTTTCCAAATTGAAAAAATATTAGCTGTTTTCCAGCTTTCACCTAAGGCTGATGTGTCTCTCACGTATATACTTATACAGTTAATGAAATACATATTTTCAAGACACCACATTAATATGAAAGAGTGATTGGAAGAAGTGTCACCTGTATTTTGCTAATTTGCTGCAGGCTCACTCTTCCTGCAGCTGGCACATATTTTTACTCTTTTTATTTGGCAGGATAGAAGTATCTGTGATGGGGAAAACAGCAGCAGTTCTTTTTCTTCATAAAGGAAAGGATGCTGAAAATCTGAGTAATTACAGACCCATTTCAATTTTACTCACAGCAGTTAAATTATTTAAATGTCTCTTCTATAGTCAAAATGAATATTTTTTTAGTTTACAAATATTTGATTACCATTAGAGCAATTTTGTTTCCATTATCATAGGTTCCCAATTCTATGTTATTAAAAATGTGAAATAACTCTTACAACGTGAATCCAAATTAGCAGGTTGGGGTCAGATTATATTTATTGATTTTCCCAGCTTCTTTGACTAGGGAAACTGTTATGTATTTCAATAGTTAAGTTATAGTATCTCATATATATGTTTTGACTTTAGCTGAGCCTTCAAGCATTGGATTTCAGGCCAAAAGTAAAAAAAAAAAAAATCTTTGGAGAATATTTTAGAGTTTCTTCACCAGGAGATTTAATATTGGCTAGTCTTACATTAGAATTTAAGGTAAGTCAATTTTAATGACTGTATCATGAGCTTGGCATCTTTGGGCTACTGGTATTGGAAAGACACAATTAAGAAGTGGTTCCATTTTTATTCCATTACCTTTTGTGAATTCAGCTATTCAAAAGAATAATAATTATACCATGAATTCAAAGTAATACAAGTTAATTTTTAATTTTGGAAAATCAGATTGCAGTAACTTGAACTTGAGAATTTCTTCTAGTTATTAGATAATAAACATTATCTAGGATGTAGGTGGGTTTTCCTTTCTCTTTCTGCTGGTCATGAGGTACCTCATGTGTCTCTATGGTTTAGAGAAGGCTGCCTTAGAATACTTAGCTATCTACACAGAATGTGAGAAAGTTGACTTTATGTGCATATTTTATAGTTTAATCACTTTATGAACTTAAGTTCAAAAGGATGAGCTATACAAAGAGACTTTTTTTTCAGTTTTTCACTATTAGGCATTTTATATTCTATTATTTGATAGAATATTTACACATCTTTACATTGACTAACAAAATCATTATGCTGTGATTATGCAATTATTATTGTTATTTCCAGGGATAAGTCTTTGAACAGTTTAATATTCATTGTTTAGTGATTTAAAAAAAACTAGCCCTGTGTTCTTTGGGATTGGAAATGCTTTTACTTTTCAGTCTAATAGGAAAAATGGGTAGGAAGAAATATCTAAAATTGCTTATTTCCGAAACAAGATTTCAGGAATGGTGAAGTAAGAAACTCCAAAAACCCACTCTTCCACAAAAGCAATGAAAATACTGGCCAAAAAAAAAGGTCAATATCAATTTTCTTCAGAACTCTGGAAAATGATAAATGACTTTATGTGAATAAATTTCAATAAACTTGTAAAAAAATCACTATTTCATTCAATAGAAATTCACAATATATTTTCCCTGTTTCTGACTCTGGGGAAGTAAAATGCGAGTCTTTCCCACTTACAGATGATATTGTGAGCCATATAAATTGTGAGGAAAGTGGAAAAGCAGAAGAGCTAGAAAAGCAGATAGCCAAACAGATAGTAAGGAACTGTGTTCATGGGCAGTGCATGTATGTATTCGCAATGCATGAAAAAATTCTCAGTACTTAACAAGGATTAAAGGAAACTTTGTCAAGCCACATCATGAAAGCTTAGCCTTAATCAAGGCCAGACCCAGACAGAACAGAGGCACCAGTTGTTTAAGACTTGGCAAGAGGCAGTAGAGTTTTATGAACAAAATCTGAGCTCCATAGGCATTTGGTTCTGAACTCTCATCACAGCTCAGCCACTTCAAACTCTGTGCCTTTGTCTACTCTAAACCTCATTCATTGGTGATACAGGAATGCCAAAACACACCTCCAAAGTGCTTCTGGGTATTCTAAATGAGGTAACTGAATAATATGCCTAGTACACTCCAGAAACCTAATAATCATTTCCCACTTCCCCACTTTTAAGTCAAAAATAAAAAAAAGTAGGGTCAGCCAGCCAGTTTCTTGATCTATTGAGTTACAATATCAGCGAGAGTTCAATTTTTGTAATAGAAGTAAATTTCAACCCTTAGACATGCAGGAAATTTAGCCTTATTCAGTTTAAATTGTTTTGATTCTGGATGTTGTTCAATTTCAGTTATTATTCCTCTCTCAAATTTGCAACCTATTATAGAGAACTCATATGTCTATGCTATCCTTTCTATTCCCTGTAGGATCAAGTGCAGCTTAGTCTATGGTCATAGGGATGTTTGCAGTTCAATGACTTTCTGCTTCTCTGTCACCAATAAATAGTATGTTGTGCTGTAAATCTGGCTTTTAAAGTTCCACACTCCCTTGGCACACTCTGTATCCAGTCTGTGCTGAAGTTTTCCCAGAGAGTACTCCTCTGCAGCTTCATTTCCACATTGCTACTCTATTTTTTTAATTAAAATTTTAACTGTCATATAAAAATCATGCATATTAGTGGTGTAACATAATGTTTCAATACATGTATACATTATGTGATGTTTAAATCATGCTAAACCTATCTCCTCAAACACTTACCATTTCTCTATGGTGAAAGCTTTCCATATACTTACTCTTTACATTTTGAAATGGGCAGTTAATTGTTGTTATCTATAGTCACTTTACTGTGCAACAGCACACTAGAATTTCTTGTTTCTAACAGTAATTTAGTGACATTGATCAATCTTTCCCTGTCTGCCCTTTTTCCTTATTCTCAAAAGTAATTTCCATTCTCTTCGTTCTTCTGAAAAATCCACCATTTTGTCTTTAATAAGAGGAAGCTTTAACCCAATATATGAATCAAGTCTATCACAAGGCAATTTCTATTTTTTCAACCCTTCAAAACTTTCTGAATCAAGGAAATACAATATACTACCACTTGTTGGAATCTGAAGGTAGATGGGATACAGATGCACCCTCCCCATGTTCTTTCTTTCTTTATTTAATTTTTCCCCATGTTATTTATATTATATATTAATTATATTATTATTATATATATTATATTATATATTATTATATATATATTATTATATTATTATTATTTATATTATATATTATTATAATTATATTATTATCATGTTACTTTCTAAATTTAGGAATAAATATGCTACTGTAAATGAATTCTTCTGAGTATTTATTGAAAAATCTAAAACAATACCGTGAGAAAGCTGAGACAGGCAAGAGTCACTTTCTAATGAAAATCACTTCTGCATCCCGAGCTTAGCTTTTTGTTTATGTACAGATATGTGTGTGTGTGAAAATTTCACCAGAACTTCAAAATCTTTTGGGGTGGCTATTAAATAGTTGATATAATCAATGCTTGTGCATGATAGGTGCTAAACATGTTGTTTTTGATTGATGATTTGATATAAGTGGAAAGAAAAGTTTTAAGCCACGTTTTAATGTGATGTATAAGATAGAAAGGGCAGTCTACTTTATCAATGTATTAACATTCATTTGACCAGTTGACATTCTGTGTAATGCAGTCAAAAGGTGGTAATAAATTAATAAGATTTCTGGCCTCTAGTTATGCCTCTGTGGCCACATATTAGACTTTGGGTAATTATTAAAATTTCCATGCTTCTGTTCTATAATATATACAGCAGGGATAATCCATTTTGGTCTTATTTACTTTGTATGGTTGCTGTGAGAACCAAATGAGGCAATTTAAATATTGGGAATTGAGTACAAAGTTACAGAATGATTATTATGAACTGTTTCTTAAGATTGTAAAATCTCCATAAATGAATCAAAATGTTTCTTTCCTTGGAATGCCATTCATCTCAGGATTCTGCATGGATGAATTTTACTCATTTCTGGAGTAAGGGGGAAGTGACAATCTGAAATCTGAATTAATTAATAGCACATTCAGAGATCTTTTTTAAAACTATTTTTTTTTAGTTGTTGATGGTTCTTTATTTTATTCATTAATTATTTATACTGAGGATCGAACCCAGTGCCTCACACATACTAGGCAAGCACTCTACCACTGAGCTACAGCCCTGGCCCACATTCAGAGATCTTAAGTCAATCAGCTATAATTCGAATATTCTTTAGGTATCTGGGGAGATAAGATAGCTTTTGCTTGTCCTATATGGCATCGAAATTGTCCTACCAAAGCAGGAAAAGAGATGACCTCTACAGACTCTCACGTTAGGATACTTTTATTACAATCAGGCAAGCTTTGCACTTACAGTCTACAAGATATTAAAATTTAGAATATTAAATAATAAGATCACATACAACAGTGTTTCAATGCCATTAGCTTCCAATAAATCAAATTTGCAGGAATTAAAGTATCTAGTTATTATGTTTCACTGAGAAGAAATATTAAAATTCATGAGTATTCTAAAGGACACCATAACTAAAGCAGAGCAGATTACATTTCTGCCAATAAAGGGCCAAAAACTTCCAACAGGTCTTTACTATGAAGTGATCAGAAATCAACAGGGAAATAAATATCCACATTGAAAAAAAAAATCCATGGGATGAACTTGAATGATGTGCATAGAAGACAAGAAAGTTATGAAGGCAATTTAAAAATAGCTTATATCATTTATTGCTGGTAGGAGAAAGAAAATGCCAGCAAAGAGGTTAAAGAGAATATGAAGGGCATTTTACAATACTTCAAGGGGAGCAAGATATTAGAAGGATGAGATCAACTGTTTTAGATGAATTTGGATATAGAAACCATATAAATTGATAAATAATAATTAGAAATAGAAGCAGCTATAATTTATAGCAGAAAGAATATTGACTTTTTATAAACTGTCATCAAAAATCTTTTAAATTATAAAACTGAGAAGTAATATCAACTCAGAAAAGGTAAATTTTTCTAAAGACAAAACTTAAAAAGATAATGCAGACTCTTCTTTAAAAGCTCCCTCCTTCAATAAAGTTTCCCATCAAAAACATGTTATTAGCAAGTTATTAAAGAATTCAAATAGAAATTAATTATATTCAGGGCCACTTTTGGAATCTTTTTTCACAATTAATATCATAGGAGTAAGGTAACCTATATTGTCTTCAGGATACATCAGTCAATTGAACTTCTAAATTAAATTTATTTCTGAAATTAAGCTCTCTTACCCAGGTATTCTACCATGGAATTGTGGTTTGTGCTAGAATGTGTGATGGGATATGTCTATTCACAAAGAAATCTTCTAGAGAGAGTTTAATGTATTCAATTCTTTTCCTTTAGAATATAGAAACAGTAATAATTATCAAATTGCCTTAAGCTTTTTCATTTATATTAGAGTTCCTTTTACCCAATTCTTCATTAAAAGAGGTAACTTTCTACAGCCTTGTGGGGCTCCTTCATCTATTTTCTGACGTTTCACATTGAGAACAAGGACTACAGATGTAAAAATTTAGGATGCTGACTGGCTAGCACAGAGCAAATGGATATAGTCCTGGAATCAGCCATGAGGAGACTCCATGCCTAGTATCCCTTCTGAGTTGATGGCTTTAGGGTACAGAAGAAAACATTTTCCTTTGTAATGGATATTAGAAAAGAGTAGTTATTGAAAAGGAGGTTATGTTGATATGTCTATTGCATATATTTATAATAATTATGTTAACCATTCTCCCATTTTGAACATGTGGGTTGCTTTAATTTTTTGGTACTAAAAAATGTGAGAATATGGACTTTATCACTAGAGGTCAGTTCAGTTACCTGTTCTATATTAAACCTGTTAAAGTTTGCATATATCTTAAAAGTAAAAGTGATACCTATGTCAATGTTTGATTTAAGCATTAGGTTCCATAAGGTAGTCTATGCAGATGTCTAGTTCAGTGGCTGGAACTTAGGAAATAAACTTGCTTTCCCTGTCCTACCTCCCCCAAGCAATGACTAAGGAACTCAGAGCTAAACATATTTCAAATAAAATCTGGTCATCGAGGACACTATTAGGGTTGTTAACTTTTTGTACTTGCCATTATCCTTAAATTAGTGTAACTGAAGTTGGATTTTTTTTTGGCTGTCCATCTTTATTAAATCAGACTTTAAAACCTCTTTGATGTAACTTTTGTGAATGACTCAAGGCAAGTCTTGCCAATTAATTGTTCAATAAATACCTATTGATTGAACATTCTTTTCCACTTTCCCTTTCAGTATTTTTATTGTTTATTTTTTACTTTTTGCCACAACTCCTTTTCTTTTCTCCCCTTTCCATAAGTCTATATGCTTCATGAAGTTCTCCTGAGATCCCAATGAGGCTGCACAGAAGAGAAAATCTTTGATTATCCAATGATGATGAAAAGTCAATCTATAAGCAAGCAACTTGGTTTATAAGAACAACTATGATCAAACATCAAGGCTTTAGCATTTTGGCTAAACTGCTAACATTCTGGAAAAAAAGTATTTCTTTTATACTAATTATCAGTAGATATCTTAAAAAAACAAATGAACACTTTGGTTGAAGACGGAACTGCATTTAATTCTGTAAGTCATGGGACTTAAATAAATAAATAATTGAGGCAAGGTCTTTTATCACTGGCTTACCTTCAGTGATGTTTCACACGCTTTGAAAAGTGACTAGATATCTTTGAGCACAAGAGTCATAAAGATTTTTGGAGGGTGAAGAAGCATAACTGTAAAGAAGGGGAAACGAGCCAAGAGAAGTCAGACTAAAGAAAAGACCAAAACAAAAAACAAAAAAAACAAAACAAAAACAAATCTACTCTAATTTTGTGCAAAGTTAGAAAAATTATGATTGTAACAATTTTTTTTCTATTTGCCTCAACAAATGTTTTCAGTGAATAGTGTATACAGCTTCTGAAAATTTATTTTTTTCCTGTTATGTATTAAAATTCAACTTTTGAGAAAAATAAAAATAAAAATTAAAATTAAAAATTAAAAAAAAAGAAAAAAAAAGATATTCAGGGAGAAATATCATATCTTTTATGACTCCAAAATGAAATAAAAACATAAAAGCATAAAATCTGCCTCAGAATAATTGTGATGTTAAACCTTAGTATTAATCTGAGGGTTCAGTCAGGAATTCAGAGATTTCTGTCAAGGGTTGTAGAAATACCCTCTCTTCATGAAAGAAGTCATCATTTAAAGAGACTGGTTTCTGGATGTCAGTGTGCAATGTGTGTCTTGCTTTCTTGAATTTACTTAAATTCTCACACTCTTTGCTCTAAAAAGGCAGTCATTGAAACTGATATCTCTATGATAAAATTTTAAGATCTCCATATCTGAACCATATAGTATATATTTAACAATATGTTTATATTTATTTACTGATTTTCCAGATTTTTGATTTGGAAAGATTTGATTTGGGTCAATTATGATTTAGGTCTGTGTTCTTCTCTCATGCTGGATTCCTACCCTAAGAGGTTTTATCCAGATGTGAGGATCCCTGAAAGGCTGAAGAAAAGGGAAGCACTTCCAAAGTATACTTTGTGGAAGTATATCCAGGAAGAGGTATGTTATGGTTTAGATGTGGTGTTCCCCAAAAGCTCATGTGTAAGACAATGCAAGAAGGTTTGAAAGAGAAATGATCAAGCAATAGCCTTAACCTAATCAATGAATTGATCATTGATGAGATTAACTAAGTGGTGGGGTATGGCTGGAGGAATTGGTTCAGTGGGGGCGTGCCCATGGAGAATACATTTTGTATCTGGAGAGTGGAGTCTCTCTCTGCTTCCTAATTATTATTGGAGCCTCTTCCACCATGATGTTATGCCTCACCTTGAGCCCTGAGGAATGGAGCCAGCCACTAATGGACTGAGACCTCTGAAACCTTTAGCCCCTAAATAAACCTTTCCTCCTTTACAGTTGTTCTGGTCAGGTCTTTCAGT
Organism: Geosciurus inauris; assembly: GCA_004024805.1. NCBI lineage: Eukaryota > Metazoa > Chordata > Mammalia > Rodentia > Sciuridae > Geosciurus > Geosciurus inauris. The sequence continues at coordinate 295,118 of PVHX01000271.1, forward strand.
TGCAGCACCGAAGAAGCTGACTAAAACAGGGTAGCAGAACTGGAAATCCAAGAATGGTGGAACTAAACTCACACCTTGGGTATAAAGGACCACTTGAGGATGGATGCCAGATGCAGTGGGATTCTGGACAGGGCAGGGAAGTATGAGGAATGGAGAGTTGAAATCTGGATGTCTGAAAGGAAAACTTGGCTCAAGTTGTTCCTCTGCAATTGTCAGCTAATAATAAAAAATGACCATTTCTTCTAAAAATACTCAGCCCCTCTGTAGATGCACTGTGCCAACTTAAAGCAACTGTACATCCATAGCTGGCTAATACTCACCTTTAATGGTTTCACCATATGCCTCTGTTTCAGCAGCCTACTATGATATAATGAAATTACTTTCCTCTTTTCCACCAAATAGGTAGGAGATGATTCATCCATGATCTCCTTCTGGGAAAGTAATATCTATTTAAAGACATCACTTTTTATTTCTGGAAGTTTCTTAGAGTCATAACACCACTGTGCCCTGGCAAAAGCCCTTCATTTTCTATGATCTGGTTGTATATCTTCTAATGTGACCACTCAGGTACACTGACTGCTGCTGACCCTGGTGAGCCAGGTTTTGGGTGGGCAAAAATAATTCACTTGGTTGGTGTTCTTGCTTGCTGCTTTGGAATTTTGATTTGACATATACTGTTGTCTTCTGGGGTATTTGGCTCCTCTATTTTCTTCTAACCTCAAATATTGCAAGACTTTGAGGAAGGGAACTTTATTCCCTTGTATTGCAGCAAAAATGAGATCTCAATAGGACTTTTTAAAAGACTACTGAAAATTTCCATTACTAGACAATACACAAGATAGTTTGAAATTTGTTCTTGACATAATTACTCACAGATCCACCTGTTTTAATCTGTTCTTAGGATCTTTCCCCAGTGCTTAAAAGCTTCCCTTGTCTTTGAGGACATGTTAAACTCATACAATGTCAATCTGTTGAGGGTTGTACATCTTAGTTCCAGTGTATGCTTGCATTTTGTACTCTGGAGAAACAGAAGTTCTTTCCTCCTGAAAGCTAAGTTCTATTTCTTAGTCTATCAAAGGAGACTGGGGTATTCTTGAGAAATTCCCCCAACTTTTCATACCCATCATCTTTCATTACAAATGTGCAGAGTGATTTTTTTCTTTTTCTTTTTTTTCTAGAGAAGTCAACCATTTTTGTACTATCTTTACCAAAACTGAATTATTGAATCCTAAAACATACTATTCATTATGTATTAGTTTGGATCTGTGCCAAGTTCACTGCCAATTCTTTCTCACTTTTTTTTTTTTCTGTTAGGGATCAGGAGCACTCTCTATCTCACTGCAAAGTCTGATCTTTGAGTGTTAATATGCAGGTATATTCCTCTGAAAGACAAAGGTGTATTCTCAGCAGAAATGATTTATAAAATACAGAAACACAAAATAAATGACTAAGTATAGCATTTCTCTAACTCTCCATGAGCAGTACTCTAGTAAAAAAATCTACTTAGTAGACCAAGATCAAACTCTGTCTGAAATTTACCTCAAAAGCAATAGTGAGGTTTGTGCCTTACATATGTAAAAATTGAAGGATTAACTAAGTGATCCTACAAGCCGATCAAAGGGAAGTCTTCCCTGAAAATTAATACCATTTGTGTTCTAGAAGATGGTGTGAGATTTTGAACTCTCATCATGACAGTCTTTCAACCTAAAAATTAAAGGACATCTCCTTCACATATGTTACTAAAAGGATACTAAAGGATGGGGTGCTGAGTAGTGATAAATGTGAATCTTACTCTTTCTTATGAGGAAAGATATAGCAATAGCCTCTTTTGGGTTTAGTTCTCTTCCTGAACAGGAAGATTGTGTAGCTACTCAACTTATTTATAGTCCTCATATGGGCAGTGGTCTCTGTGGCAAAGTTTTAATTATTTCAGACTATAGAACTATTACATATTTATGATGTTTTCCTATTGGGACATGGAAAGCAACTTAGTTGTATCGAGAAATCTGCAATGTTTCTTTCTAGAAGTAGCTATGCTATAAGTAATATTTACAAAATAGGATTATTATTTATTTTTATAGTTATATTTTTGGAGTCCATTATGTCTGCACTGGGAAGTAGATAGATTTTTTTGGTCCTGACTATAATCATGACATCATTAGAGGTTACTCTCTCCTTTGAGATGCATATAAAATTGATTTGCATCCCCTATTTTATGTCCAATAAGAAATCCAATGTTTTCCCCAATATTCCTGTGAATTCCCAGGAGAGTATGTTCTCGCAGTCACTTCAAATTCTAAAGTCTGGTTCACTCTGCATTTAATATACCTATTTGTCACTTCCTTTACCTACTTTCTCCATAATCTACTCAAAGAAGGAACAGCTTTCATGTCTTTAAGTACTCCCATGTATTACTCGCAGAAAGCATTTGTAAACATAGTAGATTAGACTATATTTAAAGCGATGAGAGTTGCAGTGGGTGCATTGAAGTAGTAGATAGCAATCCACTTAAAAAGTGAATGGTAGATACACCTCTCTTTTGAATTTCTTTTGTTATCATACTGTCCTTTGCACCAACAACCAGAAATATCTACTTGTCAAAATGTCTTCAGAGTCCCCACTGAGCATAGAATATTTTGATCTCATAGTTTCTGAGGACCTGTGGAATAAAAATATGTTATCAAAATTTCTTTAGTATTCATGGATTTCTCTTAGAAAGTATTGTTCTCCAGTAAAATAGAGAAAATTATAAAATGTAATTTCAAATATTTTCTATAGAGCCAATTAAATTATTTTAATCTTTATTCTTATGTTATTATTATTATTTTTTAAATTGACTGCTTTTTGCATGTTAAGCTTTAATGGAAAGATTTATCTCAGAAATCAGTAACTTTATCCATACCAAGTTGCATCAGTTATAGTTCTTTGTTTTTCTTTCGTGACTATTGTGTTTAATAATGATTTTAATTTTCCCAAATCAAAGTTCTAAATCTAAATTTTGTTGAAAAATTGATTTTTGCAACAATTTTCATGGATGTTTTTATCTGTTCATTGTTGAACATTATCAACATTTTATAATTACTTCCACCATAAATGTTCATTTTGACATTTTAATATAAAGCTGCTTGAAATTAATATTTAAAGGATAATATCAACGTAAACAATTCACAACCATTATTGTTTTAAAGTTTAGGAATATATGCCTTTGGCTGGAGAGTTCTGTTTTTTGTCATGTCAAATGAAATAGAAAAAAGAAGGGATGTTCAAAGGGGTTGCAGAGCTGGAGGCTGGAGAAAAAGCAAATACAGAAAGAGGACCACTGAGGAAAAAACGAGTTGCTACATCTTTCTGACTAAATGACTTTTATGATGTGAACAGTAGGGTCGAAAATCCTGTAGGGCCAATCTGTTAATGAAGAAATGGTAAGATTTAAAGCTTTCAGTCTTAATTTAGATCTTGCTTCCAAGTGCCTTATGGTTTTGCTGGCCACTTCTCCCACCCTGTTCTCCAGTATCTACTAACTTTCTCTATCCCTTAATTTCCTTCCTTCCTTCCTTTCTTTCTTTCTTTCTTTCTTTCTTTCTTTCTTTCTTTCTTTCTTTCTTTCTTTCTTTCTTTCTTTCTTTCTAAATGGAGAATTGTTTAGGAAGTTTCATGTTTCCAGCTTAAGCCTTGAAGTTTCTTCGGGAGTATGTTCTGCTAGATACATGACCATCACCCTGGAGATAACTAGCTCTCCTACTTTGAGACATCTGTAACCATAGAAGGTTGCAGAGCTCCTTGAGTATGTTAAGTACATCTGCTATCCTTCCTTTCTGATATGTTCTGTCCTTAGCATCCCAAGAGCTCTTGTATTTACATCTCCATCTTCTAGCACCATTTCTAAGTGATCCTCTTTTTCCTGGTTTCATTTGACTTTGTTTTCTGTAGGACAAATTGCCATTTAGAGACCTGCTCCCTCCATCATAGTTGATCCCAAAGGTACTTGTTGCTTGTGGAGATTTTTAGGGTTGGGAACAGCAAGCAGAAGAGATTTTTGAACAGGACTTTTTCCAGGTGGTGCTACTGTACTATACCATATGCACATGCTATTTCTATGCTAGTTTCTTATGTGTAAGGCTGGCCTTAGAGACATAAACATTTGTGAAAACTAGTAGAGCATACTAAAATGAAAGCTTCCATTTGACATAAAGAATAGAGTCATCCCTCAATATCTGTGGGGGATTCCTTCCTGTGATATAAAAATTTGTGGATGCTCAAGTCCTTCTATATAAAAGGATATAGAATTTGCATATAAACTATGCTTAGCCTGTCATAGACTTTGGGCCATCTCTAGATTAATTACAATACCTAATACAATGCAAATGTTATGTAAATATTATTTTATTGCATTGCTTAGGGAACAATAAAAAGAAAGAAATGTCTATATGTTCAGTACAGGCATAATTTTTTCCAAAGTTTTTTAATCTGAGTTTGGTTGAATCACAGATGCAGAACCCATAGATGCAGAGGGCTGACTATATATTAGAACATGGTTTAGCACCCCGTTTTCTTAAAGCTAAGCATTTAGAACATAATATTGTTGCTTTAGTAAACCTGATTGCCATTGTATTTTCTCATTATTCACACCAAATTGTACTGGTGATAGGATTTTTAGAAAAAGATATGAAACATCCTTTTAGTTTATGGTTGAATTGAAATTTAAATATTTCCTTGAAAAAAAAAAGCACATGCACAGAGTTGGTGTGCACATTTTTTTAAAGCCATGATGTAAATCCATTCAACCACTCTTTCTTCTTACAGGCTCTAGAATACAAACAATTTTGTATTGAAATATTATTTGAACTGAGGATGTCTGTAGCAGCCTGGAACATATTTTCTCCAGTACTTGATTTTAAGCTCTTTATATGTCTTAGAATTCTCTCAAAAAAATCTGACATATTTGAATATCTCTGAGCAAACAACAGCTATGCCTATATCAAAAGCAGACAGTTTGAGTAGAAAATATGCCAACTTTAATAAGAGCATCTTTAACAGATTTAATTAAGCTGCTGCTTCTGTCAATAATACTGTTCTCTGACTAAATAACATCTTCTCCATACATAACACACTATTTATTATGAAGTGATTTAAGCATAGAGAAAAATATAGGGAAACTAATAATGAATACTACCATAACCTAAATTTGTTGAATAAGTTGGCCAGCTTTCTGTCACTGTGACAAAATACCTGAGAAAATCAACTTAAATGAAGAAATAAAAATTTATTTGGTTCACAATTTCAAAGGCTTTAGTCTATGATCACTATGCTTTGGGCTTTTGCCAAGGAAGAAGAACATCATGGCAGGGAGTTCATGTTTGCTCACTTCCTTGTGTGTGTGGTGTATGTGGGGGGAGGGAGGGGTGGAGAGAGAGAAAAGGAGAGAGGGGAATGGGCTAGGGACAAGCAATACCCTTCAGGGGCATGCCTTCAGTGACCTATTTTCTGACTTCTTAAAGTTTCTATCAACTCCCAATAGTGGCACCAATTGGACACCAAAACTTCAACACATGAAGCTTTGGGGAACATTCCAGGTCCAAATTATAACATTGGATTTCAATATTTGGTCATATATGCTTTGGATAGTTACATTAATGATTCATGTGATTCCCTCTCTCAATTCTCTCCTCTTCCAAGAAATATGAATTGTCAACAAATATATGAAAAAATGTTCAACTTCTCTAGCAATTAGATAAATGCAAATCAAAACTACACTGAGATTCCATCTCACTCCAGTCAGAATGGCAATTATCAAGAACATAAGCAACAATAAATGTTGGTGAGGATATGGGAAAAAAAGTACACTCATGAATTGCTGGTGGGACTGCAAATTGGTGGAACCACTATGGAAAGCATTATGAAGATTCCTTTAAAAACCTGGAATGGAAACACCATTTGATCTAGTTATTCTATTTCTCAGTATATACTGAAAAGTCTTAAAAAGCATACTACAGTGACACAGACATATCAATGTTTATAGCAGCTTATTTTACAAGAGCTAAGCTATGGAACCAAAGTAGATGCCCTTCAACAAATTAATGGATAAAGAAAGCATGGAATATATGCACCATGGAATATTACTTAGCCTTAAAGAAGAATGAAATTATGGCATTTGCTGGTAAATGGATAGAACTGGAGATTGTCTCGCTAAATGAAATAAACCAATCCCCCAAAACCAAAGGCCAAATGTTTTCTCTGACATGTGGATACTAACACACAATGGGGAGGGGGTTTGAAGTTCATTGGATTAGACAAAGGGGAATGAAGTGGGGGCATGGGAATAGGAAAGACAGTAGAATGAATCTAACATAACTTTCCTATGTTCATGTATAAATACATGACCAGTGAAACTCCACATCATGTACAACGACAAGAATGGGATCCTAATTAGAATAAGTTATACCCCATGTATGTGTAATATGTCTGAATATACTCCACTGTCCTGTATACCTAAAAAGAACAGATAAAAAAAGATTTCACCTAAAAAATTTATCCACTCTTCCATTTCTCTCTCCTTTTGTCCAGAAATGATATCTTTATGGTTCATTGAGCAGTGTTTATGCTTTTATTACATATATGCTTTCTGAAATAATATTTAATATTTTATTTTGTTAGATAATATAAATACTATTATAATGCAATTATCTCTACAACTTTTTCCTTTTAATACTAGAAGCTATAAGTTATTCAGTTCAATATGTAAGGATTACATTCTGTGCATAATACATTTTCATTTGTCCTATTTTTCCCTTTTTGTCTTTTTTAACTTTCCTAATAATTTTGCTTTCAAAGGGCTCCATGATACAAGGATATAATGGTGTTAATAAATGAGTATACTAAGCCATTGGCATTTGGAATGGTTTGTTAATGAGCAATAATGTTAATTCCTATTTGAATGAAAATAATAGAATATGTTATTTTCTTAATCCCTAAAGCACTATCTACTTCTCATTGGATTCCATGTTTACAATGTCTTTGGTTGTTATTATTGAGGATCTATTTCTTTGCTCAGTGCTCATGGGATTAAAATTGTGATTCCAATGTAATGGTCAGGAATGGCCATTATAAGTCTTTGTTCTCTTTCCCACAATTCATGACTTGATGATTCTAATAGTTATTTCATTTCCAAAATAAGTAAAACAAGTTCAAGTTAAAATCAATTTCAGTGGTGCTTTTCCTTGTTCTACAGAAGCCTAGGCTCTGTTTTCAAACTAGTGTACACAGCATTTCCTGTAGATGGTATAGATAGTCCCCCAAAGTTCCTTTTAGGTTCTTTCCTCACTCTTTCAGTGGTCTTTTACATTACTTTTCTCTATCCTCACTAGTCTAATCCATGAAGAGCATACAACCTCCTTCCAAGATGATGGAAATCCATCTTATTGCTCATCTCCTGAACTCTTCATTTGGCTTGGCCCTACTTGCCATCTGATATTCACTTGATTTATTTACCTGATTTCTGTTTCTTAATTATTTTACTCCTTAATATTTGACAGTACAAGAATTCAATGATCATTTGTTATAGAAATATTATATTATCTGTTAATTTCTAATTTATCCCTAACAAAATTGCTCTGTGTTCTATTGCTCCTTGACTCTTACTTACCCCTATGAGAGATCGATCTGTTCAATAATTTTTCTGGTGAATTTTTGCTAGAAAGAAAGGCCAATATTTATGTTTCATAAGCATTGCTTCCTTTTATTTTCGTTTTAAAACCAGAGTTTCTATCTTGATGAACAATTGCTCATTTTGAACATCAAATTGTCAATTTTATTGCTTTAATGTTTGCTTTAATTTGGCCATTAATATGACTTAAAATTAATCAACTGCAAAAGATCCAAAACTTCATGCTTGGATAATATAAAAGCAGTGAAAAATGCCAGCCTCACCATTGTCATTTATGATTTGGTGCACTCAATAGATATGTTCTGTGTTGAAATAAAATGTTTCTGCTTCACCCTTATTCAGAAATATGTTCACTGAATTTTCTACCAAGTAGCCTCAGGATAACTGCTTTATGATTTCTTTATTATTTTAGATTTATTACAATCCTATTGTCGTTAATCATAAAGGGTTTGTAAATTAGTTCAGGATTTAAAATTGTCTTTATTTATGAGGTTATGTGAAGACTGTATTTTCTCTTGTTATTTTTCTAGATCTGCTGAAACTATATTTAAACAACAGATTTGTTATCAGGGTCCATGTTACACTCTTGTATGAACCAAACGTGCTAGGTCATTTCTCTTCTTGGGTGTATCTTCTTACCCAGAGTATAGATGAAGAACAGGAAATACAGAGCGATTGGAAAGAATGCTTCTGGAAAAGTTGCTCGATCACTTATTAATTCTTCCTCAGAAGGTGTAAATCTCTCTTTCTCTCACTCAGAGTTCCTTAGATTTCACCAAAAATGGACTTAGAGAACCATAGAGTATCAGGGTTGGAAAGGATCTTAGAGTTCATATGATAAAATTTTATTTTATCAAGGCATAAATGAATAATAGAGCCAATATTTGACCAAATTGAGTTTTAAAATGTGATTTTCATGTGGTTCACCTAACACATGGGCAGGAGCGTACCTGACTCACTTGTCCAGAGATGTATTTAGAGCAGGGCCTCCACATTATATAGAGAGGTATCAGTGACGACCTGCTCTGTCTCTCACCTTGCTTACTGGTCATTAAATGCTTTATAAATTATTTTTTATTTTTAAAGTTCATACATATTTGCAGTGGAAGGAGGGAGAAGGGAAATACAGTAAAATTCCACCAAGAAAAATTAGAACATTTCAAATGAAGATGGACTATTAAGATTTATTAATACAATTCTTTGCTAACAGCAAAGCATCCTGGATCATTTCCTTTGTTCCAAACCATTCTATTATTACCTAAATAGACTCTTCTCAAGTGATGAGTGAACAGTATTCCAAAAAATTATTTGTAAGGGAGTTGGTCTAGATCTTGGAGGCATTTCCTGTACAAATACTATAATGAATGATTATTAATGCTCCCTGACTAATCTTGAAAAGTCATTCCAACATATCAGGACTATATATGCTCCATTTTTTTCTAAGGGACGACTGCTGTCTTAATTATAATTCTTTCCTTCTTAGTAGTAGCAGCCATTTTAAGCTTCCATGTAGAGCAAGGGCGTCGTTGGAGGTACACACAGGAATATCAAGAAACTTCTTTAACAACTTAATTCTGACTCTACATGACAGAAAACAACTCTCTAGTTGTTCAGAATCAAAAAGCAAAAAGAGAACTTTATCCATGAAGAATATGGGCCTTCAGATGTATGTGGAAGTGCTATGTGTGTTTAAAAATGAGGATGACCTAGTTTATATCTTCTGGGCTTCCTAGTTTGTATCTAAATCTCATTTTAGAAGTTGTACTGTTTTGTTTCTTGCTTTGCAGGGATTTGAAATCTGTGTTTAATTAAAATGGCAGTGTTAGACTGAACTATTTCAGTATTTCTTAAGTCTGAACTTGTCAAATCTTTTTTTATTCAACCTAATGTTTTATTTTATTTTCAATGTACCTCATGATTTTTTTTTTTTTTTATGTGCACTGCGGTAGCAGGAACTTTCAAACTAAAAAACTGAGCTCTGGCTTGCCAAAAGAAGCTTTGTTTCTGAAAGTAATTATTTGCAATAATTGCCATGCTATTTTCTGAAGAGGTAAGATTCCTGGGGTTACATGGTAACATCACACACACCATCACTGGGTCTCCTGCTGGCTCCTGGTGAAAACCTACGTGGGTTTTCTTCAGGCCACCTGCAGAGGAGGAGAAGGCATCTTATTTTTCCCTTAAATTTCTAGCACTTTAATTTTATTTCTGGTTTGGAGGATGAAGGGAATATGACCAGCTAGCATCTGGATTGGAGTACTAAGTAATGCTGTTTTTGACAAAATTTAATGTCAGAAAGAGAACATATTAAATGCTTGTCTCACAACCTTCTAGCAATATTTTTTTCTTAAAATGTTTGACAAGATTTTGCTACTTCTACTTGTTCTCCCCCCTACTGTTCAAATCTCATCATATTATACTTTCTTATGTATTAGTTAGCTTTGTGTTACTACAATGAAATACTTGACACAGGATACTTATGAAGTAAAGAGAGATTTATCTAGCTTAGCTTTGGGGGTTCCAGGGCATAGTGCCTCTACTGTTCAGTTATCAACTGGGTCACATCACGTAGATAGCAATGGTGTGTATGTATGTCCCCGAAAGACCTAAGGACCTTCCATAAGGCCCTACCTTTCAAAGGTTCCACCAGCCCCCAATAATGCCACAGTGCAGATAAAGGTTTCAATCACAATGAACCACTGGGGGACAAACCACATCCAAATGATAGCTCTAATTTCATGTCAACTTTTCTGTAATATTGCTTCTTGGCTGGAAGGCTTCAGGTATAGGCCTCTCATTATTTTTATCTCCCAGTGACTAGTTTGGTTATATCTGTAATTTTTTCTCCTTTTCCCACCATTTATCAGAACTTGTTTTTCTCAAAATAGAATCATTAGCAGTGAACTTTAGTTGCTGGAAACGCCTCTTCATTGTTTTCCTTATTCAAGGAGAGGAGAGATATGCAAATGGGGATAGCTACACTCTTATCACATAGTGTCAGACTGCACTTTTATTTGAAGATCACAAAACCAATATGGATTCAAAACACCAAAGGTTCTGAGTGTGAGGGTGATGTGATGAGTCTTTCTGATATGCTATGCTAGATATTTGAAATCAATTACAGCCCTGATGGGATGTCTTTTAATTTAAAAAAGCTTACCTATGCGGTCTTGGAATATTTATCTGTTGCCTCTTTGTTAGTGGGCGGTCGCTGCAATTAGGTGAGTGGTGTGAAGGTCTGGGTGGTTGGATTTCAATGCGAAGCATCTCTTAAGTCATTCTATATATTCTCAGTACTGAAGCCCTTTATCTCAATGAGTAAATATTCTAGACATTTTTAAATAATAATGATTATGTCTAGTAATATATTAATAAATGTTAAACCCCTTCAGAAAAATAGTTGTCCTTTTTATATTTGTTAATTGGAAGAATGTAAAATGGAAATTTACTGTAACTTTAGTACAGATTTATTACTTTAGTATATATGGCAGAGTACAGAGTATGTGAGTACAGAGCATAGATTATAGACAGCATTGAGAGAGCAAATACATGCAGTAATCTCTAATCCTGCCTCCATGTTGCCCCCCCTATAACCTCAAGAGGTTGTGTCTTAGGGATTGAGAACTAGAAGCTCTAAGGTTTAAGCAGATTTTGTGGTTTTACTAGGGTATGTAGTATATGCTAATCATTTACTCATAAGATAAGTGATTGATCATTAACTGTGTTCTTTATAAAATGCACTTGTTAACTTATACAGAAAAAAGGAATACAGATGATTTAATGATATTTTGGTTATACAAATCTGATATTTATTACAATACATAAACTTAAACATTATTCTTAAGGGGTTGGTATGGCATGTGTACATGTGGATTTACCTATGGTTAGTATAACATAGTCATCACTTGGGAAGGCTCACTTGATGATCACTCATAACATTTAGTAAAAAAATTATTTTTATTTGCAAAATCTGGTGAATTGCTTTTAACAGTTAATCTGCATTATTGGGGGATGGAAGAGAAAGTTTTTGCCATGTAGACACATACATATATACATATATGTGTATATCTACATATATGTATATATATGAATATGCTTGACTTTGCTGATTAAATGTGATAGCAAAGAATGTGCATGGCCTTTAGCTAGCCTGGCTCATTGTAAATTCAGCTCATTTTCCTCTCAGATTCCTCCTCATTTATGCCTTTTTAAAGATTATGTTCCTGAGGTATTTGTATTATTTTCTTTCATTTGTGTTTTTGTTATTTTCTTAACAGAAATTGGGGCCATTGAGGCATGGTAGTGTAGGCCTGCTATGACAGCTACCTTGGAGGCTGAGGTGTGAGGATTTCAGGTTCAAGGACTGCCTGGGCAACTTAGCAAAACCCTGTCTCAAAATAAAAGATAAAGAGAACTTGAGATGTAACTTAGCTGATGTTGTAGGTCAGTAGTGGAATGCCCTGGATTCAATCCCCCATTACTACACACACAGGATAAAATTGGGAAAGTACTATTTCCCTTAATACTTAGTTATGACTTAAGACATACCTACTTCTAGGCATAATCACTATCTAGGGCCTTGGAAGGACAAGAGTCCAAGGGCAGCTAGTTTGCCTGTTTTGTCCATTTGTCATACATGTCTAAAACAGGAAATTGCACATAGTAAAACTCAATCAATATTATATCAATGAATAAGAAAGCAGCTCAAAATCTCTTGAGTAGTGGAAACTCAGTCATTGGATTATATTTTTACTGAGTCCTCAACTCATACCAGTCAATATCCTTTAACTAAATGTGAGGTCCAGCCCTAGGGGCTATTTTGTTGCTTTTCCGAATCTAGATTATGTCACACAGTGGTAACTCTCTTCGTATTCAAATACAGTCATATGATTTTGGCATTTGTTTTCACAACTGGTTGACCGATCTTAAGTCTTGTCTCCTTTGACCTCCTCCATCAGGCTGCATTTGTTTGTAAAGGACTAAGGACAAAGTTGTCTCAGAAAATAGAATATGAATCCTTTTCTTCTAGTGAACAGCTCTGACAGTAACGGATTTTTCACTAAAGGGCAGGACCTGTGAGGTATCTGCTGTGATCAGCAACACAGGTCCAGTTAGTATAGGACAATACTATTTTATCAAGTGATAATAAGGCCATTTACAAACTGAGGCTCGAAGAATCACAATAGAATCTCTGGACACATCTGAAAATAAATCGCTAGAGACACAATAACCAGAGATATTTTCAGTTCTGTCTCTCCTTATCTCTCCATCTATCAGAGCAAATGGAGAAAGGAAATTCGGAAGGAACGGGGCTTTTTTGTGGCACCTATTACAGTGACACAACACCCTCAGTGGTTACAGGGTGCCTCGCCAAATCACCATTGTGCCTGCTCTTCTGCTTAGTGCCTAAGAGGCCTTGCAGTTCTGTGGTGAGAAACTCCAGGTGTGGAAAAAAAACAAACAAACAGAAAATTTCCAAAAAAAAAAAAAAATTTCTGTTGTTTTTAAGCCACCCATTTTATGGTACTTTCTTATAACAGCCAAATGGAATAAGAAACCATTTCTTTTTAAAAATATGTATTTGTTTGTCTTACTCATTTTAATCCATAAATTTGAACATATTTATGGGGTACCACTTTATGTTGCAATATGTGTATACATGCATACATTTCATAATGTTCAAATCGGAATAAACATATTTATCTCATCAAAAAGAAAAAAAACGAAAAAAGAAATGTCTGAGTCTTTATGGCTTCTCAGAGACCTTGCCATGACTGGGAATGAACGAGATCTGTTCTGCAGTCAGAGAAGTTAGGGGAAGGAAGAAGAAGGAGTTGATAAAAATATACTTCTATTGAGAATTTGCCTCTTTTGGAACTGGGGTAACTTAAAGAAAAGCAGATTTTCAATGTGCAGTGAGGTTATATATAAAAGGAACATTTTTAAGAACAGAATATACTAAAAAGTCAATTGAGTTGATATATTAAGCATAAAAAAGAGATTTTACTTTTTTTTTTTTTTTTCCATAGAATTTCAATTTTTCCTGGAATAATCTTAGGTTGTGCTTTCACGTGGGAGAGGAAATCAAGGTCCTATTCTTGAAGTTTGCTTGTGAATCTTGGTTACTGAACAAAGTTGTCTTCATTATCTCCATACGTGAGTATAGGACGCTTGTTAGTGATAGAAATATTTCAAGGAACAGTATTAAATATTGAGTTTTTCTGGTTAAGCCTTAGGAATTAAAAGGAGAGCAACTCAATGGAATCCGTTGATATATTGAGTTCTTCAGAGAAAGGTGCAAGATAAAACTAGGTCATTTTAAATTCAATCATTTATCAAGGTGGTTATCACCAGAAGAGAGCATTTTATGTCTCTAAATTTCGAGAACAACATTCTTCAAAAGATGTACATGATGAAGAGGATTTCACAAATATGTGTGCTAGGAGGGCCTCATGGGAACAAAGGGGCTTTGCCTGATTTGGGCATATCTGGACTCTTTTTTCTGTATTTAGTATCAGGGTCAATAAGAATTCACACTTATGGGAAAGTATATATTGACAATGTTACTTAATTTTTGTGTTACCTGCTTATAATGCTGCTTGTGTTAAATTTTGATTATTTTTAACTCTAAAAGTTTTTTTAGCCTTGTAATATCTGTTTTTTTTCCCATCCCTCTCTCCACACTTGGTCTTCTTTTCCTACCATCTATACTTTAACTTACACTGAAATGTGAATACAAACCACCCAGGGAACTTGTTATGATGAGATTGTAATTTAGTATGCTAAAATGTTCTCAGAAATTGCTTTGAAATGCTGTCTTGGAAATTCCAGTAAAATCATTTTTGCCCACAGTTTGAGAGACACAATTTAGATCATATGTCATGATTGGCATCTTTCTGCTGATTCGCATCAAATTGGTTTCCACTCTCCTGGATGAGTAGTGTGAATTCTGTAGTCTCTTGGATGTTCTTCCCTTAACCACCTATACCCACAGCTAGTTTATGTCACTGCTCTGGGTAAGTCAGAGAGCCAGAGAGCAGTGTGGCTAAGGTCTGGTATTATTTGCCTACCTTCCTGCCTGCCTCTGCACTTGGTCTTTTCTCTTTCCTTTCCTCATATAAATGTTCCATCCTTAAGTTATCAGGATTTCAGACTATTTCTGCTTTCACTACTGGGCTTAGGAGATATCAATCAAAAGAGGTCATTCTAAGATGTTTACTCTTTAGCACCGTAAGGCTTGAATTGTATTATCTTTCCAAATGAGTAGTATTGTTTTTTCCAAAGTTAAGGGAATGTCACTATTGGCACCTTGGATAGCTGCTGTATGTCAATATGAACTTTCTACTTGTGTCAGAATGCCAGTAAGAGTTACTCTTTTCTTTTGCAATAGGCAGGGCATATTGTTAAAATATTGACTCTAGGAAATGAAGTTTGGATTTGTTAGTTTTTATTTTGATAACTTTTTCTTTGTTTATGGTGGATCCCTTTAAGAAAATAAGGAACAAATTAGAACAACAGGGGATATAAGAAAAATAAGTATGTTATAGTAATTAAGAGCAAAGATTTGGGGCCTAGAGAGGTAAATTCTAGCTCTGCTCTCTCTCTGTCTTGAGACTCTTGGGCAAGGTACTGGATATCTGTGGTGAATAAAGACCCACCCACCTATTTGTCTATGTTCTAATTCACAGAACCTGAAAAAGGGACGTATGATTAAATTAAGAGCATTGAGAAGGGAAGATTATACTAAATTATATGGACTGATGTTAGAGAAAAATATGTGACAATAGAAGTCAAGTGGAGGAGAGAAAGAGAGACAGAGAGAGAGAGAGAGAGAGAGATTATGCTGCTGACCTTGAAAATGGAGAAAGGGACTAGAAGCTGAGGAATGCTGGCAGTCTACAGAAGATAGAAAAGGCAAGGAAATAAATTCCTCCTTACAATCTCCAGAACATTTACCTCCTGGTGTCTTGATTTGGGCCAGTGAAACCAGTTTTTGCACTTCTGAGTTTTAGTCGTATCAGGTAATAAAATTGACATTGTGTGGGGCATGATGGCTCATGTCTATCATCTCAGTGACTCAGGAAGCTGAGGCAGGACGATCACAAGTTCCAGGCCAGTCTTAGCAACTTAGGAAGACCCTATCTTAAAATTAAAAAAATAAAAGAAGAAAAAAAAAAATAAAAAAACATAAAAGAAGAAAGTACTGGGGATGTAGCTCAATGGTAAAGCACCTCTGGGTTCAATCCTAGTATTAAGAAAAAAAATTGTTAAAAATGGGAATTCGTGTTGTTCTGAGCCATTAGAATTGTGATAATATATTACAGAAGGAATAGGAAACTAATTCAATCTCTTTAAATCTGCCTTGATAAAAACATTAGGATGATTATTATTCTTAAGGATTGTTGAGCATATCAAATAAGATGCATCATGTGAAACATAGGGATCGACATTAAATATATGCTGTTGAAGAAAATGATGGTTGAGTTGGGTGCAGTGGCGTATACCTGTAATCCCAGCACTTTAGGAGGCTGAGATAAGAGAATTGCAAGTTCAAAGCCAGCCTCAGCAAAGGCGAGGTGCTAAGCAACTCAGTACTCGGTGAGACTGTGTCTCTAAATAAAACACAAAATAGGGCTGGGGATGTGGCTCACTGGTTGAGCACCCCTGAGTTCAATCCCTGGAACCAAAAAAAAAAAAAACAACCACACACACACACACACACACACAAAGGAAGGAAAGAAAATGATGGTTGAACAGAAACTCAGCCACTGCTAAAAGTGAAGGTTATTTTTAACTCATTTGAATTTAGATCACTTTTATCATTTACTGCTTCCAACTGTCCCCCTGGATGATAAACTCTGTCTTTTGTGTGTTTCCAAGGAAAAGTTAGTCGTATTTTTCATCTTATATTAAATTGATCAGATTAACAAACACTTTTTGATCCTCTACCAGTTACCTACTACCATATGTGCCCAGGATCACTTGCTCAATCAAGTTTCCCTTGAGCATGATTTATAGCTTTAAGGTTGGATGAGGTTATTTTCTTCTCTAAAATAAAAGGTGCTTTTGAAAATCTAATGGTTCCATAATTCTCTACTGCTTCCACTTTTCAAAACCTGGCAAGTTTTCAAATGATGCACATGATAAAAACAGAAATGTTTTGCCTCTCATGGAGCTGATCATTTATTGTAATGCAGCTAACACAATCTGATGCTAATTAAATGGGATATAATTAAATAAGAGCTCATAGGAGAAAGCTGTATGTTGATATATTTGGGAATTCTTTAGGGAAGAAGTTAAGTCTTGAGCTGCAGTTTGAAGGATATGTATGATTTGGGTGGGTGAATGGAATGAGGCAAGTTACTTTCAACTTGGAAGGCAATGAAACTTAGTGAGCCCACTTGGAGATAGATGTGAGGAGGGCTTGCATGGAAAAGGATCAGCTAATTTGGGGATGGGGTTAAGTTTCAATCAGAATGTGGTCAGGCTTTAGAAGTACTGCAAATCCTGCTTATTCCTTCTTATTCCTGAAACTCCTTGGAAATTTATACCAGAATATTCATAAATTTAAACAAAAATTAAACACTGCTTTCTATTTCGTTCATAGCAATCAGTCTATATACTTATCCATCCAAGCTGAATCTCAGCTCTGGATGCCAGGAATAATGGATAACCACTTTCTTTCCTGCCAAATAGTTTGGGCTTTCTGATATTAAATGGCTTTAGATATTTTTGGACATTTTTAAAAAGAAAAATTCTGATAGGCATATAGAATAGAGCAGGACTATTTCATGTAGTGAGGGGACTGGTTTGGAGAAGGAACAAAGCAATCAGTGGTTTATCTTCATTACTGCTTCTTCCCAGTCACATTAATGTAAAAGGGGCCAGCACATCAGTGAAATAATAGTTTAGGATGCATTAGTACCAGCATCCTTGGCAAAATCTTAGCAGCCTTCTGGGTGGAAGCAAAGAATAGGAAGAAAATGAAATGATTCAAGAAAATAACAGAGATGGTGAATCAGAGCAGTCTTGAGCTCCTTTAGAGATAATTTATGTTCATGTTCAAAAGATGGTGACTTCTTCCTAAAAAAAATACATAATAAAATAATAAATATCAGGGAAGAAAATAATCCATTTCAAGAGACCAGAGTATGTAAGAAAAGACATGGAAGTTTTAGGCAAGGGGAGTCTTCAAGCTGCATTTCCCAATTGTGTCAGAGGAGAGGCATCCCTGATGGGAGAGGTCCCCAAGCTCTGCGCTCAGGATCTTCATTGCATGGAGCTTCTCTCACATGTTCCTTCCTAACACTTACTCCAACCATATGCACAATGCCCTGCAGGTTTCTATTGTCCATGAGACACGTTTGAAATAATATTATATAAATAGGGACATAAAACAAACTTTGTCAGGGAATAATTATAAGGTTCACACATGTCATGATTAATATAATCTCATCACCAAAGATGCTGCCCCTTGCCACATGCTCTGTCCTCCCCATCACTATTCCCTTCTTTCTCCCAAAGGGAAACCCTATCCTGAGTTTCTTGGTTGTCATTCCATTGTTTTCCTTTATACATTTAGCCCCTGCAATGCATTGCATGAACAACATAACTTAGTTTCATAACTTAGTATAAAACTAAAATTAGTATTTATATTATGTTCTTAGCATCATATAAGTGGAATTATCTGGGGAGTAATCTTATGTGTATGGCTTTTCTACTTTAATGTTTTCTCTGACATTTGTCCATGGCGTTGCTTGTGTTTCATTCTAATGGATACTACATGACACGCATGCCTACTAAAATGGATATGTAAACAAGAGGATATACATTTTAGAGAACATTTCTTAACAGACTCTCAGTTAAGATGATCATTCATTAGTTCTTAAAGGAGTTGTATTAGGTTCTAATGCTACATAACTAAAGCCACAAGCGCACCGGATTAAAACCACATTATTTTCTTATTTCACATCTCTAGGGGTCATGTGGGTAAGCCTCATTGTTTTCCCTGCTCTCAGTTTGACAAGGCCAAAATCCAGGTGTCAGATGATCTGGTCTCTGATCTAGAGGTGAGGGAAACAATTTATATCCAAGCTGGAAGTGTTGGCATAATAAAATGTCTTGCAGTCATAAGACTGCACCTTGGTGCTACTGGTGGAGAGTCACTCAGCTCCTGAAAGTTGCTCTTGGGTCTTCCACATAGCCCCTTCCATCTGCAAAGTCAGCCAGGACACATCAAATCTTGACGTCCCAAACTCTCATATCCTTTTCAGCTACCAGTGGGAGGAAACTCTGCTTCTAAGTGATTAGATACAAGTGATTAGATTTAGGCTCCCTGGAAAATCTGGTCTTTCCCTTCAAGCTCATCAATCCTGTCCAGTATTTTAAGATCAGAGTGCACATATAGCATTTTTTCTTGTCATTGTGACTCTTTATTCTCACTCTTTATCCCACTACGATTTTCCGTCTTGACTCATCCTTTGAGTCTATTCATACCAGTTATTTATAAAGTCTCTCCCTACACTTCATAGAAGTGCTCCCAGTGATTTTTCCACACACTCACTCCCTGCACCATTGTAGATGTATTTAAGACAGAAAGCATCCACTAACTCTTTGCTCCTCTCTCCCCATGTGTTTGGGAATGTCATGGGAGCAGAGACTGTGTCAGACTATCTTCAGTGGCATGAGTGTCTGCTGAAGAGTGTGATTTTTGGCACAGATTCATTCAAACCATTGTAGTTGAGTAAATTAATAAATAAAAATGCTGTATTTGTCTTCTTGTGCAGCCATAATAATATACCACAGACTGGGTGACCTAAACAACAGAAATTTATTTTTCATGGTTCTGAAGGCTGGAAGACCAAGATCAAGGTGAGGGCAGGGTAATTTCTCCTGAGACCTCTTTCCTGGGTTTTCTGATGGTCCTGCTATGTCCTTACATGACCTTGCCCCTGTGAACATGAGCTCCTGGTATCTTTTCTCTTCTTACAGGGATACTAGTTCTTCTTTGTGCTTTAGGTTTTTTGTTTGTTTGTTTGTTTGTTTTTTCTGGGCCAGGAAGGAACAAAAATCAGAAAAGGGAAAAAGCCACAGTGGATAAAAGTTTGATTCTGATTGAGCTGGAGCATCCATTGCTGTTGTGGTGGCCAAGGACATCAGACTCCAGCTTCTTCTGTCTTTCTTTTTAACCTCAGTAATTCTAATAAAGTCTGTTAAGGCCCTTTTTCAAAAACATTAGGGTTAGGGCTTCAACATATGAACTTTAGGGGCACACTATTCAGTTAATTACAAGTATGGCATATGTATTCATATTATTACTGTAAACGAAAAGCAAGCTCATGTCCCTTAAGTGACATTTGTACTTTAATTAGAAAAATTAGCAAATGTTAGAGATAAATGAAGAGTCACTTGCACCAAAGTGATAGAGTTAGGAAGAAGAAAACTGATGGTTAATCTGGATTGTCATCTTGATTGGATTGAGAGATATTTAGAAAATGTTTAGGTTTAAGAGGCTTCTGGGTATGTCTGTGGGGAGTTTAGAGAGATGATTGGTTTGTGGATAGCAAACTGAGGAGGGAGACCTGCCCTGAATGTGAGCAGCACTGGCAAAAGACTGGGACCAGGAAGGAACAAAAATCAGAAAAAGGAGAAAGCCACAGTGGATGAGAGCTTGATTCTGATTGAGCTGGAACATCTATTGCTGCTGCGGTGGCTGAGGACATCAGACTCTAGCTTCTTCTGTCTTCCAAAATGGACTTCACTAGCAATTTTCCAGGGTGTTAGCAGACCTTTAGTCTTGGATTGGTGCTGCATCATTGGTCTCTGATGTTCTGAGACTTCCAAGTTCTTGAACTAAATGGTTACCTGTTTCACTTGCTCTCAGGTGCAGACAGCCATTTTGGACAACACTGCTTTCAATCATAAGCTAATATAGTACATTCCCTTTAATAATCATACATATCCATATTATATTGGTTCTGTTCCTCTAGAGAATCTCAACTAATACACACACACACAAAATAGAATGACATTCTTACCATTTCAATCAATGCTATTTCTCTTACATCTTTACCAAATTAGATGCATCTCAAGCTTAGATGTGGACTCTGTTAGACTCTGATGTGTGATGAATCATGAGATGAGATTGCTGAGCTGGATTAGGAGAGGGGACGGTTCTGATGATGAGGGTTCTGTTTGCTTGCTCTTGTCTGCATAATTTGATTATGTAACTAAAAGTAACTCTGTGAATTTCACTGTGCTAAAAACTTAGTACTAAGAGAATCTGTATACATGCATTATAAGCCTTTAAGAATCTACAGTACTAATTTAATTCTCAACCCATAATCATTCTTTAATTTTTCGTGACTTCAAACTCCAAACAGTGCTTTAGAGAGAGAATTTGTAGTGACCCATAGCAAAGGGTCTTGCGTTTTGCATGCATCAGAATTGCCTGGATTAAAACACAGGGTTTGGTTCCTCCATTCTAAAGTTTCTCATTTAATAGTCTTGGGAAAATCTTGCAAATTTGCATTTCTGACATGTTCTCAGATGATGTTGATGCTGCTTTTCTGGAAAGCACGCTGCCAAGGACTGATCAATGGCTTTTTTATAAAGTACTGCCTGCATTCTCAGAGGATTCACAGGAAAAAAATAACAAAAACCAACCAAACAAACCAAAAATGGCCACATATTGCTCTTTTGAACTTGGAGAATAAAGGCATATGTAGATGGAGTTCCCTTCCCAGAGAGTTTTGGAAGCATCATTGGCATTTTGTATACAGTTCCTGTTGGGGCTTCATTCAATCCTTGAAGATTGATCTATTGAGAATCTTCATTTGCCAGGTTCTGTGGCAGGTGGCTAATATGTTCTTGTGTTCACAGGTGTGGTTGCTGGCTGTAGAGAGATTGCATGGTTTTCAGGTTGTTATGTGACTATTTTAATCAATATTTGAACTCAGAGATATTGGAACCAGGTTCGGTCTCCGTTTGCCAAAATCTAGCTTTGTGTCCTTAAATGTACCATGTAACTTTTTGGATCCCAGGTTCCTCTTCTCTAAACTGAGCTTAGCGTCACCCTCAGTGACTAAAATATTTCTGTGAGTGCATAACATTTAAGGAGCAGAAAAGAAGAAACAACAACAACAACAAAAACAAACAAAAAAACAAACTTCAGTTCTTTACTTTCTCTAGGTAATATAATGGTATGATGTCAACCAGCCACTGTTTAGAAAAATGCAATAATAATTTGTGTAACCTGTGTGGCATTTTAGATACATTGCTTAAAGTCCTGTTCAATCAGAATTTCCTGTTCTGCTCAGGACCAGATACAGTGAAAGCTACCTGAAGGAAGTGCCAGTCATCCCACAAGCCAGAACATCTGAGGGAGGCCCTTGAAGTTGTACTGTAACATGTCCACCATGCAGTCTTCTCTCTGTCATCAGGGTTATCCCCACTTGTTGTCAGTGGTGCCCCTGCTAAGCACACATATGGTGAGATGAATCCGCACCCTAATACAGACAGGCAAAACAGCTGTGTAAGTGACATTAGACAATTATAAAAATATTCCTTGGTTCTCAGAGAAATCTATGAAGTAATATATATCCTCTCACTCATTCAGAATGGTTAAATTTTTATTTAAAGTAAAAAAACAACAACTTGTAATCAAAAATCTATTTGAACGAGATTATAAATAACCACTTTGTACCTGAAAAGGAGATTACTGCAAAGATGGAGATTGGGGTGAACTGCCTGTTCTGTTAGTGTGGCCACAGATAGAAAAGCTGAGGTAGAAAGTGAAACAAAAATTCAGGAAAATATTTTAGCTTTCTCCTGCAGGCAGAGCCTGAGGCCCTAGCATCCTTAGGAAGAAGGGATTAGTGGGTGGAGAGAGGGAAGCAGGAGAGAGGGGCCCAGATGCATGTGAATTTGGGGTTGCCACTGTGGATGTTGGGACTTGATTGCCCAAGGCCTCCTGAGAAGGGTAGAAACCCTGTCCCAGAACAGATCAACTGAGAGAGAGGCTGGTAGAACACCAGAAAAAATGATTCTTGGGTCTTTTTCAGCCCATGCTCCTGAGCTGAATTGATACATGGATTGACAGAGTCCCATTGCCTTGAAGAAGGCCCCTGATAGGAAGTGATGGAATAAAAAGTAGTAAAATGTGGAAAGATCCTCTTGGTGTCCTAGATGGTAGAACATTGCCAGCAGCCAGCTCTAGGTGAATCTGAGCTACAAGTAAGGTTAAGGCTGGCTGAGGGACTCGAACGTGGAGGAAACAGGAAACTGTCCCATAAAGTTGGAGTGGTTTTGTTCAGAATTACATAACGCTAATGCTTTTGTTTTCTTTTTCTCTTTATTTTCTTTTAACTTGGTGTGGCTAGAGTAGACACATTTTCTTTTTCCAAAATCCTCTGAAGTCATTGATCTTCATGTTATTCTCAATGCATATTGACTTGTTCTAAGCACAAACTAAAGGAAAAGTTTACACTTGACTTCATCCCTTGTGAAGTACAACACATACCCCTAAGTATAATGAGCATCCTAATAGACACTTCCCGTGCTGTGGACCTTAGTTTAGCCATAGGAGAATTGCCAGTAAGACTCACTACATTAGATCTTTCAGGATAAGGTATTTTTTATTTAGTAAACTCTGTCCTAGAGTCTGGGGATTATAATGGTAGGTTCTTTATAGCTCTGGATTCTCCCATTTCTTGTATATTCATTGTCTTAGGTTTTTCTTCTTAATCTCCCATATGGCAGAATAGAATTATAGCTTTTATTTTATTTTTCCTTTTTATAAGGGCTTGCTTGAGACTATTTTTGTTGTTATGGTTGATTATGTGTGGTGTGTGAATAGAAAATTCTTTCACCTGCTATTTCTACAAATATTCTTTTTTCTTTTTAACACAATATTCTTGATGTAGCCCTGCCTACCTTAAAATCATCCTGCCTTCCAGAGGCAAGAAGGATAGCAAGGTTGATCATATTATTAGAGAAAATGGAGGCTCATAACCTTGGATGTTTTATTTCAGTCCAGATATCAAGCATAGCTTGAGCTGACATTAGAGACTTGTTTAATACCCTAATATTGTTGTGAAAATAGCTGTCTGGAAAACTGGCATGGTAAATGGCTTATAGGTTTGTGATTTCACCTTTAAGAAGAGATAACAACCATATATCTTTCTCACAACCCTCTTTTCTCAGACAGACTATAGTTTTCTTTCCAGACATTTTATAAAAGTACTTAATCTTATTGAACATATGGCCAGTGATATCTAGACATAACCGACTGATTTAAGAATAAAGTGAACACTTAAGCTCAGGATTTCCTTTCTTGTCAGCTGGTCTCACTGAATAGTTTCATGTAGTTTCTAAAAATTTCTTCTCTGTGACAAGAAATATGCCATGTAACACAGGGTGGGCAAATGTATGTACTGTGACTTTTACATTCTCTTTCATTAAAGGTCCTCAGATTGTCCTTTTATCATTCTGGGTTCTCAGAACTCAAACAAGTTTGCTGATAGAATTAGAGTGCAAACTTTATTAAGCTCTGGTTCATGGCAGGTTTTATGGTTTTATTATACAGCTGGACTGTACTATCTTAGGCCTGCATTGTATAGTTCCCTAAATTCCATGACTCTAATAAGTTCTCTTTCCAAAAGGGCATCTCTATAATGGTAATATAATGGCAACAAGAAAAGTTAATGATTTTAGAGCCTTATATTTTATAATGATTACCTGTAATAGATCAGAGAGTGAAAGTTTAGAATTTATTATGTCATAAATGGGTAGTAATATATTTGGGTGGTGGAACTGATTGGATAAGTGCGATGGGGCTATCATAGCTGAAGTTCTTTGGGGCTGGTTAAATGCAATCTCGGTAACATTGTTTTATCATTAGCCTTTATATTAATACCTTACTTTTATGGGAGAATCTCATTCAGCTTTCACAACTGTCAGGAACCCAACCTAGAACCCATAACTAAAACATAATTGTATTTGCACACACATGTATATGTAAACATATGCACATATATGTGGGGGCTCAGGGGTGAAATAACATAAGCCACTGCTTTTTTGAGTTCGTATATCTAATAGCTACAATTTTTCTACAACTTCTCACTACTATCAGATTCTAAGCAATGACTTTTTTTCTACTTTAGTTTCCTCATCTGTAAATCATAGATAATTATTGTGGCTACTTCCTAAAGGGTTTGTGTTTACATATATACACATGTACACACATTTATATGTTCTGTCTGACATCACACTGTTATAGAGTCAGTTAAACTAATCAGAGATTACATAATCAAATTTTACATGTAATGCTAATAATGTTGATTATTTATTAGTTCACAGTAAATTTGGTTAAACTTATTTTGCTCTATAGGGGCACAATGAAAACAACAATTATAATATCATTAATAATAAAAAATATACGTATTGTAGATATATACATAGTGTGTGCTATGGGCCAGGCCTTCAACATACTTTATATATAAATTGATTTAATGCCCACCAACTGATGATGAGGTGTTTATTGTAGTCTTTTAATTGGCTACAATATGAAATAAAATGTCTCCTTCTTGATTTATCCACTGTACAAAGTAATCATATTAACTTTCCTAGGTTAAAAAAAAGTGAAATCAAGGAAAGGCAATCACACAAAAAAGATTCATTGACATTTAAGAAAGTAATTTGAAACTTGTTGCTTCAAATATAAGGGCTTTAAAGTCAAGTAAAATTTATCCTTTATTTTTTTACCTATGATATTACATTAGAGCCTGTTCATTCTGCATCAGACATGCTTACAGCCATCCATACCATTTTATGTTACTAATGCCATAAGAAGATAATTCACTTATTTTTATAAATTTATGTTCACTTTTCTTCAAGTGGATAAGTATAAATTACATATTTTTGGATTCATCTTCTCTACAGATGCTAACCTTGAGGGTAATTCAAGGGTATGCCAAGGATGCTTTTTACAGCAAGGATCATTTGTGTTTCTGGAAGAATGCTGAGACATTATCTCCTCTCATACTTTCTGAATCTCACTTAACATTAAAAAATAGAAAGCTCTGAGTGCATCAGAATTAAATATTTCTATTTAACAAAGCCAACAATAGAGAAGTATATGGAAGGATGATGGATACAAATATTTTTGTAATATCAAAATAAAGTACGAGAAGACAGTTATCTAAAACATTGAAGAGACTCTTTCAGCAATAAGTTTTTCTTTTTTTTTTTACCTTGGCTTATGATGCTTTTTATTTTATTTTATTTTATTTTTAATTTTTATTTATTTTTCTCAAAAGTTGCATTTTAATACATGTTATCAAACATAAAAGAAAAAAAAACAAATTTTCAGAAGCTGTACACACTATTCACTGAAAATATTTGTTGAGGCAAATAGAAAAAAAATATTACAATCATAATTTTTCTAACTTTGCACAAAATTATAAGCAGATTACATTCTTCATATTAAACATCTTTATATGCACTCAATGAACAGTATATATATATATATATATTTATATATATTTTTTATCAACCAACTTTACTATACCCATTCCCCTTTCCTACCCCCTACCTCCCCCATGTCGTGTTCAGAGAAAGGACTTAGTAAATGAATGGTAATGCAGAAATGGAAATTAGAAAGATTCCTGAGCCTTTGAAGAGAAGTTTATTTCCACTCTTCATCAAGAAAATGAGTTGAACATTTTGCCTTCTTCAAAATGGCAAAAATTGGAAAGTCACATAATATTTAAGCTTAGAAAAGTATAATAAAGTGGGAACCAAGTGCATTGCTGTTGGTAGCCTGAAAACTCTGGAGGGAAGAACCATTTGTCAGTATCTAGTGGAAATAAAGTGAAATTAAGTTTCCTGATATCTAGCGTTCTCATTTCTGGGTATATTCCTCAAAGAGGTTTACCTCATAACACAGAACATATTAAGACATTCATCTGCATGCTTGTTGATAGCAAATGCTGAAGAGCATATGGTGACTGTCATTACATAACAATGGGACAAATAGAATGATGCTAATTTAAATGAACTAAATACCCACAAACAATAATATAATATGATATCAAGGACATAACCATATCTGGACACTTAGAAGATAGATGGGAAGGACCTATATTGCATATACTAAAATATATTTTTGTAGGAGTGGGTGCTTAGAGGGGAATAAAAAATAGTAAATCAAAGAAAATCAAACTATCATTACCCAAATAAATTATGGGATGAGAATGTTCATGTTCCACATAGAGAAACAAACAAAAATTTCCCTACATCACACTGTTCTCTCCCTTTATGCAAAACATGTGAATAGACCATGAATGGAGGGTTGAAAGCAGAATGTTTTACAATAGATAAAAGGAATTTCTGCCACCTCTTAAGTCTTGTCCAAGCATCTCTAGTGCTTCTTATAAGCTTCACTGACTTCACAAATATTTAAAATATTTTAAAATAACTTAATTTTAACTATGTAATTCTTACATTATTATAAATGCCATGACTTTTGGTAGCAACCACCATCACATGCTAGAATACAGAGTTCTTTTTGGATGACATTTCTAACCTGAGAGAGGGTAAATGTAGGGTAGACCACCAAATGTATTGATGCTTGAACTGGAGCTGCCTTGTATTATACATGCAATTAAAAGCAGTTTATTTTTAAAAAGAAAAAATATGCCATCTAATTTGTTATTTATTATTTGTCACAGCATTTGTAGTTTTAATTAGAAAATGAGTGAATTTAGAAAGTAATGTAAGTTTAATAAAGAGATGAAATTATGTTTAAAGCACTTATGGGTTAATATATGTAATGATATTAGTGTACTAAAATTTTGAAATCTTAATTGTTTCAAATTGACTTTTTAAAATTAAAGTTATTTTTGATTTATGAAGTCAAATATTATTTATTTTTTATTGAAAATCATTAAATAGGAAAGAAATATGTACATTGAGTTGAAAACTTTACATATTTGGAAATCATGAAAAGATTCCACTTAGGAATGATACACATAAGAAAAATGTTTTTTAACATAGATGGAAAAAGCTAAGATTACATATCCTGAAACAACCCAACATTTATAAACTCCTTATAATATTTAAGAATAATTATCTAAAATCATTTATAAGGTGATACATAGAAACTTCAATTAAGCTTGACAATACAGCAAATAACTGAAAATTGGCTACTGAAACTGTCTGTTTGAAACAAGTGAATAGTATTCATTAAAAGTAATGAAGTATTGGATACATTCCAAGACAAAATAATTACATTTTTAGGACTAATATTACCTAAGTCCCAAGATCATTGATGATCCATAAAAATGCTTATCATGAAACAGTGTAGCCAACTAATAACTGGACAGTTGAACCATTTTTATTACAAGACACTCAAGATTCTTTGAAGCTATGGATTTAATTTTATTGAGTAAAAGAATGAAGATATGAACAAGTAAGAAGTGAACATACAAAAATTAAGGAAGAAAACATTTAAAATGATCAAAAATGGAATAAGCATGACTAGGTTATACATGCATTATAGATATAGCTATATACAAATATTTAATATATAATATATATTAATATCCCTCTCTATATATTACATATATATATATATATGAATTAACTTAGGCTTAATTAGTATTTGGAAATAATCCTCAATGAATTTTAGCTATTGGCACATATAAAGTTCAGAGTCTTATCAAAAATCTGCAACTTGGAACCAACATATTTCCTAAAGGAGAAGTAATAGAATAAAGGGAAGAACCATAGGAGCTAAGAGCTTTGGAGTAGTACTGTTTTGATAATTTGCAGTCCTGCCAGAAATCAGCTTCATGAACTAAAAGTGAGTGTCAGAAGGAGGTAGAGCTGATTTTTTAAAAATAGTGGTACTGACAACATTGATGACATCTATAAAGATTCTTTATTTTTGACCAGGTGACACAAGTCAAGGTGCAGGACAGATCTGACTCTGCTGCAGTATTCTGGCCCAACATCAAATTGAAGACATAGTCTCTTATCATTTATATAATGCAGTGAATAATATTAATTTGGTTTAATTTGCTTCTTTAGATTGGATATTAAGAAAACATGCTGTTGATAAAATGCATATGATGCTTAATTAGCATTTCAAATAATGTATAATGACAAACATTCCATATTTAATCTTGCACTCTGAAATGTACATATGAAAAGATAGTTAAAGATTTTTAAAGCATTTCTCTGTGATCTAAAACACAACGAATAGTGGTTGGATTTACTTACACATTTATGTCAATTATCTTGTTTTACCAAGTGTTTCAAATTTCTTACAAAATGTATGCAATAAAACATAAAAGAAATTTTAGGCAAAATAAAAATAGAGATAAAAAATAATGCTGGGTTAATATTTGCACACTAGCCACAGATGAATCTCAGAATGACTCTCTGCTTAATTGTACAGTAAAAGAAAAAGTATCAGGATTTTCTTCATTGGATTTAAATAATATTTAAGAATCTGTTTAATCTTTTCATTACACAAATGTTTATGATATTGAGAAGTAAATGGGACAGGACCTCCATAAAATGTCATTATGTTTAATGATATTTCTAAACCATAGTACGTGTGTGTGTGTATTTGTACATATGTATTTCTATGATGAAAATTTTATTTTAGGTATGCTGAAAATAAATCAGTACAAATAGAAACTCTGGTCTCTGATAGTCTGATCAAAAAGTGAAATAATTTAGGCTCTTGTATTAGTCTATTTTCCTTTGTTACAGCAAAATATCTGAGGGTGAGTAGCTCATAAAAATAAGTTAAGCCAAGAGCAGTGGTACATACCCCTAATCCCAGTTACTCAGGAGGATGAGGCAAGAGGATCACAAGTTAAAGGTCAGCTTGAACAATTTAGTTGGACCTTGTCTCAAAAAAAATGTGGGGGTTATTTATCTCTCAGTTTTCAAGGTTGAAAAGTCCAAACAACCTGGTACCAGCTCTGGTGAGAACCTCATGGCAAATGGCATCATGACAGGAGCACCTGTGAGAGGAACAGATCACATGGTGACACAGGAAGTCAGAGACTAGGGAGGAGTCAGGTTTTATAACAGCCTTCTTGTGAGAAGTAAGCATGGTCTTTCAAGAACTATGTCAGTTGCTTCCTTTATTTCTTGCTCTCTCTCTCCTTCTCTTCTGTGGCATTTGTGAAGACCATATGCTGCAGTGGCAGTATCACAGGACGGATGGCCTTGGCATCCCTGTGTGAACTTCCTGAAGGGAAGCCACACCAAAGAACTACCCTATTTGGAACAACTACATTTCAATTACATTGGCAGTCATGTGAAAAATAATTTTTCTTTTGTTTTAACACACAGCACAAAACAGAGCATTTGGGCTGTTGGATTCATGAAAGGTTGAGGTTTATTGGAAAATTATGCTAGAAGGAGATGAGCAAAATACAGGCATAAGTAATAAAATGATTATTGTGATGGACCATAAAATTTAAATTAGGTTGAAACAGGTGGAGTTGGTGGATAGTTAGAAAGCATCAGTCTCATTAGATCATCGTATTAGGACATTCGTGACTGAAAAAGTCGTGGGAATTTAAGCAAATGAGAAAGTGGAAGAAAGGCTATTTTAAAGCGAATGTTTTGTATCAAGTTTGATAGGATGTTTATTTTCTTGTGATCTCAAAAATCCAAGGCATGATCATAAAAATAAATGGTTGAGGGGCTGGGATTGTGGCTCAGTGGTAGAGCGCCTGCCTCGCGTGCATGAGGCACTGGGTTTGATCCTCAGCACCATATAAAAATAAATAAAATACAGATATCGTGTTCATCTACAACTAAAAAAAAATTAAAAAAAAAATAAATGGTTGAAGAAATATAATGAAAAATAAAATCACCAATTATGAGATCAACTGAAAAGCCAAAGATTTTATGGAGAACTACTTGAAATACATTCAATTTATCCATTGCACTCTAATAATATTCCAGCTGTATTCATAGATGAAACCAGAACAGCAAAAAAAAGGAGCTCATATTGGAACTCCCTTGACTCATCTCTATACCTTTTACAGAATTATTTTCCATAAGCCCAAGATAAAAGTGCCCTATGAAAATGTGGACGTTGGCATCAGACTGTGGAGCTTCTGACTCTAGTTGAGTCACTTATTAGACAGCATTAGGACATCTGCTTACTCTTGAAGGCTAAGCTGCTGCTGCTTTTTTTTTTTTTTTATTTACATAAAGGGAATGTGGAAGATTATTAAATAAAGAGAGTCGATTTGAATATCTTTTTTTTTAATATTTATTTTTTGGTTGTAGGTGGACAGAATATCTTTATTTATTTTTTTTTATGTGGTGCTGAGGATTGAACCCAGTGCCTCACGCGTGCTAGGCGAGTGCGCTACCACTGCGCCACAACCCCAGTCCCTCGATTTGAACATCTTGACAACTAAATGTTATTATTGTATAATGTCATAGCTTCCAACTTTGTTCAATGACCTGGCACTAAAGTTCGCCGCTAAATTTACCAGAAGGACATAGGTGAGAAATATCCACTGCATTATTTACTGTTCCTCACATAAACTTTCTTACACACGCACACACACATATACATACAGAACCTTCCAGATTGAAATGTCAGGAGAAATTTGTTTCCACTGAGAAACAGTTTTATATTCCCTTCACATTCTCTGCAAATCATGTTAATGGGTGTTCAATCACTTTTGGCTTTGGTCGCTAGGTAATTACAGCCAGAATTGTGGTTTAACTTTAGTATAGAAAAGGACTCTGAATACCATAAACACATTCTCTTTCTTTCATAACCTTCTATTTTAATGTAATTTAACCCTTATTCATTTTTAAAATTTCGTGCTTCTGCAAACCACCGCAATCTCTTTACCTGTGTGTGTGTTTATTAATGAATAATATCAATATCCTGTATTCTGAAACTATAAACTGTTGAAAATGGAGTCCAGAAGATTTCTACTGCTATAGAAAGAATTTATTTTCCCTCTCTACTTCCTGCCTTCCCTCTCTCCTTCCCTTCCTCTTTCTTTCATTCTAATTACAGTGAAAGTTCTCTAGGATAAAGCAGTTTTCCTTTTGTGAGGGATGAGATGAGCTGGTACTTTCCTCCTTGGCAGTTTTCTAACACAATCTCTGTCTGCATGTCTCATTTTGATTTGAAAGGCTAGATGTATATTATGTTGTTTCTTAATATGGTCAAACCCATAATATAATAATTAATTCTTTTCATTGGAATTCTCTGCAATCTAACAAGGGTTCTAGAGATCTTTTCCTAATTACATTTTAATGGATATTTTAATGAGAAAGTGAGATGAAAAAAAATGAGGTATTACTTCTTGCTCTATTCTATGACTCAAGCAGATGATTTAATAATGTTCTACTTTCATCTCTGCAAGTAGATCTTGCTTCCCTGTGACTGAGATACCCTGTTAAGTAGAACAAATGGGAGCATCTCTGAGAAATTTCTCTTGACTTTAAATATTTTCAGCGTTTCATTCCAGCAAATAATTTTATCTTTGACCTGTAATTTGATATTCTAAGTATAGGTTGTTCTTTATTTTAGCATCAAGTCTGATTAAGCCAGTTTGGACTTCATCCAATCTCCTGCTTGCTTTGTTACTGGGAAAACTGAGACTAACCATATCATGACTTTCAACTTCACCTAAGTTTCAAGGAAGGCAACTATACAAGAAGCAAATGAAAAAAGGGCAGTTGTTATTAGTTCGACAACAGCTAAGTGTGGCAAGTAATAGACTGAATAGGGTACTCGCATTTTTTTCTTTTCTAAACATATTTACATATTATTCTAAGAAATATTTGTTGTGTACCCACTGGATGAAAAACATTAATTTCTTGCAAGACAGAAGAATTAAAACAGAGTAGTCCAAGCTTCAAGAAGCTTCTCTTAGGTACATAGTATTACTCATGTTCATGTGCGTGTGTGCACGCGTGTGTGTGTGTGAGTGTGTGTGTTTTATAGTGTGATTGTCATGAATTAAGCTTTTTAAATTTCTAAGTGACAAAAACCTACACGCTTGGAACACTTGTCAGAACAGGAGTTTTGGGTGTAGTTCAGGGGTTTAGGAAGCCTGATTTCAATTTCAAATTTCCAAGTCATTTGCCTGATTTTTGAGTTCTCCAAATTCTTCTCTGCTTTGCATTTTCCAGTGTGTTTTTCCACTGCACTTATTCACATCTGCTGCTACACTTAGGCCAATGCACTTTAATTCATTTATTGAAGTTGTATTGAAGTCTCCTGTGTGTAAGGTGTTGCCCAAGAGCTGTGGATACACAGCAGACAAGTTAGTACTGCCTTACTCTGCTCGTATTATTTTTCCCTTCCAGGAATAAACTTTCTCATATTCTCTAGCTACTTCATTATATGATATCATCTAAGATTGTACATTATAAAGTTCATTTTGTTATCTGTTTCTCACGATTTCTTCAACTTCCATATATGATACTGAGTCTTTTTTCGTTGAATTTCTATACTCTTAGTCTGCATCAAGTAGCTTTTTATTTCTATTTTAATGGTCTCTTTGTACAAGTCAGAGCTTTTATTTCCTTAGTAGAATTAAATTATTGAATGAAGGAATCATATCACAGTAAGTATTCTCTCTACTGTATCTTAAGTCTTATAGGGAATCATACTTATTTTCTCTTTCTTAAAACTCTCCAAATCCTGCTCATTACATTCAAAGTAGGAACTAGATTTCTGAACATGGCTAGAAAGACATTCATCTATATGAAACCTAATTAGTACTAAATTTGGTTTGCAATATTTCCCACCTAAATTCCCACCTAGATGATGGGAATATATGGGTTTGCAATATTTCCCACCTAGATGATGACCCTGTAATTTGTCCTTGAAATATCTTGCTAAATTTTTGTTATCAGTTGTATGCTGGTCTCATAAAAAGTCAGGTATTACTCTTTCTTTTTCTATTATCTGGAAAGTTTTGAATGATATTATTTTGATAGAGAAGCTTTGAGGGAAAGTTTTTAGTGATTGGTTAAATGTCCTTCAAAGATGTAGGATTATTTGATTTTATCTTTATTATGGTAACAATTCTACTAAGTTGTATTTTTTCAGGAATTGTTAGTTCCAATTATTTTTTTCAATTTATTTCTGTGGAAATTGTTCATAATATTCCTATATTGCCATTATGGTGTTGATTTGTCTGTAGTACTGTTTTTGCATACGTTACATTAATACTTAATGTTTTTGCTCTTTTTAAAGTCTTGCCATAGGTTAATTAATTTCTAATAAAAATTTTGATTTTGACTTTTGATTTTCTTTATTAAATGCTTATTTTCTAATTTGTTGATTTATTTTCTTATATTTGTTTTTTGCCAAACTTTTATTCCAAGTTTAATTTGCTAGGGTTCTCTTTTTTCTTTTTTATTTTTTTGAGCAATTTTAAGTTGACAGCAAAATTGAGAAGGAAGAACAGAACTCTATAAAAATCCTCTGCCCCACACATGCATCAGCCTCATGCCATCCAGTAATCAAAAAGCCCCACTGGAGCAATGAGCCTATATTGACACATTGTTATAACTCAAAGTCAGTAGTTTATTCACTTTTGATATTATATATTCCATGAGCTTTAAACAAATACATTATATGTACCTACCAAATAGTTTCAGCTTTCTAAAAATCCCTTGTATTTCACCTATTTCTCATTCCCTTTCTCCTATTGCCTGGCAACTGCTAAGCTATTGTCTCAATAGTTTTGTATTTTCCAGAATGTCAGAGTGGAGTCATACAGATTATGTAGCCTTTTCTAACTAGCGTCTTTCATTACTAAAATATGAATTTAACTTTTTACCATTTCTTTTCTTCGATTGATCATTCATCTCATTTTAGTTCTGAATAAAATCCCATTGTTGGCTATAGCACAGTTCATTTATCTGTTCACCTACTATAGGACAACTTGGTTGCTCCCACATTTTGACAATGAAGAATAAAGTTATTATCAACATGCATGTACATATTTTTGGCAGATATAAGTTTCTAACTCATTTTGGAAAATGTCAAGGATTGCATCTGGATCATCAAATGGCAATTGTATTTAGAGATTTTTGGAACTGCCTAACTGTCTTCCAAGGTAGCTGTACCATTTTGTATCCCGACAGGTAAGGAATAGGATTTTCAATTACCCTACATCCTTTACAGCATCTGATATTGTCAGGGTATGGATTGTGGCCATTCTAACAGGTGCATGATGGTGCCTTGTTATTTTACTTCCATTTCCCTGATAATATCTGATGTAGAACATTTTTTCACATGCTTATTTTTTGTTTGTGTTTATTCTTTGGTGTGGTATTTCTGCAGATCTTTTCTTCATTTTTAAATCTAGTTATTCATTTTGTTATTATTGAGTTTCAAAATTCTTTGTATATTTTGAATGACATTATTTAACAGATATGTCATTTGCAAATACTTTCTCCCAGTCTGTTACTTGTCTTATCATTTTTTGACAGTATCTTTCACAGAGCAGAAATTTAAAATTTAAATGAAGGCCACCTTATCAATTCATTTGTTTCATGAATTGTGCTTTTGGTGTTTTAGCTAAAATTGTATTGCTAGGCCCAAGTTCATCTAGATATTACTCTCATATTATCTTCTAAGAGTTCTAGTTCTATATTTTACATTTTGTGAAGGGTGTTAGGGTCTGTGTCTAGGTTCTTTTTTCACACATGCATATCCAGTTGTTTTAGAACCACCCATTGAAAACAATATTTTTGCTCCATTGTTTTGCTTTAGTTTCTTACCAGTATGTTAGTTATAGATATTTGTTGATGTTCTTTACCAAGTCAAGGAAGGTCTCCTCTAATACTCATTGGCTTTTATCATTCATTAATCCTTGTTAGGTTTTATCATCTATTGATACTGTGTGATTTTTCTTCTTTACTTTATTTGCTGTGGATGTGATGAATTGCATTACTTGATTTTTGAATATTGAACCTGATTTGCTTACCTGGGGAAAGAAAATCCCACTTGGTCTTGGTATATAATTATTTTATAGACTGTTGGATTCAATTTGCTAAATTTTTTTTCAGGATTATTTCATAGATATTCTTGAGCAAAATTTTTCTGGGTTTTTCTTTTTTTTATAATGTCTTTGTCCAGTTTTGGTATTAGGCTAATGCTTGCCACATAGAATGAGTTGAGAAATTTATCCTCTTCCTTTCACTTCTAGCTTATTTACATATTCTTTTCATTCATTCATTTACTTATTTTTGTGGTACTAGAAATTTCGTGGCATGCTCTGCCACTAAGCCGTGTCCCCAGTTCCTCTCTGTCTCTTTTTTGGACAGTGTCTTCCTAATTTGACCAGGCTGGCCTGGAAGTTGTGGTCCTCCTGCTTCAGCCTCCTGAATCACTGAGATTTCAAGCATGTACCACTATTTCTGGTTTTGCTTCTATATTCAGAAATAGACTGCAGGAAAATTTTATTATTTTTGTTCTTAAATGTTTAGTAGAATTTACCAATGAACCTATCTGGGCCTAGTGTTTTCTGTTTTGGAAGATTATAAATTTTCAATTCAAAATTATTTAATAGATAAGTCTTTAAAATTCTTTTAAGATGTAATTTCTTTATTAGCCAATTGATTGCATTCTTTTTCTTGTTGAATGCAAAATTTCCCTCAATGACTGGTCTTGGATATATCTACAAATTTTGCTATTCTTAATTTTCTTAACCACTTAGGTCAAATGTTTTCTAATTTCCACTGTTTGTTTTATCTTTCCTTTCTCTTGCCGTCTTGCTAGCCCCTCTTCCAGACTGCACATAATTCATTTTGATAAATACTTTATATAATTTGAAAAAACTGTTTTATTTCTTTGACATTACTTTCCATATATTGTATTTTATATAAATATTATTTATATATTATATTTTGACATTGCATTGCTTTATATATATTACTTTATAATATTTTATATATTACATTTTGACATTGCTTTTTATATATATACATATTACTTTGACATTGCTTTATATATGTATGTAATTTATATATAACATATCTAAAGTTGATACTAGATTGCAGTTAGTATCTTTTCTGACTTTTTTAATTTGTTCTATTATTTGTTGAAAAAACGTTCATTTTTCCATTAAGATTATTGTCTCTAGACTTTTAATTTTCTGCTAATTATTGCTTTATATATTTGAGGCTATGCTATTTATAACATACAAACTTAGAATAGTCATAATGGCTATATTTTCAGATAGATGGACAGTATATTTTATTTTTCTTGTTATGAAGAAATTTTAATATGAAATTAGTATTTCAACTTCTTTTGCAAAGTTTTTGTTCTTTACATGTTGATTATTTCTCTCTCCTGATTCAATTGTCATGAAAATAATGTTTTGTTATTTAAAAATGTCATACATATTCATTTTCTTTTGTTTATTTCTTTTTTTTTTGGTTACTGGGGATTGCACTCAGGACCACTGAGCCACATTCTCAGTCCTATTTTGTGTTTTATGTAGAGACAGGGTCTCACTGAGTTGCTTAGTGCCTTGCTGTTGCTGAGGCTGGCTTTGAACTTGCAATTCTCCCGTCTCAGCCTCCCAAAGTGCTGGGATTATAGGCATGCGCCACCGTGCCTGGTGTACATATGCATTTTCATTTAATGTAATTATATATTTTTTAATGTTTAAGTCTATCATTTTTCCTCTGTTCTTGAGATCAGTCATGTAATTTTATGATTCTATTTCCTTTATTAGCTTTGATCTTTATTACTTTTCCCTATGTTTCTTTCTTACCTTTTTTAGTTTTTCCCCTAATGATGAAAACTTAGTTAATGAAATACTATTATAAAATAAAATACTACTTATTTGATTACTTCTCAGACTATGGTAAGACTTGGAAATATTTTAGCTCCTTTTTATTATTGTTATTTCCTCTTCATAATTGTTGTTATGAATTTTGAGTCTACAAATATTGTAATTTGTAATTTGAAATCATTATTGATTGATAAAATCAATATTCCTTTAGACTTAACCGATTTATCATTTTGTTTTTCTTTAATTTTTTAATTCCTTCTAGATCTCTGATTACATGATAAATTAAATCATTTATTCATTGAAAAGAAAGTATTATTAATTCCCCATTATTTATTGAAGATCTATACTTTTCTTCTTTCATTTCTTCTGTCATCCATTTGTCCAAGTTTCCCTTATTTCTTGCATGAAGTTTTATGGAAGGTTCCTCCACATCCAATGCCTAATTTCAGTAGTTTGCAAAAGAGATAGATAATTATAAATTAATAAGTTATCTAAAGATTAAGTTCTGTTGTATGGATATCTACTTGGTGAAATATCATTAAGAAAACACATAATTTATATGTAGAATGTCACAGAAAGTATCTTTGAAAAGGATGGGAATAAATGACCACACAGGACCAACAATTTCCTTTTCATCTATTATTCTATCAACAGACAAAATGAATTCCTTTCATATATCTTGTGATATAAAACCCCACAGACTACAAACAAGTTAATCTTAGTTGGGAATTTGTCATTCATCAGGTACTTAAGTGTTATTTTATTATTTAAAGCCCATAAAACATCTCATTTTATCAATTTTTTTCCATTTCATACTGAGCCTTTTCAAACAGGTTTTGTATCAAATTTCTTTTGTCTGAAGAGCTACCTTTAATATTTTTGGTAGAAATTAATGCCTGATGGTATTGAATATTCTCAGTTTTTGTCTGTGAATATTGTTATTTTGCTTTTTCTTTTTTAAAAAAAAAAATTTCACTTGATTTAGATTCCTTGGGTTGCAGTTTTAATTTCAGAACTTTAAGCATGTCCCTCAATTGTCTTCTGGCTCACATAAAAATGAAATATATTGTGGGGTTTGTTACCCTCAGTGTCTTGACTGCTTAGAATTCCTTTTAACTTGGTTGTCACCTTGAGATTTTTTTCAGTGTTCCAGTGTCATCATCAGCCTTAGGGTTTCCTATGTGTTTCTATGCCACAGTACCGTACTGCAGGGACAGACTGCTGACCTGTGGTGAGTAGCCTGGGTGGACCGCAGCAAGGGCATTCCTCATTGTCCAGATGCAGCCTTGGTCCAGGGCTGGCTTTGTCTTCGTGTCCTTGGGAAAATTGCTTTTTTCACCTTCACTTCTGCCAAGTGTTGGACAATGACTCGGTGCTGGAGAGTGTCTAACCTTCTCCAAATGAAGTTTTTTATTTTTTTTTTATTTTATTTTTTAATTTTTGTGTTTTCCTTCCTCCAATTCAGTTGTGTTTGCTGTTTTCACACACAGCCCTCACCATCCTGTGGGGCAAATTTTGATTTTTGTTCTATAGGAGAGAAGATCCTAGGTGGAAATTAACCTTTTACTGCGGTGGCAGCTGTTTTTCTTCTTTAGGTTTGCTCGGCAAAGGAAGCTGTTTTTCTGGTCTCTCATTTGCCCAAACATCATCTTGGAGAAATCTACTGAAAACAAGGTCTGAGATGTGGTATATCATCCTTGGTGCCTGTGGCTCTTGGGAATTCTACACTCATGCTTATTCACAATTCCCTCTTTAACATTTAGTTAAAATTTGTAGTAGAAATCTTCTTACTGACTTAAATAAGAATCTAGTTTTTCTACCTGTCCTGACTCAGTGTCCTGACCAGCACTTCCATTTGCTTACATGTATATCCTCAGATTTTAAACTGTGTTCCCCCTTATGACCTCAACTAAGTGGTTGACTTATAAAAAGTCATGGACTCACAGATTATCTGGCTTTTTTGTTGTTGTGATTTCAGTAATGCTCTTTTTACCTTTTTATATCCTAATTGGAAGCCAAATGCTTCTGAAGTTTTTGTTTGCAGGAAACACATTAAGCTTGGTGCCTGCTTCACAAAACGAGGAAGATAATTTCCCTCATATCGAGCTTTTGAGATTTTTTGCTTCTATTAGCAGTTCTGTTGGCATCACCTGTTTGAAAATGTTTATTTTTTAAAAGGCCAGAGAAAAATTTTTCTGTGACTAAAGTGTGTATTCTCTAATGCCATATTGTAAATAATACCACACTGTAAGAATGATGCCTCTGGCAGAGCATTATTATGCTATAGTCTTTGAGTTTCCTTTTTGAAAAATCCATTTTTAATCAGTAGAGTGGCAAATAAAGTGGTTGCTCTTATGATCACAAAGACATTAGAAATGATAAAAAAACATATTTTAACACATTATCACACCAAGAAAGCTGATTTTACTACTTTTAAAAATTTGGAAAATTTGTTATTGTGGCATTTGAAAATTTGAGTACAAGGCTTTTTCCTTAGACATTCATTCATTTCAGCAAATAAGATTCTTAGTTCTAATGTATTGCATCATTTCCATTAGATTTCATTTCATCACCCTTGCCTCTATCACATTTAACTTAATCAGGGTGGAAGCTACTTGAGAATATGGTTTATATGTGTAAAAAGACTAATGAGCTCTTAACTTCCAGTGAATAAAGTAACAGTCCAATGCACTCAGAAAAGTGTTCTTTTTTTTTTTTTTTTTTTTTTTTTTCAGAGCTGTCATGAGAAATGGATAAAAACTCTTCTACATTTACCCAGTTAGGTCAAAAAGTTAGAATCAGTGACACTTCAAATATAAATAACAGTTGTTTATCATGAATATATTAGGTCTCCACATTATCCTTTTATGTTGTCATTGTCAAGAATTAGATGAGGACATAGAATTAGTATTATATCAATTTAACTATTTGGTCCTTATTTTTTTGGTCTAGATATTTTCATTAATAAAATTTTACTTATGGGCTATTGCATGATAGATAGTGTCCAAGGAAATTTGGATATTGTAGGGACTAAAAAAGAGAACAATTCCTGCCTTATGTATACTTCTTCATATTCAAACAATTAAAAGCACCAATTACAATTTTATAATAACTTTCTTTATGCAATATTAAGTGGGATAGGTTGTTTACATGTCATCATCAGGTTTTAGTAGTTGACTATAGATCCAACTGCTATGTCATTTTTCTAATATATATGCACCTTTAAAATTTTTTGAACAACAGTTAATCAGAAGGGTATATATGTATTTTCTCTAAGTTTTTCAATAAAATTGTTGGGGAAACAGTATAGAACATGAATCATTTATTTCAAATGTAACCAAATTCTTATGCAAAACTTCATTGATTTGCTACCTTTGGGTGTAACATATTTGAGTGGCTCTTCTCAATATTCTGTGCACATGAGAGAGTACTAGATTTTTCAGCAGTTTTCCTTTGGTTTAGATTGAGATTCTATTTACGTACTGTTGGCTTTTGATTTTCCTATTATATGGTGAAGCCAAATCTTACTGGGTTTGTGAAAGCCAATTGTTAACGTTTCAGGAGATTTGAGACCTCATTGCTTGAGCATTGGTGATTTAAAATACTATGTAGTGGAATATTTTTATTACAAAAATTACTAATACTAATCAGTGTTTCCTACCCTCAAGAGGAATCAATGCTCAACATTTACCAGAATGTATGGGATTTTATTTTGAAGAATGGATCTGGAATTCTCTGACCATACAGAGTCTCATCCTTAAATTTTTATTACAGACTTATGACCAAGACCCTTTGTTCAGTCCCCAAGTCTTGAACAAAGCACTGTTTAATTTTCCCTCCTGTAAGGTAACCATTTCCCACCCTCTCCCTCTCTCCCTCCCTCCCTCCCCTTCTTCCTTTCCTCCTTTCTTTACAAAGAAAAGAAATTTAGTTTCAGTCAGAGTTTAACAAAATGTTACCTCTTCTATATTTTTGGATCTTGATCTCTCTTCCATTTTTAGTCTTAACTTTGATTCAATTGGAGACTCAGAGACTCATTTTTTTTTTTTAATATTTTTTTAGTTGTAGATGGACGCAATGTCTTTATTGCTCTGTATGTGGTGCTGAGGATGGAACTCAGGGCCTCACGCATGCAAGGCAAGCGCTCTACCACTGAGCTACAACCCCAGCCCTCAGAGACTCATTTTTCAAAGGTCACTTGCAATGGTCTGAATGTTTAAGAACCTCCTAAAATGCATACATTGAAATCCTAATCCTGCGGTGGACACACTTGAAGTTAATTATGTAAGGATGGTGGAGTCCCCATGAGTAGAATTAACTTCCTTAGAGGAGACCAAAGAGCCAGCTCACTCATTTTCTTTCAAGAGAGAATACAATGAGATTTTGATAGTTCACGACCTGGAAGAGGACTCTGGCCAGAACCTGACCATGCCAGCATCCTGATGTTGTACTTTCAAAACTGTGTGAAATGAATTTTTGTAGTTTATAAGCCACCCAGATTATGGTATTTGTTATAGGAATCTGAACTGATTGTGATAGGGTTGGTCATTTAGTAACATTCTGCCTAGCACATAACAAAATTCAAGACTTTCACAAGGAGAGGGGGTGTTGCAAAGACCACATCATTTGCATAAACACTTGACACATCATTTAGAGAATGATGAGACCATTACCAATATATTCATATTCTCTGACACTACTCCAGTCCAAGGGTCAATCTTGAAAGCAGGCTTTTCTAAGAATAGCAGACTCAGGTCAGCTATGTTTACTGTTTTCTGCACCATTTATTTTGTTTCTCATAACATAATTCTAAAAATCTTATATGCTAGTTGTAACAACTTTCTAACTGTCCTTGTGTGTTAGCTTTTAGCCAGATATTAGCCAGGTTATCTTTTTTACTTTCTACTCTATTTCTGATTGCTATATCTCCCTTCTTTTCTGCCCTTGTCCCATTGTTTGTTTAGTGTATTTATTCCTTGAATAAATATCTACAGAGGCGTATCTCATCAACATATTACACAATACATAGCAGAGTAGAGAGAAAATTCCTCAGTTATGCAGATATCTGGGGAAACATCCTTCGAAGCAGGATTTCATGTCCTAGAGATAGGAGTCAATAGAAAGGCAAGAAGGTCAACATGGCTGATGTAGAATAAACAGGGTAAAACAGTGAAAGATGAGATCAGATTGGTGCAAGGAGAGTGGAGGATAGGTATTTAAAAGCTTAGAGTTAATGATGATAACTCTAAATTTTCCTCTGTAAGAGAAATCATTCTGGAGCATTTTTGAATGGAGTGATATGGTTCTATCTATCTTTAAAAAGTAACAGCAAAGAATAGATTCAAAGGGCAGGGGTGTAAACAAAATATTAGAAGATTATTGTAATAATCCAGGAAAAATATAGGGATAAGGCTCTGAATTGTAGCAGTGCATAGAAAGTGAAAAAATTATGTTGGATGTATTTTGAAGGCAGAGTCAATTGCAAAAGAATAGAACATAGAAGATTTTTTTTTTTTTGCATATTTTCAAGGTACTTTAACTTCTGGTCTAAATAACTGGAAGATGTTGATATTAATTGAAATGAAGAAAACAAGAAGCTGAGTGTGAGAAATTAAGAATTTAATTTGTTATATTAAGTTGGGGATATATAGTTGATAATTAAGAAGAGGTATTGAGTAGGTGTTTGGATATACCAGTCTGAAGATCAGAGTGAGGTAGGGCAGGAGAAAAAACACTTGAAAGTCATCAAATTAAAGATGACATTTTAATCTATGAGAATAGAAAGTATCACAAACTGTAGTTAAGAAAAGAAAAAGTTACAAAGACAAAGCCATGGGACATCCTAATTGGTACAAGTGTTGAAAAAGAATAGATACCTGCAGAGAAAGCTGAAAGAAGCAGTCAATAAGGTAGGAGATCCAAGAAAAAGTGCCATCAAGAATCAATATGAAAAGGGGCTGGGGTTATGGCTCAGTGGTAGAGTGCCCACCTAGCACATGTGAGGCACTGGGTTTGATCCTCAGCACCACATAAAAATAAAATAAAGGTATTGTGTCCACCCACAACTAAAAGATATACATATATAAAATGCCTTTATAAAAAATAGAATCAATATAAAGGAAGTCTTTCAATGAAGAAATGATCGACATTGTCAAATTTTGCTGATTGCCTGCGTCAGCTGAAGTGTGAGAACTGACTAACATTTGCTAAGGTGGACACATCTCAAGATATTGGCAAAAACAGATCAGTGGAGCTGTGTGTGATATAAATTAGTGTAAGTTCAAAAAAGAATGTGAAAATGGAAAGATAGTACAGATAGTAGCTAGAAAACAGCTTAGGCTCAACAAATTTTTTCTTAGGTGTTAATATAGCATGTTTGATTAAGAGGGAAATGGTTTTAGAAAGGTAAACCCTAATAATGCAGAAAGTAAAGAGG
Source organism: Geosciurus inauris (assembly GCA_004024805.1). Taxonomy (NCBI): domain Eukaryota; kingdom Metazoa; phylum Chordata; class Mammalia; order Rodentia; family Sciuridae; genus Geosciurus; species Geosciurus inauris. Next base: position 339,042 of record PVHX01000271.1, read on the forward strand.
ACCATATCATGAGTAAATGAGATAGAATATTATCTAATGCATAATTGGAGGAATTGGCTTGGGTAGAAATATTGATAGAGAGCAGCCATAGAGAGAAGGAAGACATATGAGAATAAGTGGATGCTGAATGTGGAGGTGGGTGCTCCTGAACACTCTATTCTTTGAGGAAATATTTAAAAAAAGAACACTTGAAAGAGAGGAGTATGGAGAGAAGTTTTATTAATTTGAGGAGAAAGGAAAATAGACATTTATCTAGGAGGATAGATAGCTGAATCTACTAAAGAGAAATAGTGGGGTTTAGTTGAAAAACAGAGATTCTGCTTAGATTTGTGATCAAGAATTCAGATTGTAACTAAGGAAACATAGAATCTAAGCTGGCTGTCGATATGAGTTCCTGAGAGGATTGTAGTTTATCCCTTGCAAACAAGCTGAAGTCTCTTTATACTGAGAAAATATTCACAATTCCTTAACTTTTTTTGCACATATGTGTTTCTGAGTATAAAAGAGACTTATTACATTACACACACACACACACACACACACACACACACACACACAGGGAAACAATTTGTTTTTTGTTTTTTTTTTTCAATTTGAGTATTTATCTATGACTTACATGCAAGAGGCGAGTTATGAATTTGTTAATCCTCTGGATGTGTTTCAATCTTGTGTTGCTCAAACTTTTACTCACACTGAATTTGATTTTAATGTTATATATCCATTGCAGCATTGGCCCCACATTCCATTGAACCTACTTCGTTGATGCTGAAATGAAGAAGATTAATCAAATGCACTGAACTTCTTATACTGGGAGATGATAGGTGGTTTTGCAAAGTAGTGCCTTGCTATAACAATTTGAAATGTACTTGGAACTCCAGGGAATTTATGCTTCATTCACTGACTAGAATTAATGCTAGTGTCAGATCATCCTCCACACTAGGGTCTGTATCTGGATTCCCTCTTCGCTTCCCTTATTTGTCTATTGGTAACTTGCCCCTGAATATATGTTATGGAACTAGTGAATCCCAGATGCCAAATTCTAACTTGAATTTGTCTGCAATTTGTTCCCATTTATCCTGAGTCCCTACCCTTAGACCATATCCTAATTCAATAACTAGCTCAAGTTTTAAATCTAGGTCATCTTTAATTTATCTTATCCTGCTTTGATTAAGAAAGTCATGCCTGGTTATGTCAGAGATACTAACAAGTACATAATAATTGCAATCTCTACCACTATAACCCGTAAATACCAGGAACTAGGTCCTACTCTGGAAACTTGAAGAAATAGTCACATTCAATCTTCATAACAATACTTTATTCATTAATTTTATTATAATTATCCTTATTTTATAGATGAGAAAAATGGAGCACAGATATGTAACTTGCCTGTATTTGTAGTATGATCTGTGGAAACCACAGAGAGACCAGGCATACTTCAAATTCTCCCTCTTAATTGCTTACACCCTTAGTGTTGGACACTAAATATGTGCATGTATAAATGTGTGATGCCTACATTTTCAGTACCTTCACAGATTTTCTCCTTTTGGAGTTCTCTGTATTAATAGATGAAGAAACTGCACTGTCTACTTATAGAAAAAATAATAATCCTGTGTCTCTATAAAGCAATCATTAGGTAGCTGTTGATTTCTTTCAGTTGCTGTATACATAGCTTAGTGCTTGCATTTATTGATGCCTTGGGGTAACTCTTTGGTTATAGCTATAATCATAGCCCTCAACAGAAGTGCATGTAATTTTTTTCCTTATGGTTTTAGGTCCTATTTTCATTAGGATTATTGCTATAGGGCTTGAGGCTTTTCAGATAATAAAACTGGCCTTTCACATCGTGAAAATAAAGGGCTCATTTACAATATGATACATGCTTCCAGATGTGCATGTCAAAAGAAGCAATATACTTGTTAGAAGGTTTTACCTACTTCTCTCTTGCTTGGTCTATCCAAGAGTTATACTTCCAAAAATTATATTGAAAATTAATTACTTTAAATTATAATCACTGAAAAGAAAATCTCTTTAGTAAAACAAATGATAACTTTTCACTGCACAAGTAAACCAATTACCTGTCATAGACACTGTTCTGTTTCTTCAGCATGTTTCTATTTATCAGTTGTAGCTTCTATATCTGAATGATGTCAGAAAATAGGTTATAGTTTTTAAATGAAGAGGTATGTTTTAAATAAAGGACATGGTTTTTCTCTTCATTGTCCTCAGAGACTTTGTGGCAATGGAGATTGTCTGTTTTGAAACAAACAGAAGATTTTCTCTCACTGGATTGAATATAATATGTTATATACAAGTAATAATTTCACTGACAAGGTGTTGCAAAATTTTAAGATCCAAAATTAATTTTTCTGTTTCACAAGAATCAAAATCAATGAAACAATAATATTTGGAATACTTCATGAATTAATTTTGCAGGAAAAAACAATACAATCTTATTTTTAAACAAAATATTTCTTATATCAAAATACATATAACATTTAAAAAATATTTTCAAATTTGTCATGACTAGTCAGAGAATGGGAAAATTTTAAATGTGAAAAAGTTCATAACTACATGATTCTTATGAGACAACTTAAATTGTCAAATGGTGAAAAGGAAGACAGTAATAATTGCTCAGGGAATATAGCATTGCTCAAAATTGTCCATATTGTTGGGGGTATAGTTTGACCTTCTACATGCAACAAATTATCTAATAAGTTCTTCCTTCACAGTCTTTCATGTGTTTCTTCTTTATATGATTAATAATATCAGCTTATTAACTTTGACAATTTCACACTTAGATTACTTCAATAAGATTATACCTAAATTTATTACTACCAAAATCTAGCTATTTTCAAACTGCTCCCAGGCAGAAATATTTTAAATGCGACTTTTGTTTGGTTGTCCTTATTTATTTATTTATTTTTCAAATATTTTTTAAGTTGTGGGTGGACCTTTATTTTTTTCATTTATTTATATGTGGTGCTGAGAATCAAACCCAGTGCCTCATGCATGCTAGGCAAGTGCTCTACCACTGAGCAACAATCATAACCCTGGTTGTCCTTATTTAAATCTCCTCAACCCCTAATTCTGACTAACATTGATTTGGTTGACCTGCTTTTGCAAGCACTCTTTAGCCTGGCCAGCTTCTTGGGGATAACCACACATGCTGGGATCAGTTTTGTTGACATGATTTAAGTTGTTCCTCAGATGATCTTAATGATGCCTTCCCTTAATGTCCAACCCTGTATCATTTTTCCCATTAAAACTTATCCAATTGGGTTATCTTTATTTCGATTTTCTCCTCTCTGAATTCCTAAAGCCATCTACATTGCATAATCTTAAGTGGGATTCTGGTTCATATTATTTAGTAATTAATGTACCACAGTATTTCTTCAAGTAGTTTCTTAGTCTGGGAATTTTATATTCTACCAAGGTTTGCCAAACACTAAGAAATAGATATTGAAACAGTTAAATATTTCAATACTCCAAGTGTTTACCATTGTAATAATGTTTCTATTACAATGTATTAGTATACAAATTAAGACAATAAGTGGTTAAAATTTACATTCATCAAGATGTTCACAATTTTTAAAGAGCATTTTATTTATTGTAGATTAATATATATGGAATTACATCTTATTCTTAGATTTATCCTGAGTAAAAAGTAGTAAGATAGCATATGTTAAACTTTGAAAATAGATAAGTAATTTTAAATATCTCACACCCCAAGTCTCACAGCAGAGAAAAATTTTAACAATAATTTGAATAAAATTTCACATTACATCACTTCACTTTTCTAAATTTTTTGCTTTATGTATAATATTGAGATCCTGATAATAAACTGAGTCTTCCCATTGCTCTTTTCTTCTCCACATAAAATATTAACAATCTCACAATGTATTTTCATGCCATTTATTCTGGTAGTATTGGAAATAGATTTATGGACAACAAAGTCAATTTGAAAAACTATTGCCACATTTCAAAGTGTTGAAAATGAAAATAGCAGTTTTCATTGACAAAAAAAAAAAAAAAAAAAAGACATAAAGGCAAATGGGGCAAGCAAAACCCTAAAGCAAGTGTTATTTCTTTTTAAAAGTATATTTAAGTGAGTTAAGTTGCTTATATTTAATTTGAAAAAGAGGTAGGTATTTTGGATTTGAGTTTGACATGGCAAAGCTCGTGTCTTCTTTAATAGCCATTTGAACTTTTCATCTGGATGATAATAAAAATTGGTAAACTGACAGAGAGGTTCATGGAAGCACATCAAATCAGAGTTCCTATAGCTCTGGTTGTCAAGTAAGGGTTAGCATGTGTCAAGGGAGCCTCAATTTTTCTAAGGCTCTTTGAGTCAGATTCGTATTAGATTATTTCCTTTCTTTTCAAATGAATGAGGTCAGTTTTTGCAATGTGGCATTATTCATGCTCACTCTTTCAGCAAGAAAATATTTAAGTCTGCACTTTATTTTAAAGTTTTAGGAGAATTAAACTTCAAAAATCTTGCAGTATTTTCTAGCATTTGCAGATTTTTGCCCATTGAGAAATTGACAAGTTTTGCGATTCCTTATGAAGACTAGAAAAACACTTTTCCAGTCCTGGAAAGTTTAGTAGTTGTCCCTGTTGAGTCTCCCTTGCACCTATGATTTACTTGTTCATGTCATGTTTATGTTTCTTTTATAACATCAATAGACACAAGATAGCAATAAACATGGTTTTGCACACTGGCCATCCTGTTGTATCAAACCCATCAGAACAGTGGGCTTTTGAGATTTGTCTATGCAGTGAGGACATGAGGTAAAACCAGTGAGAAGACAGGAATCCATTGCCACCTGGTTTATTTGTATTTGTATGGCCATTTCATCTGGAGTCCTGAAAAGTCTTAAATGCTATTGAAATACTCTAGTTATTTGCAATACATATACATCCTTTATAATCTTATCATTCCTCTGCTTTAAGACCAATATTGATATTGGTAAGTGGCATTGTATAGGACAATTACAATGGGACCCTCAGCTCCATTTGATTAAATTTCAACACTTTCTATTTTGTTTATTTGGGATCTTCTCATTCTTATGATCATAAATAGTAAATATTGGGTAATCTCCTCTTAACTCACTTCTCCAGAATACTGATGGAACATGCCATTCTAAGTGTACTAATTTTGTACAATGTTTCTGAAAGCATGTTTATTGCGTGTGTGTGTGCATGTGTGTAGAGTTTAATTTAAAACATATTTGATTAAACAGTTTCTTTTTATCACTGTACCCTCCAAATGTTCAACTGCATGTGTTGACATAAATTTTAATTATCTCTATAAAAAACCTAAACTTTAATTTTCTACATGTTTGTTTTCCAATAAGTATTTCCCCTCAGTGTACCCAAGAATCCTCTGCTGATTTAGTCAAAGATTTTGCAAAGCCTCAATAAAGATAACAGATGCAGCCTGTTTTGAAAGATTTACTTCATTTCTATGGCCTTTACAAGTTTATATGCCTTTTACAGCCAAGTCATGAATGTACTTTCCCCTGACACGTTATTCTGAGAATGGTCTCTCATAATTTTTCAAAAGTGTTCAGCTCCATGTTGTCATAGTTGACTACGGATTCAAACAACTCACTTCTATAGATCAGTCACGTCCTGAGATCTGAGATCAAACCAGCATTTAACCGAAGAGCGATGCTTAAGGCGTTTTCTGGGGACCCTACAGGTTCTTTAACTTTCTGCCAAGGGGTCTGCAACATCAAAACAGTTTTCATAATAATACTAGATATTATTTATCTTTTTCAGTCTCACTTTCTCATGAGTGACAGACTTTTCCAGAAGCTACATGATTTAGTATTGTACCACAGAAGTAGTTATGAAAATGTTTCTGTTATGAGAGATAGATATTAAGGAAAATTATAAAATGTAAGCAATACCATGAGTAAATTTTTTTGTTGTTGTTTCAGGAAGTACAAATTTGTAAAGTATGACATTTATGGTAAAATTTGTTTTATTAATGCATTAAAATTAAAATGAATTTGTAACAGTATTTTTGAACATAGATTTCCAAACTACTTTGGGATGGTTAATATCTTTATTTATTTATTCATTCATTCATCCATTTAGTTTTTGGTACTGGGGATTGAACTCAGGGGCACTCGACCACTGAGCCACATCCCCAGCCCTATTTTGTGTTTTATGTAGAGACAGGGTCTTAGCACCTCGCCATTGCTGAGGCTGGCTTTGAACTCGCAATTCTCCTGTCGCAGCCTCCCAAAGTGCTGGGATTACAGGCTTGCACCACCATGCTTGGCTCCTTAATATCTTTTAAGAATGTTAAAGGGCCCAAAGTTTGAGAATCACTGTGGTACAGGCTGGTTACCTATTTCTTGAATCTTGAGATATAGCCAGTCTTCTATACACAGAGAGAACAACCTATGAAGCCAGCTCTGATCAGCACCAGATACAAGTATTTGTCCAGGTCCTAGCCTGCCGCATGTCTCGGTCATTTAATTTACATTTTTGTCTTCCTGAACCATAGTCCCTGGCTCTATTGTTTGGAAACTCGTTTTTGTGCCCTTCTCTGGCTTACTGATCTTGTTTTCTAGTTTCACTCTCTTGACTCCGGTGTTACCAACGCTTCAGGAGGAAGACACTGATTGTACCAAACTTAGCCTGAGGAAGTCTTACTAGATTCAGCTAAGGAGATTATGCACACATATGCCTGCATTTACACATTAGGAGTTTGGAGTAATTCATATTCACATTAATTATGCATCTGAAATTTTATCCCAGGTCTAATAGAGTTGATAAGTTCTTGCTTGTGCATACTATCCCTGATTTGTACACTGACTCTCATTTCTCCCTTGACGTCCCAGTTGCAACATGCCCTAGGATTGAGGGTCCTCCTTCTTTTCTCTCTTTAATACATTCTGCTCTTGTCCTCGCCCACCGGCAGATCTAAGTCATGTCTTGTCCTTGATATCTAGTTCTTACATGACTCTTACATCACCTATGATCAGAAGATCATGAAATTTCCTGGCTTAGTCCTCTTATTTCAGCCTACTACTTACTAAGACACCAAGTCAACTCACCTGGATTTTGTATATTGCAATTGAAAACAGCTTTATTCAAGTATAACATGCATTGTTTATTCTTACAAAGTATGATAATTCAGGTGATGTTATTTCACAGATTGAACACACTCATGAAAACCAGTTCCAGATTAAAATATAGAACACAGCAGTCATCCTAGAAGTCCATTGTGTCCACTTTTAGCTACTATGCCAAATGACATAAACCTACACTCCTGCTGGAAATTTATATATAGGATCAAATGATATACACTCTTTTCAATATAGCTGCTTTCATTCACTTTCTTTAACATAAGTCACTGTGACTTATACAAATCTTTGCTCTGTTCATTCTCATTGTTTCTTGGTATTTCAACAATAGAAAATACTGTAATATATTTCATTATCTTTTTATTGTTCAAGTTTCTAAATTGTATTGTTAGGAACATTTTAGTGTATTCCTTTTTTGTTAATAGATGCATACATTTCTGTAGGTCACATGTTTGGGAGTAGAATTGCTAGGTCATAGGGTATGTTCCTTCTTATATTTTCTGCTATCATAGATGCTGTGAATAACATTTCATAACATTTGTGTTTGCACAAAGTGTTTTTGCATCAGAATGACTGTTAACTCAGAAAATGGGGTGGGAAGATGGAGAATTGAGAAAAGACAAACAGATACATATAGAGAAAAAGCTGAGAGTAAGTGAGACATTACCCTCTGATGGAGGAATAATGACCCAGAGCTAGCTCAGCATGTTTATGATATAGGTTTTGTCATCAAAAGGTTATTTGTGGGAAAGTTTTAGCAAAGCAGACAGACTTGAAGATTGCAGTGAAACTTGTGAGACATCAAGATTATCTTGTTTTGCCCAGAATTCTCTATCCCTGGGAGTTGGTGCCTGAGCTCAAGGTTCAGTCTTTTATAGCTCTAGTGAGGAGCTTCTTCAGCTGGGCATCAGCGTAGCAACTCGGCCATCTTGATCTGCATCTTTGCATAGGAAGTTCAGAGTGCAAACTGCAGCCATGAGGCAGTCTGAGGCCATGACTGAAGTCACTGCTCCCCACATTTGTATTCCTGTCAACAGAGACTTCTGGCTGTGCCACATCCTTGCCAACACTTTTCTGGCTTTGTGTTTCGCGTAGTTGTGATTGTATGTCAGGATTTAATTTTCATTTCCCTGATGACTAATGATTTGAACTTCTTTGAATATAGTTATTAGCCATTTGAATATACTGTTTTGTCTGACCAAGTCTTTTGCCAAGTTTTTGTTGTTGTTATTATTGTTTTCCTATCATTTTCCTTCTCTTTTATAGTGCTCTACATTTTCTAGACATAAGCCCATTGTTAGATACATACGTTGCAAATATCTTGGCTACCTATATCTTCTCTTTAGCTGTGTTTTGATGAATGAAAAACTTAGTTTTCATATTATCTAGAGTATTTTTTCTTCACAATTAGCTCCTTATGCGCTATGTTAGAAAGCTTTGGAAATATTTGCTTACTCAAAGTTAAGCAAGACTATTCTTTTTTATATTTTAATTGTAGATGTACAAAATACCTTTATTTTATTTATTTATTTTTATGTGGTGCTGAGGATTGAAACTAGTGCCTCATACATGTGAGGCAAGTGCTCCACCACTGAGCTAAAACCTCAGCCCCTGTTTCCTTTCCTTTCCTTTTTTTTTTTTCTGTAGTGCTGGTATTGAACCCAGGCCCTTGTGCATTCTAGGCAAGCACTTTACCAACTGACCTACATCCCCAGTTTTTTAAATGTTTTATCATTTTGCTTTTTTACTTCATTGTTTTCAGTAATTTTAAAATTTGCTGAGATTTTGTTGTTAAATAACTTCACTTTAACACATTACTGTTCAGAATGAAATTGATGTTGATTGATTTTTTTGTATTTAGATTTAGATGGAGTCAAGATAATTTTTTTTCCATACGGAAATTTAATTAATCTAACCACATTTATTTATTTATTTTTTTCACTGAAAACATTTGTTGAGGCAAATAGAAAAAAAATTGTTACAATCATAATTTTTCTAACTTTGCACAAAATTATAAGCAGATTACATTCTTCATATTAAACATCTTTATATGCACTTTCAATGAACAGTATATATATATATATATATATATATATATATATTTATATATATTTTTTATCAACCATCTTTACTATACCCATTCCCCTTTCCTGCCCCCCGCCTCCTCCATGTCGCGTCCAGTATTTCTCTATTTCTCTTATGTTTCCCATTCCCACCTCCCTTATTCATCAGCATCCACTAATCAGAGAGACCATTCGGCATTTGGTTTTTTGGGATTGGCTTACTTCACTTAGCATAATGCTTTCCAGTTCCATCCATTTGCCTGCAAATGCTGTAATTTTATTCTCTTTTATTGCTGAATAATATTCCATTGTGTATATGTACCACAGTTTCTTTATCCATTCATCTATTGAAGGACATCTGGGTTGCTTCCACAGTTTTGCAATTGTGAATTGTGCTGCTATAAACATTGAAGTGGCTGCTTTACTGTAGTGTGCTGTTTTTAAGTCTTTAGGGTATAGGCCAAGGAGTG
>PVHX01000272.1:0-105230 GCA_004024805.1 Geosciurus inauris
AAAAAAAAAATGACAGTGGTGTTTCAGCAGGAAAATGACATGGTCAGAGTTGTGTTTCTTAAAAATGTCTCTAAGAGCCTATAATTTGAAAGAGAGCCACGTGGGTGCCAAGAGACTGGTGAAGAGGTTTCCTATGGTCCATGGGAAGGATGTCGCATGTCTGAGCCAGGGGTTGAGAGATATTAAGGGAGGGTCAGAGCATCCCTTCATCCATCCACACTCCCAAATAAACTCCTTTTCTCTCTTATGGGCTGTCCAGAGATGAATTAGATGCAATCCCTGATCTCAAAAAATTGATGACCAAGGGATATCTAAAAACCCATTGACAATACAAGAGGTGAATTCACTCAGTTCTTTGATTCACAAATATCTTTTGAACACCTACTGTGTTCCAGTCCTTTGAGGTCAGTCCCGGAGATGTGATAGCAAGAAAATAAACACAAAGCTTGGTCTTCCTGGGGAGTCACATTCAAATGAAGGGGGTTGTACTGGACAGCTTTACATTGCTGTGGCCAAAATAACAAGAGGACGGACAAGGAGAGATTTGGTTTGGATCACAGTTTCAGGGGATCCAGCCCATGATGGGTTGGTTCCAAGGCAGAAATATCATGGTGGAAAGACATAGGAGAGGGAAGATTCTCAACTCAGGGCAGCCAGGAGGCAGAGAGGGACAGAGCCGAGAGAAGATGAGGAGGAAGTGGAAGAGGACAGGAGGAACTGGGAGAAGATAAACCCTTTTAGGGCATGTGCCCAGGGACCTACTTCCTCCAGCTGGGTCCTAACTCCCAGTCCATGCAGCCACCAATGAATTAATCCACTGATGATGTTAGCATCCTCCTGATCCAATTGCTCCCCCAAAGCCCAACCTCTGGATATTGCTGTATGGAGACACATGAGCTTTAGGGGGGGACATGCCAGTTCCAAACCAAAACAGAGGCGTAGAAATAATACACCACTAAAGTAAAGTCCTTAGTATGTTAGACGATAATGGATATTCCAGAGACGGTTAATGGAGGGAAGGAGATTAAGGATGGTGAGCACAGGGCTGCAGTTTTCAAAAGGTGATATTTGGGTAAAGAACAAGAAGATATTATCATAAACTTATCAATTCAGCCAGCCCTTCTCTGTGGGTTCCATGCGTTGAACTGAGCACAAATCAAAAGTATTTGAAAAAAATTGCGTTGGTATTGAATACTTACAGACCTTTTCTCATTGTTATTCCCTAAAGAGTAAAGCATAATAACTATTTTATAGCATTTATATTATTTTAGGCATACATGTAATCCGGAGGTGATTTAAAGTGTGCAAGCTGGTGTGTGTAGGTTGTATGCAAATACTACACCATTTTATATAAGGGACTTGAGCATCTGCAGATTTTGTTATTCTCGGGGAGTCCTGGAGCAAGTAAGTGCCCTTGGAAACTGAGAGATGACCCCATAGAACTTAAAACACCTATTGATGTGGCAGGCTTGGCATGGTGATCTCATAGGTTTGAGCAGGCTTTCTGGTTAGGCAGACCTAATTGTGAATCCTGGTCCCAAGCCACTCTGCTATGGGAGGTCTAGGGAGGCCTAGACATAACCACCTCCTTGAGTATCAGTGTCTTCATCCACAAAATGAGGCTCCAATGTCCCTCTCCCAGAACTGCCTGCACAGCCATGCTCCTGAGGATGATGCTGTGGAGGCCTCACAGTCTTTCTGGAGAAGGGCTCTGAGAGGTGAACCTTGGTGGCTCTGGAGCAGGGTTTCCTGACCATTGTTTCCTGCTCCACCACAGCAGATTCTACAAAACCAGAGTCCCAGGGACATGGCACAGGGAGTCAGAACCAGCCCCAAACCAGCCTGAGTTCCTCTTGCAGCCCAGGGATCCCACCTCCAGGGGCTTGGTGAATGGTGGCTCAGTTTAGCGAGGGGTCGGCTACTGAGTTCCAGCCTGACTCCTGTCCAGGTTCCTAGCTGGACCTTTCTGTCCAGTGAGATCCCTGGCTTTGAGGGCCAGGTCACAGGTGCTGCAGGACCCTTCGACTCCACTCAGAGCTGTGGGCCTGGAGCAGTCACGGGGACCAGTGTCATGCCCCACGCTGCATCCCCGGAAGGTCTCAAAGGTCCCTTGCTTGGTTTCCTCCTATCCTGAGGAGTCTGTCCCTAAGTGGGTGCTGATGCTGAGGGAAAGGGTGTGGGAAGGACTTTTCGAGAAGAAGACGAGTGGAGGTGAGAGGGAGTGCGTAGGCACAAGCTGAGTGGGCCTTCCCTCAGCCGTGACCAGCGAGCTGCACCATGGCTATTTCCTGCAGGGACTGCAGACAGAGCTGTCACTGCAGAGCTCCACCAGACTGTGACAAAGTCCTGCCTTGCCAGTGACAGTGGCTGGGGACCTTCTGAGGAAATCTGGTGGGGATTTGGTGCTGGGATTTGGAAGCTCGGCCTCCCTCCATCTGTCACACATCATCACCCTTGAGGGATCCTGGTGCCTTGCCTAAGGGGCATTTCTACTGTCTGGCTGGAGCACAGCTGCTGCCCCTGGCTCAGGACGTGGCTTTGGGTGGGAAGTCTGGAGGTGGCCAGTCCCTGCTGAGGAGGGGGACCAAGCCATCAGGGCAGAGAATTATCCTTGTATTCTTTTAATCTATTGCTTTTATTCCTTTCATTTTGTGGGTCTTTTGATGTTATTCCTTTTTCTTTTCTTTATGCGGTTTTATTATTTTATTCAGTCACTGCATTATCTTTCTTTTTTTCTTTGTTCCCTAATTTTCTTCTCCCCTCTTCCCTCCTTCCTCTCCCTTTCTTGCCTTCCCTTTTTTTCCTTCTCTTCTTCTTTCCTGCCTGTCAACTAAGTACTCCTTTCTTAATTCAGCATTATCTGTCAGGCGTTTTCTCAGCCGCTGCTGAGCTGCAGATGCAGGTGAGAGCGCCTCCCCTGCACTGCAGAGAGGGCTCGGTTTGTGTGGGAAAGAGCTGAGAGAAACAATCAACCGGAAAAATTTGTGGAGAAAGTTGATGGCATCCCCCTGTGCCTCTGGGGGCTGATAAAAGGTTTAAAGTTGTCTCTAGTGATTAACTTCTGTCTCTCCTGGTACAGATGGGTGGGCACCTCCTCAAATTTATGTCCTGTCTTTTAAGGAAATGGAGGGAGGGTGGAGGGGTTTTCTTTTATCTGTTTTTTTCTTGGTGGCCTTCAGCTCACAATGGTCCCTGTGTCAAAGTGGCATATTCTGGTCACTTTAACTGTTAGGACTCGTGGGTTAAATATTTGAGCCGGGCTTACAACAGTATCTTGCATCCGTCTGGAGCATTGTATAATACTAGGTGCTGTCATTAATAACTGCTGTCATTTATAACTACTACCATGACTATTGCAAGGGTCACACGGTGAGCCAGGCTGCCAGCTTCCCTTTGTGAAAACACACACGCGCCTTCCCTACCCTGCCCCTTTGCAGCAGCGCAAAAGCTGCCAGCTTCCTAGCCTGCAAGCGGGGAAGGTGTCCCCATCATTGCACCTGGGCCTGCTGTTCCTGGAATTTTCTGAGCTAGTGCCCAGACTCGGGCCCTCCAAGGTGAAAGGCACTGCGGAGGCTGCCGTATTACTGCCCCATAGGTGCCTGATACCACTGGGCACTCTATCTCTGCCTGACTCCAGGGGAGGCTGATGTCACAGTGGTTGAAGGGCTGCATCCTGAGATAGACGAGAAAGATCCAGAGGCTAACCTTGGCTTTACTGCTCCCCTGGTACATGATGTTATGCAAATTGCTGAAGTCCCCTGAGCCTCGATTTCTTTATCTCTAAAATGGAGTTAATGATAAGATTTGCTTCGCAGGCTGGGTGAGGATTAAGCAGAAGTGCTCGCCATCAGCTTGAATATGCAGTCAGCCACGGAGTGGGTATTATTCTTTAGTTATTTAGAAGAAAAATCACCCTGTTGTAAGAGGGTGAAATGAATGACCAGCATGTACACACGATACCCTAAGAATCTTATATTTTAATTATGGTAATTTTGGAGGCAGAAAAGAAGCAACAGACTGGGGACCTGTGTTCTGATGTTACCTCTGATCAGTAGGGTGACTGGACAAATGAATTCCCTTGTCTGCCCATTCTTCTGACTTTAGTCCATTTTCTGAGACTGGGTGATTTATAAAGAAAAGAGATTTATTGAGCTTTTGGTTCTGGGGCCAGAGAAGATCAAGATCCGGCAGCTACATCAGGCAAGGGCCGCATGCAGTGGCGTAACATGGCAGCTGTCTTCTCATGGCAGGAGTGCATGGGAGAGTGGCAAGCAAGCTCCTGTGGAGGAGACAAAGCACAAATTCTAGCTTGCAGGAGCTCACCCAGTGAGAGCTAGAACTCACTCCTGAGAGACAGCACTAATCCATTCACAAGGCTGCACCCCCATGATCTAAACACCATGATCTCCTACACTGCTTCATGGAGAAGTTAATCTTCACCGTGAGTTTTGGTGGGGACCAACCATAGCACTTCCAGCAGACACACACAGTCATGGAGCAGAAGCACCATGGCGGAGGGTTCTTGTATTGTATGGGCATCTCTCTCTCATGTCCCTCCCTGATGGGGAGCTGTTTCTATCAGGGCAGAGCCCATGACTTCCTGGGGACCCAGAGTCCTCCAAAAGACTCTACTTTGTGACCTCCATGTGTGCACCCTATGTGTCCCCAAAAAGGCACTGGAAAAAGAGGTCCTGGCTATTTCCTGGGGGAGTCTAACAGGAAATAAAGCCATTGCTGCTGAAAGGGAAGCGCTGGAGGCTAATGGAAGGAGAGCATGGTTGTAGGTGGTATGGGGGTGCCGGGGACAACAGTCAGTGGAGTGGTCAAGGAAGAACTCTGAGAAAGTGACACTGGAAGGGAGCCTTGAGTGACAAGGAGGGAGAGAGAGAGGAACATACCAGGCATAGAACAGCAAAGGCAAAGGGCCAGGGTGGGCTGGGGTAGGGGTGGGGTGGAGGTGCCGGGAAGTGAGGCTAGGAAGGGAGGCTGGAAATGGAGGCTGACTTGTTTGAAAAATAGAAGGAAGGCGAGTGTGGATGCGGAAGATGAGGTGGGTGAGGCCCCACATCAGCTTGGCTCTGAAGGTGACCGGAGCTGAATTTGGCCCAAAGCACCATGGAGACCACTGAAGGGTCAGAGCAGGGCAGCTGCCCTGGGAAGAGTTAACAAAGGAGCCAGGTGCGGGATCAAGGAGCCAGAGGACAGCTGCATCTGTCCAGATGAGAGATAGTGGCCAGGACTCTGGCAGCAACCATGGAGTTGAGAGAAATAGATGGACCCAGAGGCTGTTTTGGAGCTGAGTTGATGGTGGCTGCCTATGGGAAGGGAAGGACCATAAAAGATCCCCACATATACAGCCTCAGTGATGGAGCAAGGTTATGACCAGGGTGGGGAGGACAGAAAAGGAGCAGCCTGCAGTGGGGGTGGCAGGACCTGGGGGGTTCTGATTTGCATGTGATGCACTTGACGCTTGTTGGCTGTGCCTTCTCTGCTTTCCAGAATGAATGTGCTAAATTCCTCATTAGGGCAGCACCTGGCCACCAGGAGCACTGCCAGGCTGGCCACCTGCCCTGTCTTAGGGGACCACAGGTCCCTGCAGGAAGAGGAGGAAGAGCTGAGCCACACAGCCAGGGCTCAGGTGGCGTTTTCTCTGCATCTGTCCATCTCTGCATGTCTCCATGTCTGTCTCCATAGATATGTTTCTCTGTGACTGTCCCTCTTTCTCATTCTCTCTTCTCTGTCTCTCTGTGTCTTTCTTCCTCTTCCTCCATCTTTCCCTCTCCTGTCAATAGCTCCAGCCATGTGTTCTAGGTGACCAGTGTCTCCCTGCTCCATCTCAGTCTCTTCCTTCACATTCTCAGGCACAGTTGGGGGCCTAGGTGAGCCCTCCAGAAGTCCCCTTTGTCTCTAGGATGGAGGCTGCTAGTTTTCTGACCCAGCAGAAAACAGCAGCTCATGTCTGATTCCCAGATCGTGGCAATGCAGGTATCTCTAGACTCTGGCTGCCTGCGCCACCTTCCAGGCCAGGTTCAGAACCAGAGTTGGCACCTTTACCCCAGACCCACAGTGAGGAGGGTGCACGGGCCACTTCAGGAACACTGAATCTCTTAGTCCTAACTGGTAAGTGACAGGTGGGCCCTGAGGGCTTCCTAGAAGAGGTGGTGAGGGAATGATCATGAGGCAAAAATAAACAGCTGGAGAAAGTAGGGAGGCAGAGGGAAGGACATGCCAGAGGAGGGGACAGGTAGGTGTAGGTACCTCTGTGCAATGAACAAGCTCAGTTGAGTCACTGGAGAAATGAGGTCTCAAGGGAGACATACAGCCTGGAAAACCCACAGACTCCACCTGGGGCAAACCCGGGGTTAAATCCTAACACCATGGAAGGGCAGTAGCACTCGTTGTCGGGATCATGGCCACAAGAGCCTAGACACCTGGGTTTGAATTGAGGCTCTGCCACTTATTTGTGGTATGACTTTGGGCTCTGATGTCCACACCTGTGAGTAATAATCGAACCCCTACCTGATGGGCTGGAAAAGGGGAGGCATGAGTCCCTGTGTCTGAGCAGAGCCTGGTGGAGCGGTGAGGGCCTGGAATGCATGAGTGACCACAGGCCAGGTACGCATCGCCGCCAGACCTCAGCATCCACATCTGTGAAGTGAGGGACAGCATTTCTTGGCCTGGGCTGTTGGGAGAGCTGGGGATGATCTGTGGACTGCTGAGCAGCATCTGGTTCCTGACAATGGCTCGGGGGCCAGGAACTGGCCCACCACCCCCACAGCCTCCTCAACCTGATCCACATGTCCCCACTTCCCCAGGGATCTTTCTGCACAGATGGTCCCTCCCTGATGATGGTGTGACTCAATGGTTTTTTGACCGGACGATGACACAAAGTGACACCCATTCAGCAGACACCGTGCTTTGCATTGTGAATTTCCATCTTTTCTGGGGCTTGGGATGTGCTATGCTGTCCTTTCTCTCTATGCTGGGCAGTGGCCAGAAGCCACAGCTCCCAGGCAGCTCCGTGAGCACAGGAGAGGCAACTGGTTGTCCCAGTGCACCATGCTGTATGCAGTGATGCTCAGGAAGTCAAGTGGGTGAAGAGGGTTTTCTCCCTATGGATGTTCAACTGGCAATGGGTGGAGGGGTAGCCCCATCGTAACTCAAGGAGCACCTGTACCTCCAAGTGGGCCATCTGGCCCCCAGCGGCTGCTCACTCCTGCTCTGCTCAGCAGCCTGGTGGGTCATGTGGCCTGGAGACAGGAAGTTGTGTGGTACAACCTGGAGCCACGGTTGCCCTAAAGACTGTCTGCCTTCTGCTGGGCAGCAGGGACTTCAGTGCTTTGCAGGTTGTGCACACATCTGCCCTTTGGGCCTGTCCCTCTGTCACTTGGAAGGCCAGCAGCAAGTCCCCTCTGAGCCTGGCACACAGCAGCATCCCACAGACAGCCTCTAGGCTGGCACTGAGGAAGGAGCTGTGCTAAGCCCAGGGAAAATGTGAGGAAGAGAAACACGATGTCTCTTTAGCTCATGGTTCAAAAGGTTAACTCACATGTGTTCCCTGATTCGTCAAAATTAGTCACGTGACTGGGCCCAAAGTCAGAGGGGAAAGAAGTCACTGGGTCTTTAGTGGGAGGAACTGCAAAGTCACTTGGCTAACTGAGCAGATGCTGAGACAGGTGAAGAAACTGTGGCTAAAATATCAAACATAAATTACCTACCTCGACATGAGCATACTTATGTATTTATATCTTATTTTAGTTAGCTTTTTCACCACTATAACCAAAAGACCTAACAAGAAACATTTTAGAGAAGTAAAAGTTTATTTGGGGACTCGAATAATTTCAGAGGTCTCAGTCCACAGATGGTCAACTCCACAGCTATGGGCCAGAGGCGAGGCAGAACATCATGGCAGAAGGGCGTGGTAGAGGAAAGCAACTGGTCATGTGCACCAGCAAGACAAAATATACACCCCAAAGGCGTTCCTCCAATGGCCCACCTCCTCCAGCCACAACCTACTAGCCTTCAGTTACCACCCAGTTAATCCCTATCAGGGAATTAATGCGCTGGTTAAGACTTTCAGAACCCAATGATTCACCTCTACGCTTTCTTGTATTACCTCACACATGAGCTTCTGAGGGACACCTAATATCTAAACCATAACATAGATCATGAATACTGATAAAATGAATATGCAGCAAATAAATTTAGGGGTGTGATAAAAAAAAGTTCTAACCATCTTTTCCTGCACCCCAATGTATCATTTTGGAAATCCTAAAGGGGCGATCTTCCCATTTTGGAGAATCGGAGAATATGGTCTAGGGAAATGTTTCCCCAAATCTGGTGCTTAGACAACTGCTGTGGATCATTTGGAGAGTACATGAGCATGTGGATTCCAGGATGCTTATCCAGGCTACAGGATCAGAGCCTCTGAGTGAAGGCTAGCAATCTATATTGTTTAGAAAGTTCCCCAGGTGAAATGCGTGCATTGAAAACTGACAAGCAATACAGTCTACAATGGAGAGAAACCCAGGAGTTGGTCTCTCAGATAGGAAAATGTTTCCATTTATCCACCTGGAGGTTGCGAGGATGACCCTAAAGGTCATACTGAATAAACAATGCAGCAATTGAGTCCCATGGAGGAACAAGACCTCACCATGCCTTGGAGGAGAATGCTGTGCCCTGCAGAGTTTGCTCCAGGTGTGATGAGCTGGCCTGCAAAGACAAGTTGCCATCAGGGAGCATGTGAAAGGACCTTGCCCAGAAGGGCCAGCTCAGCATCCTTGATGACCATCCTAGAGGTACCTACCTCTCTGGCCTCAGTTTGGAATGATAAAGTTCAGAAGTAAGGTTGTGAAATACACCAGGACAAACATGATTTATCTGGGGGTAAGTTGGCCTTGCTAAAGTTCACTTTAATCAATTTTGAAGGGCCTATCATGAGCAGCAGTCACAGAGGGGCCCAGGACAACGACTGAGATACAGACCTCAGCGTGTGGAGGGTCAGATATGTATATGACTTAATGCAAAGTCTGGATGAGTCAGAGGCAGGTGGCACACTAATGAAATAACCCAAAGCTCGGGCCCCAGTCCTGGCAGGTGCTGCCTGGCGAGTCCCCTGCATCCTGTGTGTAAATAAATCCTGTGATTATTCTGGGTATAACTTAGTTATAATTACCTCATAATCTTAGGAGTTAAATATTTTAATTTGTTAAATGTCAATGTTTATTTACACGACTTTTTTTTTTTTTAACCATTTTGGTATTTCTCCATTTGATTATATTTTGGATGGGAGGTGACTGCAAATGAATGGAAGAATGTTGCCTCTCTTGACTTCCAGCAGACCCTCCCACACATTTCCCGACACCCTGTGGTGTTCTTCAACAAGGGAGAGTGCTGATATAGAAGGCTCCCTCCTCTATGAATTCCAGATCCAAAGCCTGAATCCTCGTTGTCTGGCATCCCCAATGTCCCACGAGTGAATATCATTTCCCTTCCAGGAGGTCAAGGCCTGAACAGGTGGATTTGAACTCATAAGATTGCACACTTCCCTGTCGATGTGGCTGGACAAGAGCTCTGTGCACGAAAGGCCCGGCAGGTCTGTAGGTGCAAAAAGAGCAGCTCGCTCAGCAGCAGCCCGGTTGACCTTTCCTTAAAGGACTTACCCATGACAGCTTTGCTATTTGAGTGACAGTCCACAGGTTCTCAGCCTCACTTCCCATGCTCATCAATATCCTGAGGCAACTCAGGCCATGTTGTCCCCAGGAATTTTCAAACTTTTTACCCAAACACTGGTTCCTAATGGGGGAGACAAAAAATGATTTTAGCACTCACTGAGTGGAAGATAGAGTGAGGCGTGTGTAGTGTGTTTGTGTGGAGGAAGGACCCACTAAAATAAAAGGAAGCCAGAGTCTCCTTCATTATTCCAGTTTTGGTTCATCTGAGATTTATGTGTCAGGCACTAAAAGGTGCTTCCTTCAGTATAATAGCACATTTAGTTTTTCACAAATACAGGTAAAGATAGTTGAATGTTATGCCTGTTATTTTAAGCAGGTCCATGCAATAAACAGTTATTGATGCCCAACTATCTATGTCTTGGGCACCGTTCTTGGTGCTTGGGACACATCAGTGAACAAGTCAGACAGTGGCCCTTTCTCTATCAGAGGGAGCAGAAAATGAACAATAAGCAGAATAAATAAATTTTGTGGTTGATTGATGAGAGTGTATGCTATTGAAAATATAGACATGTGGAGCAGAGGAAGAGGGAATCCAAAGTACCTCATGAGAGGGTGGCATTTGAGCAAAGATCTGAAGGAGATGAAGGGTGAGCTGGCAGGTGTCTGGAGAGGCGAGTTCCTGCTGAGGAACAGCCGGAGTGCAGGCTGCTGATTGTAGGAAGCTCCATTGCTAGATTCCACCTTCTCTACTTTGTTTTGTAAAAAATGTGCCAGGTTTTGAATTTTCCTAATTTAGTGCACCATTGTAGGAGCTCCAGGTGTCAGCCTGTAGAACCTTGACCTTCGTGGAGCATTTTAAAAATTGATAAACAATTCCATGGAGAGAGGTGGAACTGTTCGTATCTTGGTGGTGGGTACATGACTCTATGATAATTCATAAAACTACATGGTCCCCAAAGTCCATTTTATTCCATGTTAACTTACAACACAAATATTTTGAAAAGCACTTTCGAATGTTTTATTTTGGTTCTCTCCAAGACCTATGATGAAACAGGCATGGCAAAGCATTGATATCCACAGTTTACAGGTGAAGAGCCTGTGGTCTAGGTGTTATTCAGCTGCAAGTGGCAGAGCGAGATCTCAGAGTCAGATCCATTCCATAAGCTCATTCTTGTATCAATACTGCAGTCCCTACCACAGTGTCTTCCGAGTAACCACACTGCCTCTGGCACTGTCTGAAAACCAGCAGGATAATAACTACACCTGACACTAATTGCTCACCATGCACCAGGCACTGCTCCGGGTACCTTGTAAATACTAAGTCACTTCATTCTCACAAGAGCCCTATGAGACACGCTCTATTCTATCACCTCCATTTTATAAATGGAGACACTGAGACACAGTGGGGTTGAGAAGCTTTTTTGAGGCCTTGTATGTAGTAAGTGGCAGATCTGAACACCCATGGGATGTGATCCTAGGGGCCATGGGCCTGGAGGGGCCACCTACGGGCTAACTGCTTCTGTCACCAGGTGCTGGGGCTCTGGTGGTCCTTACCCGGGGCTCGAGGAAGGGCTTTGACAGCTCCCTTTTATGTAGGACTTGGGTTTATGAAAAATGTACGATGGGATTTTTATGACCCAGTGTCATGAGCAGCACAATTAATAATTCCTTGGAGGCGGATTTTCTTTAAATGCAAGTGTCTGTTCAATCACACCAATCACCAAATATAATTAATTAGTGCAAAAAGTGCTGGGTGTGCTGGAGCACCCTAACTAGCATTCAATGCGCACTAATTAAACACCATAGGTAAGTCACTATCCTCGGGCAACTAAGCACTACCAGCAATTCACACACTCCTAGGGCAACCACGAGCCCCAAAATACCTCTGATGCCAGGTGACTTCTCTTAGCCAAAGAGCAGGCGTTGTCCTTGTCTGGTGGTTCTCTTCAGCTCACAGCTGGACGTTGGGTAATGGTGGAGTTGATCCAGGGACAGACAGCAAGGGGGCCAGTCTCACTGAGGTCCTTGGAGCAAAGTCCCCAGTGTGGCAGGACAAGCAGTTTACATGCAGTTCCAAGTTGGTGGTGTGAGCTGGTGATGGGTTACACCCAGTGAAAGTCAATGTCCACTGGCCATGTCCAGTGAGATAGTATAATTGCAACTGGGCATTTCTTTGCGCATGTGCATGGAGCTGTGCTCTCTATCAACTATACCCAGTCATTGCTAAGCAGGTGCCCCTCACAGCCCCTTATCAATTGCAAGCAGGCATGACTAAACAAGTCAATGGCTGCTATTCCTTATGGCCAGCGACTTAGTGAGACCCCAGCTCATCCAGGCATGTCTGTGGCATATGCTCCTTACACCCAGTCTTACCAAAAAATAATCTCTCTTCTTTTGTCTGTCATGGTGCCTAAGATTCTACCATTGGAGTCAGTTCACTGGGCCTCGAGGACCAAGGAGAGGGTTGCTTGACGTTCTTGTGCCTTGTATGGGCACATTTGGGAGAATCATGCTACCAGGCATGATGGACGGAGGTGGGCAGAGCATCTGGCCTAGCTCCTCTTCAGAACCCTCTCTTGCACCTGAGTTCCCTATCCATGTCCGAGGCTTCTCTGAGTTTGCACTTCCCATGGAGAGATCCAGCCCAGAGGTCTGATCTTTGGGGGTGAGGTGCTGAAAGAGACCAAGAGGCAGGAAGACAAATTTGGAAAGAAGTACAAGATCCAGAGACAAACCTCACAACCTTCTCAGATAACCAAGGCATGTGTCTATAAGAACAGATTCCAAGGCGAGCTGTTCCATGACAACCATTCTAATGTTCTGTGTGGGATGCAGTTACACCTGAGGTCACTGGGGTTGAGGGCACCCAGACTGAGCAGACTTCTTTGTGCTCACATTAATGTGAGCATTAATGACTAACTAGCAAATGAAGCTAGGACTGAAGCCTGTATCCTAGTGGTACTGAAAAATGCCACCAATGACAATGACTTTGTATTATCAGCATTTGCATAATTGTTCATTGCTCAAAAGCACTTTGGTGCATTCTTTCATTTGATCTTCCCAACAGCCTCATGTAGTTCCATAACAATAAACTGTGGTCATGAATAATAATAGCAATTAGTAGGCAGAGTGCATAGCATTCCACGCTTGCACTGTGTTAAATCTGTCATTTCATTCAGTGTTCACATTAATTGGCAAAGAAACCATTATCTTTATCCCTATTGGAAACTGAGGCACAGAGGTCAGATAAGTCACTCAGCTTTGCATTAGTAAGTGGCAGAGCCGGGATTGGAATCAGCCTGCCTGTCCTTGAAGTCTGCCCTGTCATCTGCTCTTTCATGACCTCCCTAGGCATTAGCCAGGCTGTGGAAAAAGAAGGGGATCAGGTGGGATAGGTGATGCAGGCAGAGGGAAAACATATGAGACCTGTGGATTTGGGGAAGAGCAGGACTTGTTGGAAGAGGTCCACATTCCAAGAAAAGGGAAACACTAAAGAAAACGGCAATGACCAAACCATGAAGGTCCTTCTGTGTCCGGGGCTCCCACATAAGGGCTGCAGTTTGGAAAGCTCACGATAGCTCGTCTGTAGCAGGGCGATTGAATGGTTGAGGCTGGAAGGAATGCAGGAGGCTATTAGGAGGCTGTTGCAATAGACAAGGGGGGATATCTTTTAGCAGCATGTGAACCCAGACTATGGCAGAAATGATAGAGAGGAGGGTCAGTGTTAGAGATGTTTGAGGAGACTGAATTGATGGGCCCTGGTGTCTCAGTGGCTGAAACCCATGAGGGCTAAGAAGGTGCCACCTATGAGACTCAGGTTTCTGGACTGAGTCAATGGGTGCTTGTAGTATTCCCAGAAGTAGGAGGACCAGTCACATAAACTCACCTGAGAGTGAGCAAGTGAATGAACCTGAGGAGTCGATGAGACACAAAAGTAGACATTTCTACTTTCCTGTCCAAAATGACCAGTTGCTTATCTCTTATCAAAGTAGCTGGTGCCACTGTGGGGTGGCTCTGGTTCTTACTGAGCTCTTTCCACCTTGCCCCAAAACCTGCATCCCAGTGATTTGCACCTTATTTCTGTCTCCTGGATTCACCACCAAGTCCCAGTCATCTTTCAGCCTTCTTTTACCCTATGTATATATACTACCCTATGGAGTCTCTTCTCACGCCTCCGAGAAGCTAGCTTGCAAATATGTCTGATAAATTGTTTGGGATTTATTTTTCCTATCTGATATGGCCACTCCTGCCCTCTAGTGGCCAATGGAGGGATAGCATGGGCTGGTATCCAGGGACCTCCTGGGGTCTGTCCCCCAGAATCTTTCTGTCCTCCTTTTCTCCATGGTCTTCCTCACTAGAATCCCTCTCATTCAGACATTGTCCCAGAATTAGATTAATCTTGGTATGAAGAAGATAACTAGGTGTCCTGACTGTACAAGAAGTGAGTTGACATACAGAAGAGGAAAAGGCTTTGGAGATTCAGCTTCCTTCTCTTACCCTTAAAAACCAAATGACCACTACAGCCTCATCACTTGTCTGGCATCCTCTAAATACAGGCTTTCCTTACCTTTTGTGGATACATTCCAAGACCCCCAGTGGATGCCTGAAACCACAGACAATACTAAATCCTATACTATGTTTTCCCAATGCATGCCTATGATGACCTTTAATTTATAAATTAGGCACACTAAGAGATTAACAATAGTAACTGATATTAAAATAGAACAATTATAATAATGCATTATGTTAAGATGGTCTCTCAAATTTCTTACTGTGTTTTCATCTTTTCCGTTAAAGGAAGCACTTTACAGCTTATCCTGGGCATATCTGAATCGCAAGCTTCATTGTTCTTGCACTTTGCAGCTATTGTTAAGTAAAATACTGGTCCTTTGAATACAAGCACTGAGATATTGTGATAGTCAACCTGATAACCAAAATGACTACTAAGTGACTAACAGGAAGGTAGCATATATAATGTGGATACACTGGGATGAGTGGGATGGAGCAGTAAAGTTTAAGATGTCATCACACTACTCAGAATGGCATGTAGTCAAAAACTTAAGAATTGCTTATTTTTGAAATTTTTCATTTAGGAACTTTTCATTTAGCAACTGACAGGGGTTGACAGAAACCACAAAAGGTGAACATGCATATGAGGGAGGGGGGACTACTATACATATTGTCCACAGTCTCCCACACTGTGGCCAGGTAGATCATGTATTGCTTATTTGTAAACCTTTCACTATTTGGATTAAAACCAAAATGAATTCTTTCCACTGTGGCCTTTTGTGATCTGATTCCTCTCTACTTCTCTAAAGATTTTCTTCTAAGAAATCTTATTTTTACTCCCCAGTACAGCTGACCTTCCTTCTCCTCTTCAAATGTGCCTAACCCTTTCCTACTTTGAATCTTGGCACATGGACTTCAATTTTTCCATTCTTCATGTTTTTAGCTTAAAGTTTACTTCCTGAAAGAAGTGAATTGTTTCTGTTTACTTTTAACATGATGTTATATAGTGAAAACTCTAAATACCCCTAAAATTGTTAGAACTGATTTTAAAACTTAGTAAAGTTGCAAGACACTAAAAAAAGGCAAAAATCTGCACAATTTTTTCACGCTAACAGTGAACTATCTGAAAATGAAAGTAAGAAACTAACTCCATTTCAGAATAGCATGAAAATACTTTTAAATAAATTTAATCAGTGAGTTGAAATATCTATATACTAAAGATTATAAAACATTAATGAAAAAGTGTAGATGACACAAATAAATGAAAAGGTATCCTATGTTCATGGATTGTAAGAATTAACATTGTTAAAATGTCCATACCACCCAAGGCAGTCTACAAATTCAATGCATTCCAAAGTCATTTTTCATCAAAATGGAAAAAATCCTATAATTTGTATCATACCCTAAGATACCCTGAATAAGCAGTGAAAACTTATGTTTTTTTTTAAACAAACTTGCCAAGAACATACCCAATGGAGAAAAAACTAGTCTCTTCAATAGAATAGATTAGGGAAATCAGATATCCACAAACAGAGCAATGAAATTGGATCCATATATCATACCATATAAAACTTCAAATGGAAATGAACTAATACAGGTGTAAGACATGAAACTGTAAAACTACCAGAAGAAAACATAAGGAACCCATGACTTTGGTTTGAGCAATGACTTCTTGGCTACGTTCCCCTAAGCACAGGCAACAAAAGCAAGAATAAATAAATGGGATTGCATCAGACTAAAAAGCTTCTGCACATCTAAGGAAGCAATTAATGGGCTGAAATGACAACCTTTGGATTGAGAGAAAATATTTGCAAACTATACATCTTATAAGGAGCTAATATCCAAATATATGTAAAGAATTCAAACAATTCAACAGCAAGAAAACAAGTATCTCAATTAAAATACAGGCAAAGCACCTGAACAAACAGTTCTCCAAAGAAGACATATAAATGGTCAATAGGTACATGAAAAAATGATCACCACTCATCATCAGGGAAATACAAGTGAAAACAATGAGTTGGGAGATCACCTCAT
This sequence comes from Geosciurus inauris, assembly GCA_004024805.1. NCBI lineage: Eukaryota > Metazoa > Chordata > Mammalia > Rodentia > Sciuridae > Geosciurus > Geosciurus inauris. The sequence goes on from PVHX01000272.1 coordinate 16,218, forward strand.
ACCTGCTACAATGTCTAATTTTTTTTAAAAATTAAATGTTGTCAAGGGTGTAGAGAATGGGGAACTTTTGGATAGGGTAGGTGGGAATGCAAATTAATACAGCCATTCTGGAAAATGGTATGGAAGTTCAGAAAACTGAAAATAGTGCTATGGCTTGGATGATAAATGTTCTCCAAAGGCTCGTGCATTGACAGCTTGGTCCCCAGCGCAGCATTGGTTAGAGGTAAGGCTTTGGGGAGGTGATTAGATCATAAGGGCTCAACCTCATCCAGGCATTGATCCATTGATGGATGTTTAACCTAATGGTGAAGGAAGATTTAGAGAGTGGGGCCTAGTTGGAGGAATTAGCCCACTGGGCTGTGCCCTTGAAGAGCACATCTTATCCTCATAGCCTTCCTCTCTCTTGCTTTTCTTGCTTTCCAGGCTGCCATGAAGTGAGCAGATTCCCCTGTCACATGTTTCTGTGGTATGGTCTTACCACAGGCCTAAAAGTTTCCAGGTCAAGAAACTATTCTCTAAAACCTCTGAAACTGTTTATTCTGAAACCAGAATAAACCTTTTTTCCTTTAAGTCAGTTTTTCTCAAGCATTTTGTCGCAGCAATGGAAAGCTGACTAACGCAAATTGAATTATCACATGATCCAGCCCTCCTATTTCTGGGTATACATCCAAAGGAATTGAAACTGGTATGCCAAAAAGATTTCTCCACTCCTGTTTATTTCAGCATTATTCACAGTGGTCAAGATGTAAAATCAGCATTGGTGATTATCATTGCATGAATGGATAAAGGAAATGTGGTGTAATGTGCAACAGAATACTAGTCAGCCATAAAAAGAGGGAAATTTTGCCATTTACAACAACAACAGGGTTGAACACATTAAGGGAAGTAAACTAGGCACAGAAAGATAAATACTCACTTGTATGTGGAATCAAAAATGTCAAACTCATAGAAGAGTAGAATAATATTTACCCAAGACAGTGAAAGGGAGTGGGTGGGGAAAGGGGGGCTGTGATGAATGGTACAAAGTTTTAACTAGACAGGAAGAGTGAACTTCAGTTATCCACTGCATTGACTATGGTGACTATTAAATGCACAATGCACTGTATATTTCAATATTGCTAAAAGAAGACTTTGAATTATTTTGCCACCAAAAAAGAAGTACGTGAAGTGACTGATTTTTTGATATGCTTGATCTAATTATTCCACCATATAAACACATGTCAAAACATCACACCGTAACCCATAAATACATGTAAATATTTTTATCTATTAATTTTTCTTGAAAAATTCACCTCCTCAAGAGGCCCTCCCTGACTTCCTATCTAAGTAGTGCCTGCCCCGTGTTGGTCCCCATAACAGCACTCCATGTACTCCTTATCAACACTTGCCCCAAACCATGGCTGTTCATTTGCTTGTTCATTCTCTGCTCCTTTTTCCTGGGCTGCAAGCTCCACTAGGCCATGCAGTGGGGAGACTGGCAGCAGGAGTCCTGACCATTGCTGGAGTTGATCAAAAGATTCTAAGAAGTAAATCTTCTGAAAGTGGGGGAATTGCTGCCAGGGTGCGGTTGACCAGAGCTCCCAAAGAAGGAATTGTTAAATAAACTCCAAGATTCCTTCACCTCTGATGTTTTGTTAACTTTCCATCCAGTACTTTTTAAGTGGAAGAGATTAGTTCCAGTAATGATCAGTAGCTTGTGCTGGTCAAGCCCTCTCATAGATGATATTTATATACTTTGCACAAAATATTTTAAAGAAACTATTGGATGTTACTGGAGAGAAACAAAAAGGAGACAGAATGTTGAGAGCACTTGAGAGAAGGGAGTCACACACACTTGGTGAGATTGGAAGTGCTCCCGGGGCTGCCTGCAGGGTATAGCTACGATCACGTCAGAGAGCTCAATTGTATTGATGTTACAAGAAGTGGCCTGAATGCTAACAGAGTAGGGGGAGAATAAGAAAATATACAGAGATGCCCCAGCTGTAGGCTCCCAGAAAGGTTGACTGAGGCCTCTGTTGAACGTGTTCTGCAGTTCAACTCCTGCGACACCCCAATTCTGCTTTTCTTTCCTTTTTCTTTTTTCCTTTTGGTACCAGGGATTGAACTCAGGGGCACTCGACCACTGAGGCTCATCCCCAGCCCTATTTTGTGTTTTATGTAGAGACAGGGTCTCACTGAGTTGCTTAGCGCCTTGCCATTGCTGAGGCTGGCTTTGAACTCGGGATTCTCCAGTCTCAGCCTCCCAAAGTGCTGGGTTTACAGGTGTGAGCTACTGCATGCACCTGGCCCAATTCTGCTTTTTATTCTAGCCTACAGTTGTTATCATGGGAACCCTCTTCAATAAAATACTGCTTTTGTCACTACAGGAGTGCCACCTCCCTGGGGAACCTAACTTACAACAATATGATTGATCTTTTTAGGACATTTCATCCAACAACTGCAACGTGCATGGTCTTTGCAAGTCCATATGGAACAGTCATCCAGATGGACCGTACTGAACCAGGACATTAGTCTCAATGAATGTTAAAAGATTCAAATCTCATAGACTATGTTCACTAATACAAATAAATTATATTAAAAGTAAGAGCAAGAAAATATCTAAAAGAGCACGGAAACCTGAAAGAGAAACACATGTTTAAACAGCACATAGGTTGAAATTGTCACAGGGAAAATTGAGAATAATTTGAAATGAAATGATAAGAAAAATACAACATACAACATAGCAAATTCCCGGGATGGAGCTAATGCAGTGCTTAGAGGATTGTGCATTGCTTTAAATGCTTGTTTTGGAGAACAAGGAAGGTCTAGAATTGGTGATCTGTGCTTCCATCTTAAAAGTCTAGAAGACAGAGGAGCATATTAAATTTAAAACTAAGGAGAAGAAAGGAGGTAATAAATGACAAGAAAAAGTGAAATAGAAAACAAAGTAGAAAATTAAAAAGACTGTAAGTTGGTTCCCTAAGAGAAATAAATGTGTAAAGTCTTAGTAACGCTGATCAATCTGAAAGAGAAATATACCAACATCAGGAAAATTAGGAGAAATCATGAAGATCCTACAGAAATAAAAGAAATATTACAAATGACTTTATGCCAATAAATTTCAGAGCTAAGATGAAATGAATAAGTTGCTTGAAGTCACATATTGCCAAAACTGATATAAAAAGAAGCAGGAAATATGAATGGATTCAAAAGAGATTGAATGCATTATTAAAAAACTGTCCCTTGAAGAAGAACCAAGATGCTTTGACTGTTGAATTCTGCTAATGATTTGAGAAAAATACCAATACTACACAAATTATTTCAGAAAATAGAAAAAAAACACCACCACCTCTCAACACTACTTGGTGAGGCCAACAGTGCTTGGTGCCACCAAAGATATGGCCAAGAAAGAAACTACAGATCCATGTCTTGGGTCATAAACACAGGCACAAAAGTCCTCAGCAAAAGAGTGTCAGATTAAGTCTAAAAAATATATTTAAAAGATTTATTCACTATGACCAAGGGGAGTTTATCCCAAGAATGAAAATTTCGTTTAACAGTTGCAAATCAATCAAATGTAATTCACCACATTAAGCAAATAAATGATTTCAGAAAACATATAATCCTCTCCATAGATTGAAGAAATCACTTGGAAAATTCAAAACCATTCATGATAAATTCTCATAGGCAACTGAGTGTACCAGGAAGCTGCCACCATATGATAAAGTGCATTTATAAAAACCTATAGTCAGGGTCATATTAGTGGTGAGATGTCAAATGGCTTTTCCCTAAGACTGGGAACAAGTTAAATGTCTTTTCCTGTCATTTCTATTCATTACTGGAGGTTCTAGCTAGAGTAATAAGAGAAGTGAAAGTAGAGAAAGCATTAAGATTAGAAAGAAAGAAAGGAATTTTTATATGATGTGATTGTTTAAATACACAATCCAAAGGAATCTGTAAACAACTACTGAAAGCAATGCTTGAATTTAATTAGCATGTTAATATATTGTCAATATACCTCTTTATATATGAGAAGTCATGATACTCCAAAACCGGAAGCATTTCAAATGTCCATCAATAAGAGAATGGAATGACAATTTGAGGTTTATTTATCCAGTGTAAAGCCACTCAGGGATTAAAATAGAATGACTGTTGAATCATGTAGCATAGATGAGTCTCAGAACTATTATGCTGTGGGAAAGAAGTCATTAACAAAAAAGTAATATATATGATTGCATTCATATGAAGTTCAAGAACAGGGAAATTAATAAATGATGTCACACATCCTGTTTTCCTATGGGCTGGGTTTGGATAAACCAGAAGGGGGAGCAAGAGAACTTTCTCAAGTGATAGAAATATAATCTTGTACCAGCATATGCATGTACCAAAACTCAAAGAACTGTACAGTTAAAACTGTGCTAAGTAAATTGTACTACAATAAAAAATATCAAATAATCTTAGCAAAAATATGTGGTCTAATTCCATTAAAGAGCCATTGTTCTCCATAGGATATTTTGATCTTAAGTAAACAAGTTGCTTCTTTTTAAATTAATTTTCTATTCAACAAAGCAATAATATGTGTATTAGTCTGCTCTAGTTGCCATAACCAAATACCCTAAAGAGGGTGGCTTGAACAACAGAAATTTATTTTCTCACAGTTCTAGAGGCTGGAAGTCCCAGCTCAGGCTGCCGGCATGGTGGGGTTCTGGTAAGGGCTCTCTTCCTGGTTTGCAGATGGCTGCTTTTCACCTGTGTCTTTACATGGGCCCTGGGAAAGGCCCATGGATAGTGCCCTCCAGTGTTACTTCTTGCAAGAATTCTACTCCCATAGCAAGGGCCCACACCTGTGACAAATTGCCTCCTGAAGGCCTTTTTTCTTTTTTTTTTGGAATTGGGGATTGAACTCAGGGGCACTTGACCACTGAGCCACACCCCCAGCCCGATTTTGTGTTTTATGTAGAGACAGGGTCTCACTGAGACCTTGCCATTGCTGAAGCTGGCTTTGAACTTGAGATCCTCCTGTCTCAGCCTCCCAAAGTGCTGGGATTACAGGCTTGAGCCACCGCGCCCGGCTCTGAAGGCCTTGTCTCCAAATAACAACACACAGGGATTAGGTCATCAGCACATGAATTTGAGGAACCATATTCCAGTCTGTAGCCATATGCATTCTGCAAAATTTGGAAAGTATGAATAAATGGAAAGAAAAAGAAAAGGCATACAATTACATTACCAAAAATGTAGTCACTGTTTACATGATTTATTTTATTTCCCAAATTTTGTTATTTCAACTTTTACATGATTGTAGACATTCTACACCTACAATTTTGTCTCAGGATGTTTTTAATTTAATATTACAACATGAATATTTTTCTGTTACTAAAAACCCTTCTTCGGTGCCCTTTTAAAAATAGTCACAAAAGGCTCATTGAGTGACAGTGTCGTATGTCTATTTATTCAATGTCCTGTGGTTGAATGTTGAGCTACTTATCAGCATTTTGCTACTGTGAATAATGCTGTGATAAGCATTTGTGCGTGAGATTTTTCTGTGTAAGTTAGATTCTTTCATTGAGATAGAATTCCAGAAAATGGAAATTGTAGGTTAAAAGGGTATGCTTTTAATACATACTACCAAATTCCCTTCCAAAAGGACATTCCAATTTACATTGCCACCCAGAGTGGACCAGGAAAGTGCTTTAGCTGTCTGCTCTTAAAGGGAAGGAGGTCATTTACACTAATGTGCTTATTGGCTTGTTTCCAACAGGTAAGCCAAGTCTTCTAAACCTGACTTCTGGTTGGGCAGAGTTGTCCTGGATCTTCTGGTTCTTCTGCCTTTCACTGGAGCCTGTGTCCTGGGCCTCACCAAAAGCAGACAGAAGAGAAAGGAGCCATCTCCATCCATCCACAGCCATGAATTTCCTCCGGCGGCGTCTCTCGGATAGCAGCTTTGTGGCCAACCTGCCTAATGGCTACATGACGGACCTGCAGCGCCCAGATAGCTCCACCAGCTCCCCTGCTTCCCCCGCCATGGAGAGAAGGCACCCCCAGCCCCTGGCAGCCTCCTTCTCCTCTCCAGGATCCAGCCTCTTTAGCTCCTTCTCTGGTGCCATGAAGCAGACCCCACAGGCTCCCTCTGGACTGATGGAGCCTCCAGGTCCCTCCACGCCTGTTGTTCAAAGACCCAGGATCCTGTTGGTGATTGATGATGCCCACACAGACTGGTAAGCCTGGGTCTTCAGGTACCGCCCCTTGCCGGAGCAAGAGCTGACATGGAGGCTGTCTTGCCTCTTGAAGGGAACAGAGGAGAGGGTCCTAAGAGGCTCAGGTGGTTTCAAAGACTGGCCAGAGGGAAGGAAATTCATATTTAGCCACACGGCCCTAAAACATCTGCATTGTGCCCAATTCTCTTCTAAGACCTTTACATTTACAGATCCCCTGTCCCTCACCTGCCAATTTAAAACTCATTAGCTCTGGCCACTAGCAAATGTGTGGTCACCTTTTGGCAGCAAAACCCAATCTGAAGGACAGAGAGGCTATGAGAGTCTGGATTATGTCACTCAGTGTGCTTTTTCATATAACAATGCAAACATAGTAATGTGTTTGATAAGGGGTGCTGCCTGCAGCCCCCTGGAAATGTTACATAATATATGGATAGAAATCACATGACCTTTCTAAAATCAGAAGACTTCAGAAGCCTGAAATGTAGCTGGCAATATTTACCAGATTATTCTTTTTCAACCTCAGCCATTCTCCACGCCCAAAAATGAGGTTGTTATAAGGATGGCTTACATCGGTCCAGGCCCACAGCTCATATCCCAAACCCTGGTGAGCTGAATGCCTGAGCATGTATCCCAGTTACTTCAGGAGCTGCTGGTAGGCTGGCGCCAGAGCCTGTCCTCTTAACACCAAAGACAGACAGAAATGATGTGCTTTTGAGCTGCTTCTCAGACAGCGCTCCCCAAGCTCACTGCAGCAATCATTCAACAGGGAGCTACTGAGCACCAGGTGAGCTACTGAGCTACTGAACACAGCTGACGTGCTCAGATATGGTGGTCACATGGAGCTGCAGTTGGGGGATAGGTCTCTACCCCAACTTTGTAGTACTAAGGAGTGATAAATATTATTTGAATAGCCAGAGACAGAATTTACAGTTCAAGACAGCCCGAATTTGGAGATGTGGAAGCACCACATTCAGGGCAGAGGAATTCATGGATGGTTTATTAGTCAGTTTTTCATTGTCATGACTATAATGCCTGACAAGAACAACTTAGAGGAGGAAAGATTAATTTTGGCTGGTTTCAGCTGGCTGGCACCAAACAGAAACATTGTGGAGGGAGGGTGTGGCAGAGGAAAGCTGCTTAGCACATGACATCCAGAAAGCAGAGAGGGAGGGAGAGGAACCAGGGACAAGATATAGTCCCCAAGGCTCAACCCTGGCATCGTACTTCCTTCAGACACATCCCACCTGCTTAAAGTTAGAATCCAGTATTTCATTCAAATTATTAATTCTTTAAATGAATTAATCCACTAAGAAGGTCACAGCTCTTATAATCCAATCTTTTCACCTCTGAACATTGCTATATTGACTAACACATGAGTTTTGGGGGAGACGTTCCAGATGGAAACCATAACAGATGGGAAGCACAGAAATTCTGACAGTGGATCCTCAGACAGCCCCTGTGGCTGGAGGACAAGGATGCATGTTTGTCTCCAAAGGCTGCCATGTTAGCCTCACCTGGCACATGTGTATTGCCTGAATGCATTGATGTGCCTCGCTGTGGACACTCACATTCATCCTTTGAAAAGTTAACTTGGGTTGGGGGTGGTGAAACCTACACTTTGAGGTGAGAGCTGTTGACAACTTAGAATGCATTCTCAGTATTCAGGTAACATTACGTCCAACAGATTCAGACACCAGTCCTTGCATTTCTGCTAAGTAATCACCTCACCTAAGCCAGGGTGGCTGTGAATCGCCTGTGTTCTGATCCGGTCTGAGTGCTCTCTGTTCAACTGCTTGCTGGAAGGCACTCGTCGCAAAGCTTGGCTCATCTCCAGTCCCACAAAGCATGGCCCTCAGATCTGAGCTTAGGGCTTGATGTCTGCAGAGCTGCTTCCAGGCAGCCTTCCCGGTGCAATGCTGTTGCCCGTCTGCCCGGTAATCAAAACGGCAAAAGCCTTCTGTTTCTCTTTAACCCAACATTTGACCTTGATTTTGAGTGTTCTTTCCTGGCCGTGTTGTCTCTGGCTCAGTTTTGTCAGAGAAGTTGCTTCCTTGATGGAGGTGTAGTTGAGTGCATGGCAGTGCAGTGTAATGGTTCAGAATAAGACTGTCTGAGTTCAAATCCCATCTTCACCAAATAGTAGCCGTGTGACCTCGCAAGTCACTGCACCTAAATGTAGAACCTATCCCATAGAGTTAATATCTGTAACTAGGGTTAATACCTCAGTTAATATGAATGCATATAGTATGTGCCTGGCAGATGGAGGGTGCTGTTTAAATGTGTATTAGCATGTTTGCAGACTATTATGACCTTTCTATGTCACATCAACCATCCTGACAGCAGCCCCTTGGGCATGCTAGTTTGATCTCTTCATGCCCAATTCTGAGCAGCCTGGACAGGATTTGTCTCATTGGGCTAGATTTTCCTAGGTCTCCCCTGCTAGCTCCTGGCTGATAAAACTGATCTTATTCATCTCTGTCTATGTCCATGTGGTATGTGGTTCAATGTTGGGGCACAATGAATAATACTGGGGTGCAACGAAAGGCTTCAGTCATGTGACGTTTACATTTTGGCTCTGGTCTTCAATCTCCGTAGTAATGACCAGTGTACACATTTTGGACTATGCACACTGGTGGGGACGATGCTGGCCAGAGCACTTTCCCTTCATATATTTTAATCACGTATCACATGTGCTTTAATCAGGTGTTGAGAACAGCTATCTTTGGTTCATGGCATTTTTTGTGCCCCTTGGTGGGTTAAAAAGAGGAGAAGAAACAGACCCATAAACTCACCTGGAAGTTGGCTCTGTGTTCAGTGGAGGTTTGTGACGGAGACTTCATGCCACAGAACATGAGCCTCTCACATGGAGCTCCATCCTAGAGTCTCCATGAACTTCCTCACTTCTCTGAATCTCAATACATTCCCAACTTTCTCCACATCGATGCTGGTTGCCTTCCAGTTTCAATCTGCCTGTAGAATTCCCCAAATATGCCTGTCCCCAGCTACCAATAGCAGCCAGCAGGGGGCAAGCCAGCCCCATGGTCCCAGTAGCTCTGGCAGAGCCTGGCAGCCTGGGTTTAGCCCCCTCCCCATGCCTCTTTCATTGTGCAGAGAGGAGGAAGTTGTTAAAGGGACGAAGGCAGCTCAAACAGCTCCTTTCTTCCCCCTTTGAGATGATAATGAGGGGGGAGCCCGTCCACTGTCTGGACTGAGGGAGTCCCCCCTCGCCCAGGGACAATGCAAATGTGGTCCCCTTTTCCACCCTCCTCAGCCCCAGATATGGGGCTCTGTCTTCCCTTCCTGGTCCCAGGCCTGGGCCTCCTGCAGCATCAGGTTTCCCTGCAGAGAGATGAGGGGATTATAGGAAGCCGTTCTTCCTCTCCTGAGGTGTCCACCTTTCAGATTCTCAAAACCACTGTGGGCCTCCCCAGGACCATCTGACTCCTGGCCAGGGACCTGAGTAGGGGGCTTTCATCTTCTGAAGAGAAATAGAGGGTCCCAAAGTCACCTTTGCTGGCAGAACTCTGGACCCAGCATTCTGAGATGCAGCCACCTGTTGGGAGGTGACCCTGGCTAGGCAAGGGGCGGGAGGAGCTCGGGCCAGCCTCTGAAGGCTGGCTCCATGGCAAGCTGAACTAACCACGTTGTCATTGGGCATGGGGCCGATCAGTCCTGAGAACCACCAGGGGAAGGAGGAATGAGATGAATGGATTTCAAGGCCAGCGTTCTGCCCTGGTGCTCTTGCCTGGAATTTCCCAACAGTTTCACTGGTCTCAGGCCTCCAGTGTGGACCTTGCCCCCCAACTACCCTCCATGTCACTGTCTACATGTCCTCCTTCTGAAACATACATTAGCTTCAGTTTGCTTCTCCCTCCCCTTACCCTGTGTGTCCTTTTGATAACCCTTTGTTGGTGCATTGTTGACCTGTAATGTTCAAGTTCAAAGTCCTTAGCATGTCTGTCCTGCCTCGAGTTGTGTTTCCAGCTCCACTTCCTACTTTAGTGTTTCTTCTGCAGGAATACAAAGCAGCTCATGGTTCTCAAGAGCACCTCTTTACCTTGGCATTTTCTGTTCCCTGCTTCCAGGAACACTCTTCCCTGTCATGTTCACCTGGCCAGTTTCCATTTTTTCTTCTTTTTCTTTTTGTACTGGAGATTGAACTTATTCACCTTTTCTGTGACGCCTTCCCTGACATGCCCTGCTAACAGTGCTAATAACTGCCACCCCTGTATAAACTTAAAACACACCCCGCAGTACCACATTGGCACATGTCACACTGTATAATAATTGCCTCCCGTGAGAATGAGGCCCATCTCTCTTTTTTTTTTTTTTTGCACCAGGGATTGAACCTAGGGATGTTTAACCATTGAGTTACATCCCCAGTCCATTTTATGTTCTACTTAGAGACAGGGTCTTGATAAATTGCTTAGGGCCTCACTGAATGGCAGACGCTGGCTTCAAACTTGTTATCCTCCTGCCTCAGCTTCCCGAGATGCTGGGATTACAGTCATGCGCCACTGTATGCTACCTATAACCTGGCTCATATTCTTCTCATATCCCCGGTGCTCAGCACACAGCCAGTGTTCGATCAGTACATGTCCTTGTCCCTGCCCCCGCCCCATCAATATAACTTCAGTAGACACAATAGGCCTCAATGTACCTTATCTTAGGGGCCAGCAATATAGAGCACAGAACTGAGGGGTTTCTGTCTTCATTAGCCTGTGTATAAAGTCCTGGCTATTTATTTGTCAGGACACCAGAGTTACTGTGAGGCTGATATTTGAGATTGTTTAGGAGGGAGGGGGTTATTACCTATAGAATGTACCAGAACCTCATAGCAGATTTTCAAAATCAAAATATTGAACCTGACCCCCCCCCCCAAAAAAAAAGCCATGACCACATGGGGTTAGCTGCTTCCAGTCCCCCTACGAGGCCTCTGGAGCTGGGGTTGGTTTGGGAGGAGGGGCAGAATCCAGGCACAAGCCACAGAGCTTTGCCTCGGCTGTTCCCCAGGAAGCCCCGACTCCCCTCTCCTCTCCTTGACCTGCAGCCCTGTTTCTGGAATGTCTGCTATTCCATCTCAACAGTGAGCTATTGTTACCTTCTTTTTAATTTCCCACCCTTTCCTACGGTTTCCTTTTTCTTTTATTAGTTAGAGATGAAATAGAAAGGGTCCCCGGGGTTTGGAGCCCCCCCCAGCCACCACCCCTCCAGCCTGGAGGATATCAGACTACACCTTCCAGGAAAACAGTGGCCAGGGAGACCCTGGGTGAGCACCTGTGCATTCCTACATTGTCCAAGTGCCATTAATCTGTATGATGATGGTCAGCAACCCACCTGCTGCTAAATGATGTCCTTGTGACCCTGTTCCTGGAACAGCACAGATAACAGGTGCACAGAAGGTGTCTGCTGACCAAACAAATTGTTGGGTGGGTGGCATGTGACTGATGATAACATGGTTGGAAGTGTGACAGTGAGACCGAGGAGTGGCATTGCTGGTATACTGAGATCCTCCTTTTTGCTCTTGCCTCATATCCAATCAAACAGAAAGCCACAGTGGACGTGGTGGGAGCATTTACACCACAGCAATCGGCAAGCGCTATAAATCAGGGATTTTATCACCCTGCCCAGCTTGTTGAGCAGTTACCAACATGACAACTGCTCCTGGGCACTTCCTGACTTACATCAGGGCCACCATTTCCAGGTGAGGAAGCAGAGTGCAGAGGATCCATGCACCTGGTCAGCTTGAGGACACCAAAGAGAGGCATGGCAGGGTTGGGACACAAACTGAGCTCACTTCTGCAAAAGCCTATCCAATGGGGCTGCCCTTCCTGCTGAACATTGCCCAGGGCTCCTGGGAGTGGCAGGAGATAGATGCTGCAAAGAGTCAGTGGAACTGATGGCTAAGCAAGAGATGAACAGCCTGAGGCCTCTGAGGACACTGCCCCCCACCCCTTTGTCCTTGTAATGGCAAATGTTTGTGCACTTTTGCAAGACTATACTTTCTGCTAAATGGTTTTCATTGATTCTGTCATTTCATCCTCCTGGAAATTGTGGGTGCTAGCACTCATCACGTTTTATAAATAAGAAAAGCTGAGGCTCTGGGCCCCAAATCAAAACTGATGCCATTGGTATCTGGGATCAGCTCAGGCCATTGGGATGAGTCTGGACATCGCAGTTCTCCTCTACCTTCCGCATCCCACCTGAAGCCCAGGCCCCCCTGTGCTGTGTGAGCAGGACTCTGACTCCTCATGTGTGGACACACACACACACACATACCCAACATCTGAGATCAGAGGGAACCGGTGTCAGGACTCGTTCTCACATCACTGTGGTCAACACAGGATCCCGGCGACCTCAGCCTGGGAGGAAATCGTCTCACTGGGAGCCAGGCAGCCCCACCCTGCAGGAGCCCTCTGATAGCCCAGTAGAGGGTACCAGGAGAAAAGGGGGTCCTTGCTGCTACCCAACATTTATGGTCTCAGGCTGGCAAGTGGAACCTTTTGTAGAAATTGTCTTTGGACGCACACAGAATAGTTTTCTCTCTTTAAAGCTCCAAGGGATGACAGGCAAGGTCTTTTCTGTTCTCTTCCCAATATTTTGACATTAAAAAGTGATTTCCCAGCACATGGCAGGCATGTTCCCCTAGAGAATTAAAACAGGAAAGAAGAAAAACTGCAGAAAAATGCAGGGCTCACAGGTGGCAGTGTGGAGTTAAAGTCCCTGCTCTCCCACGCACCATCTCCATGGTGGTGGCCAAGTTACTTTCCCCTCTTAGCCTCAGGCTCCTCATCTGTACAGTGGTTCATACTACCACCACCTTCCCTCTTCTACTCGGCCCCCAGGGATGTTATGAGGCTCCAAGAGAATGCCTCATTCTTCTCTTTTACAGGCACTTTTCAGAATGTGTAATTTGTTTACCTATGACTTAGTCCTGTGTTTCTAATATAAACTCATGAGGCCAGCATTACACTTTCCCTGTTCAAACCCAGAGTCTAGCACAGAGCCTGGCACATGAGGAGACAGGATAGGTGGATATTTTATTGGTGAATAAATGGATGCTCTTGCCAGAGGTGGTTATGATTTTTAAGGGAAAGCTCAGTCTTGAGGATGCCTTGGGGAGGAATCTTTCTCAGAAAACACTAGGCTGTCCTGGAATTCAGGAAGAATACCAGATAACTTCCATGTTATTCCTGATGCTTCCCTAAAGGATCAGGCCTCTACCTCACAGGCCCAGCTCATCAGAGAGGCTGCTTTGGCTGAAGGCATGAGGACTTTAGGACATCTTGGAAGGTTACCCTAAGGACGTGCAGTGGTCCTCATCGGACCCATGGTGACTGATTTCATCGATGTCACTTGGGTGAGAGCTGTGAACTCAGAGTTGGCATCATCAACCATGGCTTATGGGTAGGGTTATCAATTTTAGCAAATTATAATTCAAGATGCCTAGTTAATACTTAAACGATGAACTATTGTAAGTCTATCCCATGCAGTATTGGAGATAAGACTTGTACTACATCATTATTTTTGTTCCATCTGAATTTAATTGTGTGTCCTGTATTTCATCTCATGCAAAGTGGTAATGAGAGACACTGCCTGGTCCTATAAACACAAAACCAGCAAGAGTCTGACCCCTGTGCTGCCTGGCTTTCTGGTTGGGGAGTCAAACCAAGTCCACTGATTGACCTCATTCTCAGAGACCAGCTTTCCCTGCAGGTGACAAGGACCATCCGTCACCAACAGGGAGGGAGCAACACCGAGTGGACAGTCCCAAGCCAGACTGCTTGGGTACTGTGGGCTCTGGTCCTGCTCTTCCTTTCAGCGATGTGACCTTGGGCAAACCCAACCTCCGAACGAACCTCACATTCCTCAGCTATGGGGCAGGATGGTCGGATCATTTCCTTGAAGGGTAATGGTAAGGATTAAAGATAATGAATGGCAGGAGTAAGGTCGGTGCCTGGCTTTGCCTGACATACTAGGCCCTGAAATGGTAACTGTTATTAACAATTAATTACAGTTACTAATTGCTTGTGAACATAATAGTCCTGGGAGCCAGGGGAAGGAAGCCACTTGGCAGCTTCTGAGTTCTGCTGGATGGGCTCGGGGGCCGTCTTCCAGAAGCCTTGGAGGAGGGGCATCTAGATCCTGGCAGGCCGGCAGTCCCTCGCTCAGAGATTCGATGAGGCCTCCAAGTCAGTCCCTCCTCCTGGAGCTGGTCAGAGGCTGAAAGCAGAGACACACAGCCCTCTGTTGAAGATGGTTGGCTCTGGAGAACAAATCCCCATTCCTCTCCCCACAGCTGCCCCTACCTCTAAGGCTCCCCTTGAAGTGGTGAACCCTGCCTGCTTGTCTGGGAAATGCAGGGGTTTCTGGGAGACATGGGGGAGGGCCTAATGACAAGTGTGCATCACTTTTCTTCTTGCTCTGTCCATTGGCCCTACCACACCACCCAACATGCCATCTGACACCCTCTGGAATGGCTCTGGCCTCCGGACTCATCCTTGTCCGTCCAGGCACTGGCCCTACTTTCCCCTGGCCTTCCCTGGCCCTGCTGCCTGGGGGAGGGAGGGGCCCTGGGCATTCCCCAGCAGCCTGCCCAGTCGCCTGGAGACCGGCTCCGCTTTCCCAGGCCCGGCCCCTTTTATCAGAGGGACAATGTGCACACACAGTGAGGGCCTTGTGCGGCACCCAAGCCCTGAGCCCTTTGACTTGAGGAATTTTTCAAGTGCTGACCTCTCTCCGTGAGGTCTTTGCGCCATCCAATCCAAGGGTCCGGTGCCCCTGCCGCTTCCTACCCAGCTCTTGTGGGGAGGGGGGAGGGAGGAGTTGCAAGGGGCTGTTACCCTCGCCCCAGTAGAGTCTTCAGGGAGAGCTTCATCCTCAGAAACCAGGGCTAGAAAATCTGGGAGAACTGTCTTTGAACAGGAGGGACTATGGGGGAAACTCTCTCCTCATGCCTTCCTGAGGTTGACGATCCTATGGGATCCTGGGGGTAGGAGGCACTTTCTTCTCTGGGTCTCTATTTCCTCATATATAAGACAATAAGGGCAAACTGAGATCATGCCCCCCCAAAACTATTTCCATCAGAATGATATTCCCAGGTACCACCCAACACCTGCTGTATTGGATAGAGTTCTTTGTAAGAAAAAGAAATAGATGTTGGCCAACTTGGGCGAAATAGGGATGTATGGGAAATATGGCATTGAGGAAGGGAGTTCCTAGAAGCAAAGGAAAATAGGAAGAATCTCAGGTCAGGGTCCCCCTGGGCCCCTCTGGGGATCTAGGTGGCAGGAAGTTGTAGACAGTCTCTGCAGAATCAGCTCCTGTTTGCTTGCATCCTTATCCCCTTCTGCTCCAACATCAAATGTTTGGGGAAGAACAATCCTGGCTTATTCTACTCTTTGTTCTTGGGACAGTTGGGGACAGTCCCACCAAGAGTGTGTACTAGAGGGAGGCTTGGTTCCATCACTGCAAATGGAGATGCAGGAGGGACGGGTATAGGAGAAGCCCAGCTAAGACATCCCCCTAGAACAATGTGATCAGAAGATCCAGAGTGCGGCTCAGGAAACTGAAATGATGGAGAGCCAAGCTCAGAATTTACCAGCTAGAAAACTTGCTTCATATGGGCTGGTAGAACTGAACAAGACCAGTGGGGGAAAGAAAGAGGGAGACATATTTCAGCTCAATAGACAGTTCAAAATAAATAAAATTAACTGACAGAGACCAGTGGGGTACATAGAGCAGGAGTGAGCTCCCTGTCACGTGCAGATAGGCAAGCACAGCTGGGCTACCCATCTGGAAGGAATAATGCAGAAAGGGCTCAGAGTCCCTTAGAGGAGGCTGGGACCTGAAGCTTTTCATTTTCTCCTCTTTGATCTTGTGCAGAGTCACCCCTCATGCCCCTGCCTCACCCTGCTCTGAGAAGTTCATGTCTTGCTTGCGAGTCTGGCCTTATTCTCCACAGCATGTCTGTCTGGTCCAGGCCCACTGAGTGGCTTTCTTTCCAAGGTGTTCCCCGGTAGCATGGGCCCTCTGGAACAGTGGCTGTTGCGGAGCTGGAGTCTAAGAAGCTGGAGTTCACCCCGCCTGGGTCTCAACCTTGCCCTGGGGCAGCAGGGCTCTGGGCAGACAGGCCCCTTACAGCATGTCTCTGCTCCCCAGCCGCCTCTGATGAGTTGCCATGGCCCAAGGCACGTGGAGGGATGGTGCTTGGTGTCGGTTCTCCTGACCTCCCACCTTGGGTCTGTGGAAGAGGCAGGGGTGTGGGTTTCCTGAAGAGAGGCAGGCAGTGAGCTCATGTCCATCTTTACAATGGGCTGAGCTAAATGAGGGGTCTCCTGAGCAGCTGCTCCTAAGAGACAAACCAGCCAGTGGGTGAAAGGGCTTGAGGGAGGGAAAAACTCAGGCATAGAGAGATGTTCCCCTGCTGTAAGGAAAACAGCCACAGGAGCTCTGTGACAAATGGTATCTGCCACTTGGTTTCAACTGCAGAGACAACAGGAGGTGGTGGGGATTGAGTTGGGTGTGAGAACCGACTCTTTTCAAGGCAGCAGCGGCAGACCAGCTTTTACCTAGAGGGGATAAGGGCCACATGTTGCTGGGTTACTGACATTCAAGGAAAGAAATTTTTCTATGACTTTTCTATTTTAAAAGTAAAGGTATACAATTTAGCCCAACAAGACAAGACTATGACCTCCATGAGATCTAACAGTTGGCAACTTGTGATAAAGAAGACAGGAGTTGGGGTAAATACTTAGCTATTTCCTCTTCTGGGACTGTGTCCCAGCTAGAATGTAAACACCTTTCTGTTTTGATGGGCCGTTTTGTTCAGTGAAATTCCAAGGGCCTAGCATAGTACTAAGCATGTGATAGAGGAGGGAGGGTTGGATGGATGGATGAGTTAGATGGATGGATACATGGAAGAATGAACAGATATATGGGTGGATAGATAAATGAATGGATAATAAATGTTTTTGGCCTTCTCTTTCTGCTCTTTTCACCTTAACCAAATCAGACACTCAATATTCCCATAGTCCTTTTATTATCTTCCTTGTAATATTGTTGAAACCCATTTTCTGAATGATCAGAGAATGGCTTGGGTATGAGGTGTCCCACCAAAGCACTTGTGTTATGCAGGAATATTCAGAGGTGAAATGATTGAATGGTGAGAGCTGTAACCTGATCAGTCCAACCTAGTTTGAATCAACTGGGTGGTGACTGTAGGCAGGTGGGGCATGGGGTGCATCTTCTCTTTGACCCCCTCCTCAACTAAATCAATCTCTCTCTTTCTCTCCCTCCCTCTCCTCTCTGCTTCCTGACCCCACCATGAGCCCGGCAGTTTTCCTCCTCTAGGCCCTTCCCCCATGGCATGCTGCCTTACCTTGGGCCCAGAGCAATGGAGTCAGCCATCTATGGACTGAGACCTCTGAAACTCTGAACTCCAAATAAACTTTTTCTCCTTTATGTCCTTCTTGTCAGTTACGTTGGTCACAGTGACGCAAAAACAGACGGAAACAATCAGATATTAGTAACTTGCGTCTTGGTATGAATTACCTTTCAGTGTATTACCTGTCTGTGGTCATTTGTCTAGGTGGGGCCCTTAGTAGAAGCTCAGTAAGAGTTTCCTGAAGGAATGATTTAGTGAATGAAATGAAAGTGTCTGGCAGTGTGTATCTTTAGTGGGGAGAGGGGTAGAGATGGGAGATGATATTCTAGCTTTTCCAATGAAGACACAAGGAGTGGGTGGTTGTGACTTTGTTTCCCCTAGAGGTCTGCGCTGGGGAGGAGAGGAACGGGAGAGGCTTCCATCATGCTAGACACACACAGACCCTGCCACTTGCTTCCTCTTAGAGAAAATGACCCATTATTTTCTTGGGGACACACCCAACTGAACTCAAGCCTCCTCCTACCATGGTAAAGGACAGGAGGGGAAAAGATAATGTTAGTTAAACACCTTCAATGTGCCAAGGGTATCGCTCATGGAGCCCTCGTGGCAGATGTGGTAATGTCCTTATTTTAACAGATGAGGAGACTGGGACTCAGAAGGTTGAAGTTGGCTTGAGGCAACACAAGGAAATAAGTGGCAGAGGGGACGGGACCTGGCTGTCCCTAAAGTCAGCAGTGCCCACGCATTTCTTCACCTGGGAGGGTGAAGTTGCACCCCAGCAACCCACGGATGGGCAACCCACTTGCTGGGATATTCTTGGCAGCTCCTGGAGGCCTGCACATGTACATCCTCAGTGAATCCTCTCCACAACTTTAGATCTTTTTATCCCCCCTCTCCAGATGAGGAAGCACAGGACAGTCCAAAATCACTCAGCTGGCACCCACGCAAACTCGGGTCTTCTGCTTTGCGCTGTTGCTCATTTTTCTTGCACATTTAGGGAAACATGATACTATAGGGGAACGCATCTCTCCCCTCAGTGCTCCAGCACCTACCCGGCTCACTTGCCTCTTCCTGTGTCCATTGTGCACATGTGCACGTGTGTGCGCACGCGCACATACACGCGTGCGCACACACGCACAGCCAGTCTTTGCCTCTGTCTTTGCAGCCTAGTTCCTGGCATAGAACAGACACCAGATAGTGGATGGATGGATAAGCGGGGCCATCTCATCAGAAAAGCAGTCCCCAACCCTCATCTGTGAGATGAGCAGGATCTTTGTGCAAATGCTGTGCCTGGTTATTGTCCTTTTGTGTCTCCGTCCCGCGAGGGAGTAAGTCCCAGAGACTGGCCATGGGCATGTGTGGTCTTCATGCTGGATTTCGTAGAGTCGGAAGCCTCATGTCAGTTATGTGTCATTCTAAGAAGCCTTCTCTGACCAGCAGAAGCCCCGTCTCCCCTGCTGCCCACATTTCAGCCTCCGTCACCTTGGTCTGTGCATCTTATTCACTACTAGTTTCCTTTTACCTGGTTAACTTTTAGTCTTTTCCACAAATACACATGCTCCACAAGGACAGGGACTGCATCTGCCTTCCCCTTCCACTAGTGTGTGGCCGTGTACCCAGTCCATATGAAGTTCAATAATGTGATTTAATGATGGGTATTAAGTTATGTGAATTTTGACCAGATACAACCTACAAAAATCTCCCTCCCTACTGCCACCTAAGGACAAAGGGGTGGGGCGTGGGTCACTTCCTGTGGCTCGGGGCCCTAGTGGATCTCATTTCTTGCCTCCACAGATCCCTGGGCTGGTATAAGGAGCCTCATCATCCTCAGGGATCTCTCCCTTCCTGGCTCACTGGATCCCCCTAATTGCATGGACAATGGAGGGGCTGCCCATCCTTGGAAGTTCCTCTCCATCTGGCAGTGGGAAGGAGCCAGGAACATGAGCTTTCTTAGGAGTAAAGATGGAGCTGGGTTCAGATCTTGGGTCCCCCTGTGTTCTGAGACCTGTGTTGGCCACACCCCCACACACCCACCTGCCAGAGGACCCTCCTTGTCTTGCTAACCAGGGAAGTCCTGAGCCAGTGTGCCTCAGCAGCCTCCTGCATGGTCTGTTGTCCGTCTCCCCTGCCTCTGTCCAGGCCACAATGAGCAGCTGACAGATTGCATCTGAAGAGCAAAATCTCTTTGTGGAGAGGGATCACTGTATCCCCACCCTTTTCCAATGGGTGTGACCTATGGGGAGACAGCTGAGTCTGAGACAGGACATTGTTGACCTCTCAATCCTTCGAAGGGCATTGCCAGGGCCCAGCCACATTGTCTCCACACACAGGCCACATTGGCTGGAAGACCCCTGCTTGGACACAGGTGGATCTTCTTGTGCTAATTCTCTTTCTTCTGTCCCTGCCATGATAGGACACCATGCCTGCTCCTCATAAATCTCTCCCACACACCACAGCCCGCCGCCCCAAACTAGGCATTTCCCACCCTAAACAACACTGGTTTTATAATATTCTCCTTCCTGGTGCTTCTGATGTGGCAGTAAAATATGAGACCACCCACAGAGATAGAAGCCTTGTGGAATCTAGAGCTCCCCGGCCCCTTCACGAGGCCAAAGCCGTGATTGATTGGCCGAGGTGTTCAGGGAGCTTGCTTGTTTTGAGAATGAACGTATTAGGGCATGAGGAGGAGGCAGCTCAGGGAAGACAAAGCCCTTGGGCACAGTGGGTCCATCTATTTGCCTGAGGTCAAACAGCCAGTCAATTACACGGACAGCAACCCCAGCCCCCAAAGGCATCTAGAATTCCAGACCATCCCTCTCCTTCCCGCTGCCAGACAGAAGTGTTCGGAGGCAGCTCAAGCCTGAATGAGCCTCCGGCAAGGAGGCAGCAGTCTGTGTGGCCCATCAGGAGACAGACTTCTGACTCCCTGCCAAGCAGGGGAATGGACCGCCTGACCCTCACCTCAGCCTGAGTGCGTCTGCCAGGCTGTGCAGTAAACATTCCAGAGATGGGCTAAACAAGCATTCTCCAGGGAAGGTGAGGCCTCTTCGAGGCCAGAGCTTCTTGGGTGGTATCGGTGTAATGCAAAGTGCTCTGAGTTCCAGGTAAGAATCAAGTTCAGGGCTGCTGGTTGGGCAGGTTGGACACTGTACCATGACCCCCCACATCACAGTGGAGATTTGTAAACGTAGTTCAAGGATAGATCAGTAGGTGGCAGTAGAGTGTCTCAAGGAAGGCACGGTCTATGGACGTGAAGGCTTATATTAAGCGTTCACCAGTCAACAAATACTTAGTTAGCATGTGCTTGCGCCCCAGCACGTTGTGCCTGGTATTGGACACACAGTGAGCACCGAGTCGGTTTCTGTTTTCCAGAAGCTCACGGACTAGATGTTTGGAGATAGGAGATGGCAAGTCATGTGTAATTACAAGGCAGAATGGTAAGGGTTATAATGGCTGTGAGTACAACGTGCTGGCAGGGTCCAGATCAGGAAGGACAATGGACCAAATCCTGAAAATCCCAAAGTATAAAACCACTCGGAGGTTATGAGGCTTTCAACAGCAGCTTCTCCATCTGGAACCTGTGGGGCGTGATCCCTGCCCATCACCTTCCAGGGCAGACATGAGGCTTAAATAGGAGGAAGAAGTGAAGGAGCTTGCCGTCCTCATATACAGTGCCACCTATTTATTATGCCATCATGCATCACTCTTTGCACCTATGGGGCACATCGAAGTGAAGCAAATCACAAATCTTGTAGCTTCCTTGAGGGTAAGATTACATTTTGTAGCCGGGCCAGGTATGGTGGGCACACACTTGCAATCCCAGTGGCTCAGGAGGCTGAGGCAGGAGGATTGCAAGTTCAAATCCAGCCTCAGAAACTTAGCAAGGCCCTAAGCAACTTAGTGAGACCCTGTCTCAAAATAAAAAATAAAAAGAGCAAAAAGGGCTGGGGATATATCTTAGTGGTAAAATATCCCTGGGTTCAATTCCTTGTATCAAAAAAAAAAAAAAAAAAGGATTGTGTTTTGTTTATTTGTGGCTCCTGTCTGCACGGACCTGGACCCATCTGCACAGAGTACACTTTCAATAGTTCTTTGTTGTTGGGGATTCTGCTTCGGGGCCCAGGCTACACACTTTGGACTTTACTATGTGCCAGGGACTGGACTATTCCAAGTGCTTTATAATTCTTATTTCATTAAATCCTTACAGTTACCCTGAGAGGTAGCTACTATTATTATCCCAATTTCTCAGATGTAGAAACTGAGGCACACTGCTAATTCCTTGGTCCATCCTCTAAGAGGTGGCCGAGGGACAACTGTTTTGGGGTAAAACTTGGCCACATGGTCTGGACCATTCCCAGACCTGCACAAGAACCCTCAGTGGTACAGGACAGAGAGCAGGGAGGGAGAGAGATGATGGAGGATTGTGGGTAAGGACTGAGAACTGGAGTTGGGGATCCCTGTGCCACCATATTCTGGGTGGAACACCAGGGATTCTGAGTCTAAATTCTGAGTCTTTGAAGTCATTGTGAAGTTGTAAAGGAAAGAGGGCAGACATGTTTTATTTAAATGTTTGCTAGCTTTATTTTTCAATTTAAAATATCAGACATATGACACCTAGGTCCCTGTTTGATGGTTTTTCCCTCAGGTCCCACAAATACTGGAGCTGGGCCTATCCTGGTGTCTGGATTGGGCCGACACCATCACTGATTATTTGCAATAAAACTCACCAACTGTGTGAAAAGGCTCCCTTAGTATGGGACCGGCTGCATACACATTTTATTGAAGAGCATCGCTAGGAGATAAAAAGCAAAATCTCGCTTTTAAGTCACACTAATAGTTCCTGTCCCAGGAAGGTCCAGCCTCAGTTGACATCTCAACCTTTCAGCATTGTAAGAAAAAGTGGCACTAAACTTAGAGCTGTCCATCAGTGATTTTTGCAGTTGGGAAGAGATGGACTGTGCCAGCATTGACAGAGTCGAAAGAGGGAATGAGAGTTTGTAGAAAGAATTCTTTCACAAATGGAAGGTTGAAAAGATAGTTGGCAACATCCATGTTCCGGGGGAAAGAATAGAAGGAGGAACTAAGGAGAAGCCTCTTGAATGTAATGCTTACAGATAATTGATTAGAACTCAGTCACGAGGTTACACCTAGCTGGTAGGAAAATTGGCATGTATAGTTTTATGTACTAATCTGTAATCTCTCTTGCTGTGGAAAAGGGGAGAGTGTGTATTGGAAAGCAAAGAGCTGACTCTGTCCCTGCCTGAGGATTATGGAAGTGCCTTACACAGTGCCTGGTGTCCAGTGAGTGACTGAGAACTAAGAGTTTCATTCTACCAACAATCAAAAAGAGCAAATGGAAGCTTTTGTTACTTTTACTTTGTAATGTGGCACGATATCTAAACCTATAAGCACTCTGTTTTAGTTAGTGACCAAAATATCCAACTAGAACAACTTAGAGAAGGGAATGTTTATTTTAGGTTCATGGTCTCAGAGGTCTCAGTCCATAAATGGCCATTTCCATTGCTCTGGGTCCAAGGTGAGGTAGCACAACGTGATGGAAGGGTCCAGAGGGAGGAAGCTGCTCAGCTTATGGGAAGCTCTAGAAGCAGAGTGTATGTAGGGAGAAGGGGCCACGGGGAAGATGCACCCTTTCAGAGCACAACCCGCTGACCCACCTGTTCCAGCCATGTCCCACTTTCCTACAGTTGCCAACCAGTCATTCAAACTAGGATGAATTGATTAGGGCATTAGCTCTCACAGTCCAACCACTGTACCTCTGAATAATTGCCGCATTAACAGGAGCTTTTTTGGTATCAAACTATAACATTCCACTCTGGCTTCAAAAGTGTATGTCTACCTCACAATGCAAAATGTATTTAGTCCATCTCCAAGAGTCGCATAGTCTTAACAATATCAGCATTACCCAAAAGCCTAAGTTCACAGTCTTCTCTGAGACTCACTTTTGCCTGTGAGCCCATGTAAAAATAAAAAGCAAGTTACATATATCAAATACAATGGTACAGGATAACATTCCCATTCTATTCTATATGCCTTTATAGGCATAGAAAGAAAGGACTGGGTGGAAGCAAGACCAAAGACCAGTTGAGTGAACATTAGTTTCTATAGTTCTATGTTCAGCATCAGGAACACGTGGTGGTGAGATGTGATCTCCAAAGTGCTTTGCAATCCTGCCCCATGGCCGTGCTGCTTGCAGCTCATGTGGCCTTTCTCTTAGCCTGGCTGTCTCTACAGCCAGCAGCTTTTCTTGGCCAACGGTCCACAATACAGGTATGTCTTAATTCCCAGAATTTCCATTCCAGCTTTGGCTTCACCTTCACAATTTCATGCATTGCCCTCTCAGGATAGCCCACAGGGATGAAGACCCTGCTGTGCTTTGGCTGGCCTCCAAGGCCTTCCTTGGAAGTCTTGGTGGAGGCCTCTATGACCCCTTAATTGGAACATCCTACATTCCTGCAGAGCCAACACCACGTAGATGATGTCATGATCTACTGCTAACTCATGCAATACCTGGGCTTCCTGGAATCAGGTGCATTGGCCTCTGCGTGCCTGCATGACTCAGCATGGTGAAACAACTTCCCAAGGCTCCCTGTGCTAGCAGTGAGCCTCATGATTTCTTCTCAAAGAAATTTTCCAGTCTACATCTTTGAACCTACAGTGAGTGTGGTCTTGCCATTTCCCAAGATGTCCTAATACCATCTTTCCTGGTGTCACTGTGTAAAGCACTTAGCATCTCTTTAGGGACTTTGATCTCTTCAAGAAGCACAGCTTCCTTGGCCCCAGCTTTACATGCACTTTTCTAGTCAAATTGCAAGTTGTTAAAATTTTTCAGCTCTGCTTTCTGCTCCTGGTTTTCACAGTGAACCCAGCTAAAAGCTGCCAGAAACATCCATGCTACTGACTGCATGTTGTGCTACCTTGAAATTTTATCTGCCAGATTCATCAGTTTATTCACTTTTAAATTCAGCCTCCAATAAAGTCTTAAGACATGGGCAAAATGTAGACAAATTTTTTGCCAGAATATAATATGAGTGGCCTCTAGACCAGTTCACAAAGAGTCTTTATTTTCTTCTGAAATCTCATGAGCACGGTCTTCATTCCGATGGCCATTCTGGTCTTCCTAACTCCCACTAGAATGACCCATTAAGTTCCACTTACAACATTCTAAAGATTTTCCAGCTTGCGTCCATAAACTTTTTAAATTTTCTTCTCCAAACCAGCTCCAAATACTTTTGAAACACATGATCAAGCTGGTCACAGCAGTGATCTCACTTCTTGGTAGCAATTTGTTTTACAAGCTTTTGCATCACTGCAAACAAAATACCCAATAAGAACAACTTACATGTGGAAAAGTTTATTTAGGGCTTGCAGGTTCAAGTGTTTCAGTTTACAGATAGCTGACTCCATTGTTCTGGGTCAAGCTCATAGTGGGGTCAAGAAGCAGAGATTGTGAAGGGCAAAGGGGCCACAAGAAAGATGCACCCTTCCAGAGCATGCCCCCGTGATCCATCTTCCCTAGCCATGCCCCACAAACTAGGATAGACTGAGCAGGTTAGCTCTCACAATCCAATCACTGTACCTCTGAATAATTTCTGTATTAATAGGAGTGTTTGGAGGATACCTTAAATATAAACAATAACACCCAAACTTTAGCTGCTATTTTTCAGGGTTGAGCAAAATTACAAACACAGAATTAGAAGACCTGGATTCCAGTATCTTCAACAAAGTTTTAAATCTCTCTAAGATTTAGTTTCTTCATCTATAGAATAGAAATAAAAATGCCTATTTTTGGTGGAGGTAGCAAGATTTAAATGGAAAAAGTTAAACCTCTTTGAACTCATTTATTCATTCAACAGACATTCATTGAACTCCTACTGTGTGTTAAGCACTGTGGTGGGTTCTGGGAATAGAATGATGAATAAGACAGGTATTTCCTGACCTTGAGGAGCCATATTATCATGTAGTGGGACATGGGCATTAATTAGTTATAATTATAATATGCCATATGAAAGAGAAAAAGAAATAGATCATGAAAAGACAATTCTTATCAGAAGAAAGATGAAGTATGGGTCAGAACTAGGGTGCATGTGGGAATCAATGGGCAAGCGGATGGATTTAAGAAATAAATAGAATATAAAATCAATGGGGACAGGGAGGGAGAAAGAGGTCACAAGAATTCTTTCTATGTTTCTGCTTTGAGCATTGGGTAGGTAGTAATGCCATTTACAGATAACGGGGGGTGACAGAGGAATGTGGAAGAAAGTCAAAGAAAGGATGAGATGGATGGATAAATGAACAGAATGACAGACTGGGACAAATGATAACTACTTCACTGGACACATGGACAGTTACAGGAATGGGTAAAGGGGTAGATCAATACTTCATCCTGAATAAAGTGCAAAGGGTACAATTTAAAATAATACTGCATCATTCATTTATTGATTCTATATTATATTGGTGCATTATAGTTTACATAATGGTGGGATTTGTTGTTATATATTCATATAAGCACACAATATAACAATATAATTTGGTCAATATCATTCCCTAGTACTTCCCCTTTCCCTTCCCTCCTCTCTCCCCCTGGTTCTTCTCTTCTACTCTACTTGTCTCCTTTCGGTTTTCATAAAACACCCCCTGCAACATTTTTTTTCTGTCATCTTCCACATATGAGAGAAAACATATGACCCTTGACTTTCTGAGTTTGGCTTATTTACTTAACGTAATATTCTCAAGTTCCATTCATTATCCTGCAAATGACATTATTTCATTCTTTATTATGACTGAATGAAACTCCATTGTGTATATAGACCACATTTGCGTTATCCATTCATCCATTGATAAATACCTAGGCTGGTTCCATATTTGGCTATTATGAATTACACTGCTATGAAAATAGGTGTGCATGGTACTATAGTATGATGACTTTCATTCTTCAGGTTAAATACTGAGAAGTGGTATAGCTGGGTCATATGATGGTTCCATGCCTAGTCTTTTGAGGAGCCTCCATACTGATTTCCATAGTGGTCGTGCTAATTTACAATCCCTTCAACAATGTAAAATTGTTCCTTTTCTCTGCATCCTCTCCAGCACTTATTGTTTGTGTTTGTGATGGCTCCCATTCTGACTGGAGTGAGACAAAATCTCAGTGTAGTTTTTATTTGCATTTACCTAATTATTAATGATGAACATTTTTTTTTCATATATTTGTTGAACATTTGTATTTCTTCTTTCTAGTTAATTTATCCATTTGTTAATTGGGTTATTTGGTTTTTTCGATGGTAAGTTTTTTGAGTTCTTTATATATTCTAGATATTAATCTTATGTGGGAAGAGTAGCTCACAGATTTTTTTCACATTCTCAAGGTTCTCTGTTCATACTTTTAATTATTTTATTTGCTGTGCAAAAGCTTTTTAATTCGTTGCCATCCCATTTATTAACTCTTGGTATAATTTCCTGAACTTCAGGGTCCTATTGAGAAAGCTGCTGCCTGTGTCTGTATGTTGGAGTGTCGACCCTACATTTTCTTCTAGGAGTTACACAGTTTCTGGTATAATTCCTAGGTCTTTGGTTCATTTTGAGTTGACTTTTGTGCAAGGTAAAAGATAAGAGTCTATTCTCATTTATCATGTAGATTACTGGTTTCCCCAGCAACATTTGTTTAAAGCCTGTCTTTTCTCCAATGTATGTTTTGGCACATTTGTCAAGGATCAGATGACTGTATCTGTGTGAGTTTTTCTCTGATATTGTGTATCACTGGTCTATGAGTTTGTTTTTATACCAATGCCATACAGTTTTGTTACTGTATCTCTGTAGTATTATTTGAACTCTGTAGTATAATTTGAGGTATCATGATGCCTCCAGCATTGATCTTTTGACTTAGAATTTTTGGGCTATTCTGGGCCTTTTATTCTTCCAGAAATTTAGGACTATTTTTTCTACTTCTGTAAAGAATGTCATTGACATTTTGATAGGACTTGCTTTGAATCCATATATTACTTTTGGTAGTATGGTCATTTTAACAATATGAATTCTGCCCATCCATGAACATGGGAGATCTTTCCACCTTTTGTGTCTTCTTCAATTTTTTTCTTCAATGTTCTATAGTTTTCACTGTAAAGGTCTTTAAACTCCTGGGTTAGGTTTATTCCTAGATATTTTTGAAAGGCCATTGTGATTGGGATTTTTTGCCTGATTTCTTTTTTTTATTGGTGTATAAGAAAGCTACAGATTTTTGTACATTGATTTTGCAATCTGCTACTTTGCTGAATTTGTTTATTCACTCTAGCAGTCTATTGGAGAAGCTTTTTGTATCTTTTAAGTATTAGATCATATCATCTGAAAACAGGAATAATTTGACTTCTTTGTCTCTGATTTTTATCCTTTTTATTTCCTATTCTTGCCTAATTGCTCTGGTAAGAATTTCTAATACCATATTGAAAAGGAGTGGTAAGAGTGGATCTCTTTATCTTGTTCCAGATTTTAAAGGAGATACTTTTCTTTTTTTAAATGTTTATTTTTTAGTTTGTAGGTGGACACAATATCTTTATTTTATTTTTATTTGGTGCTGAGGATTGAACCCAGTGCCTCCCGCGTGCTAGGTGAGCACGCAACCACTGTGCCATAACCCCAGCCCCTTAAAGGAGATACTTTTAAGTTTTCTACATTCACTATGATGTTGGCTTTAGATTGTCATACATAAACTTTATAATGTTGAGGTAAGTTCCTACTAACCCTCGTTTCTTCAGTGTTGTTTTTTTTTTTTAATCATGAATGAGTGCTGAATTTTGCCAAAGGCTTTCTATGATTCTATTGAAATGACTAAGTGATTTTTGTCCTTAATTCTGTTTATATGATGAATTACATTTATTGATTTGTATATATTAAACCATCTTTGCATCCCTGGGATAAAACCAACTTGATCATCATGGACAACTTTCTTAATATGTTTTTAATATGATTTGCTAATATTTTATTATGAATTCTACTTCTAAGTTCATCAGGATATTGGTCTGTAGTTTTCTTTCCTTGATGTGTTCTTATCTGAATTTGGTATGAGGGTATTACTGATTTAATAGAATGAATTTGGAGTGTTCCATCCCTTTCTATTTAATGGAATAATTTGAGGAGCATTGGCATTAGTTTTTCTTTAAATGACTGATATGATTTAGCTGAGACTTCATCTGGTCCTTAGCTTTTCTTTCTTGGAAGGCTTTTTTTTTTTTTTTTTTTTTTTAAACTGTTTCTATCTCTTTGCTTGTTATTGGTCTGTTTAGGTTTTCTATGTCCTCTTGATTCACTTTTGGCAGGCCATATGTGTCCAGAAATGAATCTATTTCTTCTAGGTTTTCCAGGTTTATTGGAGTATACATTTTCAAAATTGTCTGTAATTATCCTCCAGATTTCTGTGATGTCTATGGTGATTTCTCCTTTTTCATCTCTATTTTTATTAATTTGAGTCTTCTCTCTTTTTCTTTTGATTAGTTTTGCTAACAAGTTATCAATCTTGTTTATCTTTTCAAAGAACCAACTCTTTGTTTCATTGATGTTTTGTATTTTTTTCTCAATTTCATTGATTTCAGCACTAATATTATTTCCTTCCTTCTATTGTTTTTGGAATTGGATTTTTCTTCTTTTTCAAGGGTCTTACGATATATTACTAGTTTGTATATTTTGGATCTTTCTGATTTTCTCATATAGGCATTCATAGCTATAGATTTTCCTATTAGAACCACCCTCATAGTGTTCCAGAGGTTCTGGTACCTTGTATCACTATTTTCATTTGATTCTAAGAATTTTAAAATTCCCCTCCTGATTTCTTCTATTACCCATTCATCATTCAAAAGTATATTGTTCAATCTTAATGTATTTAGTTTCTGTAGAATTTCGAGGGTATTTTTTTTCTAATTTTTTTCCATTCGCCAAAGTGTCCTTATGACCTAGATACAAGATAGATCAAAGAATTATATCAATTTTTTTAGTATTTAGTTAAGAGTTGCTTTGTGCCTTAAAAATATGGTCTATTTTGGAGAAGATTCCATGAGTGCTTAAGAAGAACATGACATGTATTCAAGTTGTTGTTGGATAAAATATTTTAAGAGATGTCTGTTAAGTACAGTTGATTTACAATATTTTTCAGGTTCAAAGAATCTTTACTGAGTTTATATCTCTATGACCTATCTATTACTGAGAGAGGTATGTTGAAATCAGCTAGTATTATTGTACTGGGTTCTATCGGAGTTTTTAATTCAAGTGTCATTTTTAATTCAATTACTGTTTTATGTAATTAGATGCACTAATATTTGGGGCATAAATATTTACTATCATTATATTTTCTTGTTAGATTATTCCCTTTACTAGTATGAAATGATATTTTTTGTCTCTTCTGATTAATTTTGCTTTGAAGTCTGCCTTATTTAAAACAAGCAGGAGTCACTATGCTTGTAGCACTTTGTCTTCCATCTCTGAGAATGTGTCTTCAGCATGGTCTGCTCTATTAGAGGGACTTTCAACTGAACATTTTATTGGATTTATTGTCCATTTCATTCCAAGATTTCTGTTTGGTTCTTTTTCAATATAGCCTGTCTCCTTATTGAATTTTTCAATCATATCCAGGAAAAATTTTCTGGATGTAGCAATCTTACTTGACAGTTATTTCCTTTCAGGACTTGAAGCACATCATTTCAAGCTCTCTGGCTTTTAGAGTTTGTGCTGAGAAATCAAAAGTAATTCTGATTGGCTTGCCTCTAAATATGACCTGATATTTTTCTCTTAAGCCTTTTAAAATTCTATTCTTGTTCCATATGTTAGGCATTTTAATTATGATGTGTTGTGAAGAGATTCTTGTTCAATCTTGTCTATTTGGGGTTTTGAATGCATTCTACATCTAGATTTCCATTCTCAAGATTTGGAAATTATTCTGTTACTATTTTCCTAAAGAAGTTATCCATTCCATTAGCTGGCATCTCACAACCATCTTCAATTTCAGTGATCCTTGAATTTGATCCCTTAAAGTTGTCCAAGAGTTCTTATATATTCTGTTCATGGTTACTTATTTTCTTTTCTTTAATACTATCCACAAGTTCAATGTTGAGCACTTTGTCTTCCATCTCTTCTTTTTTTCACCAACTAACAGCCAAGAACAAGCTATCTTGTTATCTTGGCTGTTAGTTGGTGAAAAAAAGAAAAAGGAGAGAAGAGAAACAGACACAAACTAAAACAGAAACAAACAAACCAAAATCCTAACCCTCAAAAGACATGGCAAGGAAATGCAAGGAAAAGTATCATTAAAAATGTTAAAAATGAAGAAACAAAAGAACGTGTAAGTATGTGTATACAAATATCCATGAACCAGTCAACACATCAAAAACACCACCGACAAAAAAATAAATAAAAGGAAAAAATTCTTAATGAAAAATAAAAGAATTGTCTTCATTAACATGGTCAAAACAGTCAATAAGAGTGAATGATCACTGCCTGTGCCCAACTGTCCTTCTTTCTATTTCTTCTTGGACTATTAAGGGGGTGGGTGGCTGGGGATTGTTAACCTTTTCCTTTTTTTTTTTCTTTTTTGTTGTGGTTGCTCACTGAGCTGCCAGCTCAAGTGGCCTAAAAGAAACCAATTGAGATAGCTCTCATCTTCCCTTCTTATCAGTATAAGGTAGGATAAAGTGGGAAGAGCCATTGGTGGCAGTTTGTTCACCCAGACCAGACTGATGCACTCCCAGAGTGGGGCTGTTGCATAGTTCTGTGAGGAGAATTCCAGTGGCTGGGGCTTAGGTCTAATCAGGCCTTAAGAGCTTTGGTGGGTGGTACCTGTTCTAGAGAGATTAAATCAACACACCCCAAGGGCCAGGCAGGTGCTGATCTCTGTTGGGAGTCTAGATCTCGGGAGCTTTCCAAGAATTCTATTCCCAGGGTAAGGGAGCCAGTTCTCTACACTCTTCTGCCCATGAAGACCACCTTCCCAGGATTAGTCCCTGAGTATGTTCATACCCACCTCATCAGTTTCCCAACCCTCTTTATCAGGTCACATGAGCCAACAGACTCACAGGGAAAGTTGTACTCCCTTTCACTTTTCTGACTTGAGACCCCTGGCTGCAATCTGCTCTGTGCCTATTTCACTCACTCTCTGCTAGGCATATCCCAGGCCACATGGTAGGTACTAGCTGGGACAGCATGGCAGTGCTTGCTACTACCTCCTGACTCCACAGCAGCAGCTGTGGTGTGGCCCCCTCAGGACAGCTCCCAGTTTAGCTCTGCACTTGCCAATTGAGAAATACACAGCATTTTCCAAACTCTGGTTCACTCTACAGCCCTTGGATCAGCTAAGTTCAGGCTGCTTTTCCAGTCTATAGGTTTGTCCGTGCCAAGTCTGTCCGGTGTGTTCTCTCGGTGTGTTACCCTTCCCCTTGGTGGTGAACAGTACCACTACTGCTACCCGGGCCACAGCGGGATTGGCTCCAAGGTCCTCTTTCTTGTTCTTTACTCAAAGCACTCAAATTCTTGAGTCTCTAAGACACGCTTACTGTCCAGTGTTGAGTTTTATTGAATTTTCTTTTTCACTTACCTGAGGAGCACTACTCCCACTACTTGAATTCCAAGCCATGGAGCCACTAGAAATGCAACCTTCTTCTAATCTACAATCTTGAATCTTGTATCTTCAAATATTCTCTTATTTAATTTTTTAAAGAAACCTTAGAAATATGTAGCATACCTATTAATAGCTTTATTTTCTTGGAGTTTTTCTTTTTTTTTATTTGTTCTTTTTAGATAGACATGTCAGTAGAGTGTATTTTGATATATTAAACATACATGGAATATAACTTATTCTAATCCAGATCCCATTCTTGTGGTTGTACATGATGTGGAGTTTCACGGGTGGTGTATTCATATGTGAACATAGGAAAATTATGTCTGATTCATTCTGTCTTACCTATTCCCATCTCCCCTTTCCTCCATGCCCCTTTGTCTACTCCACTGAACTTCTAATCTTCCCTCCCCCCCTTACTGTGTGTTAGCATCTGCATATCAGAGAGAACATTCAGCCTTTGGATTTCTGGAATTGGCTTATTTCACTTAGCATGATAGTCTCCAGATCCATCCATTTGCCAGCAAAAGTCATAAAGTCATTCTTCTTTATGGCTGAGTAATATTCCATTGTGTATATACATACCATGATTTCTTTATTCATTCATCCATTGAAAGGCATCTAGGTTGGTTCCATAGCTTAGCTATTATGAAAAGAAAACAACCCAGTCAGTTAATAGCTTTCTTTTGCAAAGGATAAGACAGACGTAGGGAGGTCAAGTGGTTTGACCAAACCAGAGCTCCGAGCCTCCCATCTTCTATCCACTCTCTTTCCATCCACCACATATTGCCTCTAAATAATGAGCCAGTCATCAGTCAAGGGGGGGAGGTGAGAGGGCAGGTAGCAGGTACTTCTTGGGAAAGGCCTTTGGGAGAAAAGAGTAAAGCAGTCTGCATTCTTACTCAGTAGGTTTCTTCCTCTCCTTGCAGGTCAAAGTATTTCCATGGAAAGAAGGTGAATGGAGAGATTGAGATCCGAGTGGAACAGGTAGGTGGGAGTGGAGTCCTTAGCACTACCACCCTGCTCTTTTCTAAGCTGGGGTCACTTCCAGGATCAACCTTGGTCCCATCTTTTGCAGCCAAAATGAACTCTGATTGCCAGAAAACTCTTGCCTTATACCTGAGAGTCTCATTAAATTCCAGAATTATTTGGTCCAGTAATTTCCAACTTGTTTTAGCAGCAGAACTTTTCTTCAAAGGAAATATAAAGTAGGAGCTCATTCAATAAATAGAGACAAGTTGAGCTGTTCTGATGTTGATGGGTATGGAGACCCCCAAAATATTTCTATCCCATTTACCCCAAGCTGTTCCCTATGGTCCTGGAGACATCCTTGGAACCACTTCCATAGGGTGTATAGTTTGGGAGGATAATGTGCTTGAATCCAGGTACTCTCACTTTCCAGGTTTGAACAGATGACTTCATTTCCTTGTGCCTCAATTTTTTATATTGTTGTTGAGAGTCAATTATTTAAAACCTTGAGAAAGAACAGAATTGAGACTACTCAGTCTCATTATTACCAGTTATCAAAATCCAGGTCCCTTGTTTCATATGGAAAGAAACACAGATGTACTCGAGACTACACAGGAAATCAGTGGCAGAATTAGGACTAGAAGGTGTGGTCCCTTAAGTCCGGATCAGGGGTTCCTCTCACTCATCAAGTGAAAACCTCCTTGCAGTGAGCGCTGTGCTGGCTCAGGACAGCATGTT
Organism: Geosciurus inauris; assembly: GCA_004024805.1. Lineage (NCBI taxonomy): Eukaryota > Metazoa > Chordata > Mammalia > Rodentia > Sciuridae > Geosciurus > Geosciurus inauris. The sequence goes on from PVHX01000272.1 coordinate 50,116, forward strand.
GGAGCCAGGGCTCTGGAGGCAGACTCTAGGTCTGAATCCCAGTGCCACCCCTAACCAACTGGGTAGCCTTGATCCAGCAACACTTAAGCTCTCTCCTGCTCTTTACCTGGACTCTTGGGGTGATAACAGCATCAACCTACGTTCATAGGGTTGCTGGGAGGGTCCAGTGAGTGAGTCCCTGAAGAGTGCCTGCCACACACTGGTGCTTCATAAATGCTTCTCTGCTTCCCCTTCCTCCTCCTCCTCCTAATTCTTCTTCCTTCTCCTCCTCTTCATCATCATCAAAGGCAAATAGTAAGCAAGAGAGATAAGGCACCTGGTATAAAATTAATTGGGAGAAGCACAATTTTTAAAAAACTGGGGCGGAGGTCATGACTTTTTCTCTCGCTGCACCTTTTGAGCTTTGTGTGGCAAAGGAAGAAAAAAGCCATCTGAGCACCAAATTGAATTGGCTTCGTAGCAAAGCACCTACTGTTTGAATTTCAATTTGATCCTGTGGCTTTCAAGTTGATCCAATGTCTACTGGTTTTCCTTCATGGCAAAAAAGAAAAAAAGCAGGTTATTTTTGTTCATTTTGCAAATATTTGTCAAATGTCTACCGTGCTAGCTAGCTCATGTAGGGAATGAGGATCAAATCAGGGACCCAGTCCCAAAAAGGCTTGTGGTCTAAGAGGAGAGGTGAGGAGAGTCTTCATGGAACGTCAGCACAGAAGGTCAGGGAAGGGAGCCCAGACTTGGTGCCCTGGGCAGCACAGGCCACTACCAACCAGGGGAGTTAGGCCTCCAGCAGAGAGTGCTATGGAAATGGATCGGAGAATGAACAGACCTCAACAAGGGAGATGGTCGCATGGAGACGAGGTGACATGGAGGCAGGGTAAGCAAAGGAGACCAGAAGTACAGGATGCCGAGTAGTGGGGCGTCCAGCTGGTTGACTCCCTTTTCTTTTGTACTGGGGATTGAACTCAGGAGCACTCAACAACTGAGTCCTATTTTGTATTTTATTTAGAGACAGTGTCCCTGAGTTGCTTAGTGCCTCACCATTGCTGAGGCTGGCTTTGAATTCATGATGCTCTTGCCTCAGTTTCCCAAGCCGCTGGGATTACAGGCATGTGCCATCACACCGGGCTCGGTTGGTTGATTCCTAAACAGGACTCACTGTCTTCATCTGACTTGCTCCTCCTCCCTAATTCCCTCTCTCAGTGAAGAGGGCCACCAGCTACCTTCCACCTTAGCCAGAAACCCGCACGGTTTCCTGGATACGTTTCCCCTCTTCCACCACTACACCCACTCACTTGCCAGATCCTGCTGACTCTGCATCCCATAATTCCCTAGAGCATTTAGTTCCCTCCATGCAGGGCCTTGCACATGCTAGACAAGCACTCTACCCCTCAGCTGCCTCTCAAGACCCTCATCTGAGCTTCTTAATCCACAGCCTTCCACATCCACTTTCTACCCATCTCTGAGTTATTTTTCATACAAAGACTAGAGTGATCTTTCTAAAAAAAACAAATTTGATCTCTAACAGTGTGGAAGTCCTTTGCTCAAGGACTCCTTCTCTGAGCCCTATCTTAATCAGGTAACCTGGTTCTTCCTTTGCATAACACCTCAAGTTTCCCTTCCTGGCTCTTACCTGAGTTTTGCACTAAGTTTCTAGGATGGATTGTTTGCATGAGGGTTGGAAGCTTGGCTATTTGGATCCCACTCTGTTAGTAGCACAAGGCTTGGCACAAATGAGAGCTAAAGGAAATATTTACAGAATGAATAACTGAGAGATTCCACAGATTCCAGGCTGCTGTCAGTTTCCAAGGGCGATAAGTCACTACACCTTAATCTTCCCTCAAAAATGTGGGTTTTCCCGTAAACCATCTGGTAAATGCTAAATTGCCAGCTGAGCTGACCCTTCTCATCCCTTTGTGGCAACCCCAGTGGTGTGTTTTAATACCCCTTTCATCTCAGCACTGCCTTTGGCCCAACTTTGTAGGCAGAAAATCTTTAAGGCGGAGCATCAGAGGGGATTGTCATGAGAATAACTCAGCCAGGGGCCCTGGGGACAGACACACAGCTGGTCTGTGAGGGCTAAAATCATGCTGGGAAACCTTGGCTAATTGAGTCATCCTCATTTCTGACCATGCCTCTCCATGGAAGCCAGAAGGTAAATTAGCCAGGAAACCAATTAGCAGATCATTTGGTCATTTTTCTCTGGAAGATATATTTTCCCAAGCCCATCTTAGAGCCTGAATGTCTTCCCTTTGCCCATCTGGATCAACGGGTGGGTCACATAAGTGACCCCCCCAGGAATCTCGCATGCATCTTCTAATATTTGGGAAATAGCTTAGGATGGAAACCACTGTTTAGTCTGAGCTGGCCTCGAATTTTGGGAGCCTGTCTCTCAACTAAGGGCCAAATTAACCAGATAATTGCACCGTCTGGGATTTGCTGGACAGAGTGAGAGAGTTAGTTGTGGTTGGCCTAGAGGAAGCCTCCACCCTTCTTTCCACCTTCTTCCCCTCAATTCAAAAACTGCTGGCCTGGCTCTTCCAGAGCCAGGAGTCAAGATGCCCTGGGGAGGCCTGTGGGGGTCAGTGCATCATTTTGCATTCTGTTACCCAGAATGCCCTGCTGGCTCTGTGGGGTCCTCACAGCAGTGTTCTAGGAGGGCTTGAGAGGATCAGGCCAGGGTGGTTGGCATGTCAAGCTCTCCTCTGTTTATATTTGAAGCAAAAATTTTTCTTCCCACAGGCCCAAGTCACCTCTCTGTGGGACTTAGAAATGAGGTTGATGAATGGATTAATATTAAGTAGACTTGCAGCCTGAGAGGTTAGTATACTAGGACATCACGGGATAGAGCCAGCAGAGCCTCTAGTGAAACAAAAACGTTTGAAGTTCCCATATTTGGTCTTTCCTCAGTGTTAATAAAGATACCAAAGCAGAAGGAACAATCACACCTTGCTTCAGCAGGTAAGAAGGAGGCTAGGCCAGCCATGGGAATACCAAGCTTGGAATCTTTGTTTTTGTGTGATATCGGAGTCAGGGTGAAGGTAAGTAGGTCTGTGTGGATCGCAATGAAAGCTGTTGGGACACCTGTCTATCTTCTGCTCTTTCTATACTTCCTCAACATAAATATCTTCCAAAAGTAAAGGTGATATTGTTCCCTTAAAATTTTAAACACTTTGGACCCTAAACACGTGGAGACTCTCTTCTCCAAAATGCTTGAGATCAGGAGTGTTTCAGATTTTTATTTTTTAATTTTTTTTTTCAGATTTTGGAATACTTCTTGGGATGGGACCTAAATCTAAACAGGAAATTCATTGGTTTTATGTACATCCTCATGCACACAGACAACTGTGTCTTGACTGCAGCCTATCGCATGAGGTCATACGTGGAATTTTCCCCTTGTGGTAACATATTCATAATCAGAAATTTTCGGATCCTGGAGCATTCTGGATTTTGGATTTTCAGATTGAGGATGCTCAACCTGTTTTCATATTTCTTCATAAAACTTTTAGCCTTCGATGCATAATTCTTTCTGGGACAACTTTTCTTAGAATAGACCTTAACTGTACACATTGACTAGAACGACCAGGTGATATCTCAAGAAACAGGTATCAGTAAGATAAAGAAATGGTGGTTGGCTATCAATTCAATTTTGTGGGTTGGTAACAGGTTGAACATTACCCTTAGCAGGGAATGATTACTTGATACGAAAGCACCTTGAATAATCTAATGAATTGCTAAAGGGCCTTGGCCTTGGCTTTTTTCTGTACTCCTTTTTGTGTAGGGGAAGGGTACCAGGGATTGAACTCAGGAGCACTCGACCGCTGAGCCACATCCCCAGCCCTATTTTGTGTTTTATGTAGAGACAGGGTCTCACTGAGTTGCTCAGTGCCTTGTCATTGCTGAGGCTGGCTTTGAACTCTTGATCCTCCTGTCTCAGCCTCCTGAGCTGCAGGAATTATGGACATGTGCCACTGCACCCAGCTTTTACTCCTTCTTAATCATAATTTACCAGTTATGTTTGCTGATGAGTTGAAGCAGAATGAGAGAACATGCCAGATTACATCTAGTATGATCAAATTGAATAAGGATATAATACAAGGTCCCATTCTAAAACTTACCTGCAAAAGACTAGGATTGAAGAGACTCAACATATTAAAATCAAATGAGAAGAAAAAAAAAGACTTAAAACCTGAGTTGAACACAGATTAATATTTGTGGGAGGAAATATGGCATGAAGGTTAAGATTGTGACATCAGAGTAAAACAGACTGGAGATGGAATCTCAGCTCTAGCATCTTTTGATGGTGTTGATCTACTTATAACATCTCCCAGTAGCAATTTCTTGATTGGGAAAAAGGAAATAACAATTTCTATCCCCTGAAGATACCGTGTGGATTAAATGAGTTGATGTCATATATTTAGCACAGTTTCTGTCGCATATGCTAGATGCCCAATAAACTATAGTTATGGTTTTTCGCCCCAAACTGTGCTATTTCAGGCTGTGTTACCTGCATGCAGCATTACAATGCAGAAATTTGATGTCCCCTATGCTCCTCTCCCGCCACCAAATGCATGCAATGTCTAGTCAGAGTCTAGCGAGAGATCTGGTTGTAGTGTCAGATTGTGAAGAGAAAATAGCAACCCAGGATGCCTCCTGAAGAAAAGGGCATAAGAGGAGAACCGGGCCCACTAGACAAGAGGATCATGTCAAGGAACTGGAGATGTTTTGCGCAGAGGAAGAGAGGCTTCTGACGGGCCCCTGTCTACGAATGCCTACCACTTGAACCAGTGGTTGGTAAAGTAATAGCTACCAAGTATTGAGTTCTTACAAGGTAAAGCTAAATGCTTTTCATTGTTGAAGTTGGCGTTATTATCACCTTCATCTTACGGAAACTGAGCTCAGAGCATCAGTGACTTCCCACAGTTACCCAACCAAGAAATAGCAGGGGTCGGGTTTGAGCCCAGTTAGCTGAACTTTGCTGCATTTTTCTGCCAGCATTGCTGATATCAAGAACCATAACCAACGTGTACTGGTTCAAGCACTTTCCACACATAAACTTGTCTCAATCTCACGACAAAGCATGAAGATGAGTACTTCAATGGAATCCATTTGGCAGATGAAGAAAATGGGGCTCAAAAAGGTTAGACAATCGGCAGAGATGAGTGATAGAGTAGAAATTTTAATGCTAGATTGTTTCACTGGGGTTGAGTTCAGGCTAATGATTCAATCCTAGAGGAATTGGCACATCCACCACTCAGTTGTGCCAGGGCAGGGATAGGTTGGAAAGACCAAAGAATGTGCCAGGGACAGTGTGTGAGACATAGTATTTATTGGGGAAAGCTCAGGGACTGTTGCAAGAAGAGTTCAGCGGTGACAGGCTGAGCAGAGAACACCTCTGTCCCTCAAGGTGCTTCTTCAAGCACAGCCTCTGTCCCTCACAGTATTTTGTCCAGTGGCAGCTGGCTGGACAAGGGGCATATATCCTTCTCACAGGGCCCTCCATTCCACCCCAGTCCTCACTCAGAGAAGGGTCCTATATGTCAGGCTGCAGAAGCAGTGACCTCTTCAGCATTAGTTTTCTCAGTTTGTTTGCCTGACCAGCAGCATCCCCAGGAGCAACTGTCCTGTGTATGTGCAAGAAAGTCACCTTCTACAGATAATACTCACTTGCCCTACTTGCCTCACTTGTGTGCATAGGGAAAGCCACGTCCTTCAGGATAATATGTATCTGGACTTCCTGGCCCAGGTTAGCTCCTATTGCTCGCTTAACTTGGCTAGGTTTTTTTTGGAAACAGAAAAAGGGACATTCAGGGACATGGTGTTTTGCTGTCTCCCTTTTCTTTAGGAGTGATACAAAGATGAATTTCAGCTTGGTATAAACACAAACTATTGAACAGAGCTTATTAATGCTGAATGGGACATTCCTGTGGCCTTGGTAGGTAGGGAGTCTCCTGTGCTGGAAATACTCCGGCAGATACCAGATGGCTAATTCAGGGAATATTTCACAGGAAATTCATTACCTAATAAGATTTTTTTTTAAAAGTTATTAATTTTTCTTTTATTTATTTTGGGGAGTAAAAGTAACAAATTCCAAGAATTAAAAATGGAAGAGGTGCAATGTGGTATTTGGAGACAAGTCTCCCGGCAACCCTGCCTTCACCAATCTGGTTCTCTTCGGTGTAGCTAACCCTTGGCTCTGGTTTCTCAGGCAGTTTTCTAAAGAGGTTTCCAATGCAATGTTCAAATGCACGTGTATACATTTCGTAAAGGGTAACTGGTCAGAAAAACGTGAGCCATTCTAGGTATTTTGGAGGAGGATTTAATAAGGATTGATTGATTACAAATGGATCCAAAGGGGAAGTCATAGTACCCAGAGCCACAGAGGTCCCCCGTCAGTCGTCACTGATGTCACTGGGGCCACTAGAGAACTCTGAGCCTGCCCTCCCATGATGCCACAGGACTTCCACCAGCTCCTCTATCTGCTGTTGCTGTTGGGGAAGCTTCTGTGGCTACTAACAGCAGCAGAAGGCTTGGGGCCTTCTCCCTAACTCAGTTGCTACATGAACACCTCCCCTTGGTAGGAAGGAACAGGAGCCATGTGGCCAAAGAAGCTGAGAAGTATAGATTTGGGGATGTCAGTTTCTGTAGTGTAAGAGAAAATCAAAAAGGACAGACATAGGCCTGTAGGAAGATGACAGTGACTGGCACCGCCCACCCCCTTGGCCTCTCAACATCCACACATGCTCTCCTGCTTATCCATACTCATTGAAACCCTGACGTTTCACTTATTGCATCCTGGAGTTTGATCCAAGAGAGCACATGCAGAGACCTCATTCTTGTTCATGAGTGCCTAGGTTTCTTTCATATCATAATTTGTTTTCTATAATTTTACTGTTGTAGAAAATGCAAAACCTATCCAAATATTTGTTAGTATATCTGTAGGATTCCTTCCTAGAAATGGAACAGCTCATTCCAAAAGCAGTGCATGTCGTGATGCTATGGTGTACTTTAGGAATAAAGGACCCTTCCACCCCCCAGTTGCTGGAAGTGCTCCCAGAAGACAGACCTCAGCCATCACCCTGGAAGTGCTTCAGGTGAAGAGCCACTGCTTTGCCCAAGGCCACATCTCTTTCTTGGAGAAAGTTCTATCTAATGATACACTTCACCCCCATTTGAGACAACCCTAAAAGGCCATGGCATCTCCAGAGGTCTTGGTGGAGTTGACAGAGATCTCTGCTGGGACCTTGGTGTGGCCAGGTTGCTCCCCATGCAGTCCTGCTCCCTTCCTTTCCTCCATCTTCCAGGGATGCTGATTCCCAGAGCACTTCCTAATAAACTTCCCAAGCCAATATCCACCTCAGAGTCTGCATCTCGGGGAACACGACCTTCAAGAGCACATTTATAATTTTGATAGTTTTGATGCTGGCAAACTCCCTTCCATCGAGATTGCATAGATGATCTATAACACTCTTCAGGTCTGGATTTCTGGGACTCTACATGACCCATAGATTCTGGGGTCCATCCTGTGTAGAATGCTCTCTTGGTTCCAGGCCAGACATTGATGCTGAACTCTCAAGTGCTCCATAATTTGATCTTCCTGTTTGACCTCCTTGTGTTTTGAAATTCACCAGAGCTTGGCGTTTCTGTGCAGGGCTGAGTCCGGCAGAATTCTACCGCTCTGATCAGTAAGCCTTGTTTTGTTAACACAATCCTGCAAGATTTATTTGTTTGGCTTTGGCTTACCCTGACCTCAGACATTCTGTTTTGTGTTATTTTTAAAAGCGTGCAGGTCTCCATGGAGGTCTTTTTCTTTTCAAATCTAAGAACCAGCTGGACGAATTAAAAAAAAAAAAGACAGGTGGGATCCTACGACATACGAGCTGAACCATACATAACTCATCGGAAGAGCAAGCACTTCCCTCCTGAGCCATGGCCTTGTTTAATGGGGGTATATCAGCTTCCTAGACCTACCTTAAGCCCACCACTGGAGAAGACTATAGAGATTAGAGAAGCAATAATAATGGTGGTGTTAGCAAGCTTTTATTGAACATTTACATACCATGTGCCCTGTTAATTTCTTCCTGAGCAATAACTCATTTAATCTCCATGGAATGCCTGTTGCTGAGGAAACTGAGGCTTGCAGAGTTTAACTAAATTTCTTAGGCATGATCACATGGCTAGTAAGAATATAATGAAGCTAGGATTTGAACCTAGGTCCAGCTTAACCAAAGTAGATATTAAACAAAGTAGATCTATCAGAATAGCTGTTGTTTTTGAATTTGTCTTCAGAAAACTTGTTTTTGCTTTTCTCCTCTTGGCTCGGGTTCCTGGAATACAAATCCCACAACCCCCTCCTATCTCACCATGCTGTTTTGATCTACTGGATAAATTACAAATTCATATGTGATGTTCTCCTAGGAAAAAAACTCCTCTTTTCCTGATCAACTCTGATGGCTCTTATTTATCACTTGATATTTCTGGCTTAGTGCTGCAGTTCCTCTGTTAACAATCGTGTTTGTTCTTTGTTTTCCCCAACGGTTGTGTTCACTCTTGTCTTTAAGCATAGCTACATGTCTCCAACCTGTATGAATAGTATATCTCATGCTCTAGAGCCAGATGGGCTGACTTTGAATTCCTGAGTGACCTTGAGGAAGTAATTTAACTTCTTTGTGCCTCAGTTTCTTCATACACTAAGCAATAACAATAAGTAACTAGAGAGCTGTGAGATTGTTACTGTTATGGTTTGATCTTGAATGTCCCCAAGGGCTCAGGAGTTGAAGACTTGGTCCGCAGTGCCTCCGTGTCCACAGGTGGGGCATGTGAGGGGTGATTAGATCAGGAAGGAAAGCTGGTCTCATCAGTGGATTAATCCATCAGTAGACTCATGATTTGATGACATTATTTGGAGGTGGTGGAAACTTGAGGAGGTGGGGCCTAGCTGGAGGAAGTGGTCCCTGGGATCCTGTCCCACCCCTCCCTTGCTCTCCTCTCTCTCTCTTGTCCCCTCTCCCTCCCTCCTGCTCACATGCTCTGCCACACCCTCCATCAGGGCAGTCTGCCCCATATAGGCCCAGAGCAATGGAGCTGCCTGACCTTGGACTGAAACTATGAGCCAAAATGAATCTTTCCTCCTTTAAGTTGCTTTTCTCAAAGAAGAGATCCAGCCAGGGAGGGCCAGAGGAACACTAGGACCAGGGCTGAACAAACCCCAGGATCCTAAATGCAGTGAGGCCACATTGTCAGGTGGCTGATCCTTCCAGCCCCTGTGTCTTCTCTTCTAGAGGAGACGAGAAGCCAGCGTCCTGGTTGAGCTGTACCACTTGTGAGCCCCTGAGCTGGATCTTGAAGGATTCATCTGGAAGTGTGGGAAGGCTGCCCCAGGAGGATGAGGTTTAGCACAGGCATTATTTTCTGTGAAGCAAGAAGGATGGAATTCAAAGGGAGTCCATTCACATCAGGAAGCCCAGCTCTGTGGTTCTTGGCCTCTGGAGACTGTTCGGTAGTTTCCCTTCCCTTACTGTGTCCCTCTTCATCAGCACCTGCCCTGCCTCAGCCCCGCATCACTGGACCATAGATAAATGAGACCCTAGTAGAAATTCTATAGGCACTTGAGGGAGATCACAACAAGCCCAGGAGCTCCTTGAGGGATGTGTCATGAAAAGATAAACAGAACTTGTCTTATCTAAACCTGATGGTTGCTTCAAGAGACACTTACTGAGCACCTGCTCTGTCCTTGATCTTAATGACAGAGCCCTTCAACCCTGGAGAGTCCTTCAGCTGGGGACTATAACACGTCATGGTGAGCACTGTCCTAGGGATCTGTCCATCTTGGGCTGTTCTAGGGAAGGCTTCAGAGAGCAGCAGATGCCCAGTTGGGGTTTGAGGAAGAGAACTGGGGGAGTGTCGACGGGCAGACGTGCACATCAGGCCTTCTAGCTAAACAACACGGTTTAAATCTCAGTTTGCCACAGATGGGGCAAAGATTAGCCTAGGTAGTGCAGGAGAAGGGATGGTAGGGGAAGAAGCAGGAAAACGAGATAGAGAACAGTCTGTCCAGGGTGAGCTTTGTGGGCAAGGAGTGCAACTAGCAATTGTGTTCTGGTGGCAATGGCACAGGAGGACATTCCTGGACATTCAAGTCTGGGAGTGATGGAACTATGTATTCACTTCAGAACGCAGGTGCCCATAGGGGGCTTGGAAGGTGGACTGCGTTGGCAGTGGTGGCATGAGACGAGGCAGAGACCCTGACCCTCGAATATTGTGCTCGGGAAGGAGGTTCATGGAAAAGACCCTGCAACTGTCCAGTGAATGCACGTGGGTGTGGGGCCTTGCCATGGTGTCTCCAGCCATCCCGGCTCCATTCTCATCCCTGCAGTTGGTATTTGAGAATGCAGGAGAAGAGCTAACCTGAGGCCTCAAACTCACGTGACCGCTCAAGCTAGCATCCCAGGAAAGCAAGCCACTGCCTGTCTCACTGTGTCCGTCACTCCATTCCGCCTGTTGCCCTAAGCCATTCCATGCTCTGCCTCCCAGCTTCTCCTAACCTGTGCCATCTCTGGCCTTGACATGCCTCCTTGTGCTCCCGGGATCTCTCTCCTAGCCCCCTGCCCTTCCTATACGACCCACCGCAGCCACAGCCACTTGGCCCTTCAGCATCAGTGTGGCCATTCTGCATTTCCCTTGTCTCTACCACTTGGGGTCTGGCCCGCTCCCTGATGAGAGGAGTCCCTGCTGGGCTCTCCCAGCCCTGCCAGCAGCCCCAGCCAGGATGTGCTTGCATACTGGGCTTGGGCCTTTGCATTTCAGTAGGAACCCAGGGTTATTAATTAACCCAGGGTGGACCCTATTATAAAACACCCCAGAAAACTGGAAGGAACCTGAAGAGACTTCTCAACTCACAGCAGGAACGCTGCCTTCTAATTGACTTGGATGACTTCACTGCAAAACTCTGTCTGGCTGTTATGCTAAACTGAAAACTAATCTATTAGGTTGTCTAAGGAATCTCCCAGGCCGCCCTGAGCTGTCTCCTGAGGAGGGGGTGGGGCTGATGCATAACAGGCCTTATGCACTGCAATTTTCCTTTGGCTCACACCCAGTCTGGCCACATATTCTAGTCCCTTGAGAAGAAAGGGGCAGCTGATATCCAAGAATGAGTTAGTAAGTCCTACATGGCCTACCTTTAACATTCGGAAGCTTCTTTCTCTATGGCACAACTTACTTTGGAGTAGAATTCTCCACAAACCCCTTTCTGGGGGAGCTTAGACAGTGATATAATGGAGTGTCTACAGATGGTGGTGTGTAGAGGACAGCTGTACAGCCTGGGCCCCAGAGAGATTTACGACAATAGTCAGCATCCAATCCATGCTTACCGAGTGCCAGGCACACACTGAGCACTTCAGATGGATGGGTTTATTTGTGAGTAAGTTCTCCCATTCTCCAGATGGGGAGAGTAATGCTTGTCCAAGTCCACACCACAAATGAGTGGCAAAGCCTGAATTCTCAATCAGCTCAACTCCAGAGTCTGTGTGGATCATTGCTCACCTTTATGCTGTCTTATCTGGAAGGCGTCTTATCTAGGGAAGACTTGGTGACATATACTCATGTATAAAGTGCTGGCTTGTGCATCAGACTTGATCATGGGGCTCAAGCTGGAAAGGCAGGGTCCTGTGGGAGCTAAGTACCTCTCACTGTGTCACAGTAAGCTTACTTTGAAATTACTAGTTTGCCTGCCCGTCACTCCCTGTAGATGCTGAGCTCATTGGGAACAGGGGTGGTATCTTTATCTATCCTACAGAAGTTAACTGAGTGCCCACTATGTGCTAGGTGACAGAGCTACAATGGTAATTAAAGACAGATGTAGTTTCTACCTGATACAGCTTAAAGCCGAATGGGGAAGACAGGTATCAATCCCATTCTCTCTCTTACACACACACACACACACATTCTGTGATGTTAGCATGTGGTGGCAGGCTGGCAGGGACATTCATTCAGATACATAATCCATGCTCCAGAAACCAAGAACCCAGGTACATAATCTGTGCTCAATAAATCTCTCTCAAACTTATCCGAAATAGCAAAAAAAAAAAAAAAAAAAAAAAAGAAGAAGCCATGGAGAAGAGATTTGGTGTCCTATGAGAACTGAGACCACCCAAATGGCCTCTTGCATGACAGAGGATAGGTGAAGCCCTAGTCCAAGAGGAGCTTGCCCTGCAGGTGCGGCAGTGTTTGACTGGACACAACCTGGGCTATTTATCTGGATACCTTCATTTAATGTTCACTTCTATCCTACAAAGTAAAAATGGATGGAACTGAGATTGGAGAGATGAAGTGTCAGCTTTCCAAGTAGAGGTGAGATGTGGGCACCACTGACCCCTGCATCCCTCTCCCCACACTGGGTCTCCTCCGGCTGCAGCTCCTTGCCAAGGTCGTGCTGCTGGTTACAGTGGAGCCCACCCAGCACCCCCTGGTCTCCTGCCAAGCGTGGCCTTGGGAATTCTAAGGGGAAGAACTTGGCAGGGATCACAGAGCAGCACTGGGCTGGAAATGAAGCCGGGTCCATCATGGGACACCAGGGGTGGCATTCGAGGGTCCTGAAAACATCTTGAAGGAGGAAAAACTAACTCTGTGGGTCAGATCCAAGATCTTCGTTGCTTCATGCTTCGTGTGTATTGCTGAGTTTTGTCCTCCCTCAGATGGCCCTGGAGAAGCCATCGAGGCACAAAGAGTTGAAATGGGTCACTTCCTAGGGGCAGAACTGGATCATAATCTATGTCCACAAGGTTCAAAAGCTGTAACACCACCCTCACCCTGTTCACCTATTGCCCAGCTGGACTTAAAAAACAGAACTTGCTTTTTCTGGCCTAAAGCACTTTTTCAGATTGATTTTCTAAGGTACAAAAGTCAGCCTCTCAGAATTTCCTGCCCTCCTTTGGTTTGGTTGCTGGAACCTTCTTTCCTCCCTGAGCAACAACCTGAGTTTCCTCTCGTGCACTTGGGGGCCTGTTTAAAATGGAACTACACCAGTGACCTCCCACCCACTGCACCCCAGGGCCCACCTTCTGTCCAGACAGGGAGGAGACGGCCAGTCCTGCCCCTCTGGGGCTGCCAAGAAAAGCAAGGGAAGCAGAAAGGTTGAACCTCCCCTGGCTGGGCCAGCCAAGTGCCAGGAACCCCAAACTTTGCACTCATTGGACAGAACTGGATTTTGATTACTTGTCTTAATTTGCTTATTCTTTACAATTGCTTTGGTCTCTCTCTGGCTGCCTCTGCTCTCCGTGGTCCAGGCTCCTCAATGTCTATGGGCTGAAGGCCAAAGTCTTTAGGCAGCACAAGCCCCTTCCTAACCTGGCACAGCTGAGCTTTCTCACTCTCTCTTTTCCTCTCTCTGCTTAGTGGTCCCCGTGGGTGACTTTGGAGGGGCCAAATAATTCATTTACAAGGTTCCACATTTACCATAGCTTTCCTGCCAGTTCTGCATCTCTGGGTCCAAAAATGTTATCTGTATGCAATGCGTATCTGTACATCTGACCATCCCCTCATCCATCCACCTACCCAGCCAGTCGACCATGCATTTATCTCATTATCCATCCCCTAGACCTAACTCCCCATCCCTCTGTTTTGTGGTCTCTGATCAGTTCAGAATTAGGTTTGCTTTTCTTTAAAAGCCTTTATGAAACTTAGTATTTCACAATACAAATAGTCAAGATAACAATAATAATTCCTATGTATTAAGCAGTACATTTATATGTACACTATATATATATATATATATATATATACACACATTAAATATACAGCCCGCCCCCCACATACCCACATATATAGCAAAGAACAGAGAGAGGGGGTAGGGATGAGATACTCGGCCAAGATTTTACTATGTATAACCCAATTTTACCCTCCCAGTAGCCTTGTGAGCTGTCTGTTGCCACTGGAGGTGAGGTCCTCAATGTGGCTTATAAGTGACAGAGGCAGAATTTGAACTTTTTGTCTGGCTCCCAAGCAGCTTTGCTCTCTGCAACTCAACTCTCCTAACTCACCCCTCATCCTTGGGATACTCATTTTCTACTAAAAGATTTCTTTTAGTCCTTACCTGAACTGCCCTCTCCATATATTTAATGGGGAATTACATTACAATTCTGAAAGTGAGCAGGATCATTCTCATTAGTTCTTATTACTACTCTATAGTATTATGGTATTTTATTGGTGTGAAGGGAAATTTTTATTTCCAGTAAAGAGGAGACATCTTTCAAGGGCAGGACTGGACCCTCAGATGAGATGGACAAGCAATAAAATCCTCTGCTTCCTTTTCTTACCTACAGGGCTTGGAGGAAGTGGCTGAGGTTCTGAGCATCCTTTTCTTTATTCACAAAATGGAGACAGTAAATGCAGCTGTGTTCAGCGTATGGTCAAAACTGGGTTCATTTTCGTGAAATCCAAGGGGGCTCCGGATCTAGGTCTTGTCTGTAAAAGGAGTTCCTGGTGAATACATGGGATGGCACCACCCCACGTCCTGGCCAGACAGGGAAGGCACGGTTCCCAACTGAGCAGAGGGGCAGCTCGCTATCTCCCTCCCTGCAGCCACCAGAGCTGGCAGCGAGATGAAACCTGCTGGCTGACCCCAAGGGAGCGTTCAGTTTTCCCATGCTCTGGCCCTGACCCAAGTCTGCTGGAAGAGGATGGCAGGTCATGGACAAGGTGTCGAGGTCCTTGGTTGGCAGATAAGGGATAGGAATGGAACCAAGCTGACCAGCAGCCATCCAGCTCTCTTCTAGCCTGGATTGTCTGCCAGAGCACTTGGCTTCTGGCTGTGCTTTCCGGGCCCTGATGTTCAGAGGGATCTGAGTGCCTGTTAAATGTATTTGGGAGGTTGAAGAGAGACAGAGGGAGACTGGGAGGAAGGAGATAGACTGAGCTCAGCTCATGTCTTTCTGTGTCCGTAGTTTCTAACCAGGGGTGATTTTGCCTCCCACGGGACATATTCTGCAATGTCTGCACACATTTCTGGTTGTCACAACCTGGGAGCATACTAACATCTATAGGCAGTGCTAGGGGTGCTCCAAAACATCCTTCAATGCACAGGACAGCCCCAAAATAGTATTTTCCCACTCAAAATGTCAATAGTGACAGGACTGAGAAATCCTGTCCCAACTGAACTGCTCAAAGGCCACACCTTCTGTGGAGGAGTCCTGTGGGACCCTAAAGACAGGAGATGGGAATCCAGTTTATGGTGTTATGGGCTTCGCTCTCAAAAAAAAAAAACAAAAAAAAAGAAAACACCACCTTTATTGTCTCTTGCAAACTCTGTCAGAAGCCTCAGGACAGAGATAGGGAAGGGACCTTCTCCTCTATCTTTACAGGAAAAGCCACTGAGACAGAAGTTTCTGTGATTTCTCCCAAGAGAAATTTCTCCCAAGAGAAACTTCCTAGCCATGGGGCTAGGAAGTTCCAGAGGTGAGTTGAAGCCTGAGTCTGTCCTCTGGGACACCTCTGTACTCTGTGTCACTGTACCCAGGAGCCAGCAGAAACCCAGGGCCCATCAAAATCCTGTGGGACATGGGAGTGGGCCACAGCCTGTTGTTTTAAAGGTACCAGGATTTGTGCATAAAATACTCAGATACATAAATGACCATCATGAAGGAGACGTTCTTATTACTCATGGTCCCCCAAAAGCGAGAAGTACAACATGCCACAGAGGGCAGGAGTCACAGGGGCCTGTGCAAGGCTTGTCAGGAGCAGAGGGAGCCCTTAACGTGGCATTGTGGAAGGATCAAACGAGGCTGGGTGAACAGGCTCAGGTTGATGAGTGTGGTTGGTTGATTGCAGCTATGTGGGGGAGTGAGCACTGGTTCCTCTCACCTGGTAGCTGGCCCTGGGATGTCAGGGAAGGTGAAGTGTGAGAGCGAGAGGAAGCAGGTAGTGTGGGCACTGGATTGACTGGTTGACACTTGGAAGGTGCCCTCCAGGCCAGCTGCTTGGTCCATCAGGATTTAGCCCCCTAGGAAGGGCAGTCCTTCTAGGTCCAGCAAGGCCCCAGGTGTCTTAGCATCTGAACACAGAATATAAAATGTGTAGTTAAGATGCTCGTCCAGGCTGGGTGTGGTGGTAATCCCAACAGCTCGGGAGGCTGAGACAGGAGGATCACAAATTTAAAGCCAGCCTCAGCAACAGCAAGGCGCTGTGAGAACCTGTCTCCACATAAAACACAACTCAGTGAGAACCTGTCTCCACATAAAACACAAAATAGGGCTGGGGATGTGGCTCAGTGGTCAAGTAACCCTGAGTTCAATCCCCAGTACTCAAAAAAAAAACCAAAAAAAAAAAAAAAAATGCCAGAGCCTCACCACACACCTTCTTAGCAGTCTTTCAAAAGAGAACTGCTTGGCTTTCAATTCAATCTTCTGTAAAACCCAATATTTAAGCAGATTAAAAAGTGAAAATCACTGCTGTATTGGAGGTGTAGCTGGAAGGTCTTGAACCCACTGAGCCTCCAACAATGGGGTCTGTCACCTCTAAGTCATGCAATCCTACAAAATAGATTTAATCTCATTGTGTCTTAGTGCCCACATCCAAAATGGGAATAGGACTTGCTTCGCAGAATCCATGTGAGGACTGAGTGAATACAGGCAAAGACTTTACAGCAGTATTTGGCACATAGTAAATGCTAAACAAGTTATAAATATTAACCCTAATATAAGTATATGATACTAAGTTGTTAATGGAGTAGGATTCTATGGCCCCTGGAACTGCTAGTGGAGGTCATGCCACTGCTACTTCTACTTGATTAGTCGAGTTCTCGATAGTAGCACAATTTTTCTTTCTGTTCCCCAAAGATACAACCACCTCCACTTCAGTTGTTTCTGCTTCTCCTACTGTTGTTCCACCTGGGAGAGCCATAGCCACCACCATCACTGGGCATTGTCACCAAGTGAGGATCAGGTCACCCGGATCCTTTAGAGTCCAAGTAATTGTGAAACAGAAAGTGACACTAACGGTCACTGTTGGGCCACCGCTCATACGCTCATCCTGTACCTCTTATGTCCTGTGGGCATTTCCCTGGCTCTAGGTTTAGGGGAAGTGATTTATGAAGTTCTCAGATGTGTGAGGTTGCTGTGGATGAGGTTGTGGAAGGGATTCCACATTTAGGAGGCCTTTCCTCTGAGCCTGCAAGGTCGGAGAAGCTCCATGAGAGCTGTTTGTGGCCACTGAACTTGTGAGAGCTGCTGTGAACCATGTCATGGGCTCAGTGGGGCAGAGGGCCTGCCTGCTCCCCGGGACATGGGCAGAAACTCCTCCTTGCTTCTCAAAACAAGACACATTGACCACAGGTGGGTCCTGACACCGTCCTTTCCAGTCCCTTTAGGGGATTAGGTTGAGGTGGGTGCCAAGCCTTATCTGGGTCATGCTGTCCTGGAACTACTGTGGCCTCTTGGGGTAAAATGAGCATCTGGAAAGAAAAGGAACTGAGCCTTTGGAAACAGAATCCCTCCCGTGGGAAAAGGATTCAAGGAAACAACCTATTCGCAAGGAGGAAAGTGGCCCTGAGCCCCTTTCCTGAGCCTCACTTAATCTGGAGCTGTGTCACAGTGGACTTGGGAGGGGTGACCAGTTCAAACAGAGCTGCCTTAAGTGCTCTGAGCAGAAGCCTTCAGGGACTTGCAAATCAACCTGGAAAAGAGAAATGAGCTATGTCTTGTCTCAGAACTCCCAACGCTTGCTCCAAAATAAACATATAAGCTATGCTGGCGAGGAAAACATGGGGCTTTTTCTTCATTTCAGAAACTCCATGTGTGCATTATTTTAAATAGGCGCCAGCACATGAGGCCCTTTTAACAAGATTGAAAACAGATGGGGCCTGAGGCTGTTCGGTAGCTCTCAGAACTAACACGGGAAGTGCTAAGCCATCCCGGGGCCAGGCGATGTTCATTTGCTTGCTGAAGCCCAGGTCCAGCCAGGCAGCTCATTCCCAGAGAGCATGAGTCTGCTTCCTGCGTCAGGTGTGCGAGCCAGGGGAAGGAAATATCTCCTTTCAAGGCATGGGGGGGAGGCATAGAGGGTCGGGCTAGTCTTGGGGCCCTGACGCTGCAGGAGTTGGAATGTGAGGTTTAACTTCCTTGTCTTAAAGCAGAGTGTGACCCTGCACCTCTCATTTCTCATCAAAGGCTGCCAGTCCTTTCCATGTCTGAGAGGCACTCCATGCTTAGACTTCTCTGAACTGTTACTGGCCCTGTCTTCCTGGCTCGCTCTGACCCAGCTACTCTGGCCTTCTTGCTGGTCAAAAACCAGAAAATGACATGTTGGTGATAATTTAGAGCCCCTGGGACACTTGTGCTTTGCTGGTGGGAATGACAAATGGAGCATCCATGTGGAAAATAGCATGGTGGGTCCTCCAAGAGCTAAACATGGGATTACTATCTGATCCAGCAATTTTAACTTCTGGGTATATACTCAAAAGAGTTGAAAACTAGGACCGAAGCAGATATTTGCACACCCATGTTCATAACAGCATGATTCACAATAGCCCAAAGCTAGAAACAGCCCAAATATCCATCAACAGATGACTGAATGAGCAAAGTGCAGGATGTCCACACCAAGAAATATCACTCAGTTTTTAAAAAGAAGGAAAGTCTGACACAACATAAATGAACCTTGAAAATATTCTGCTAATAAGCCAGATACAAATGAACAAATATTATTTGATTTAAGATGTATGAGGTACTTAATAGAGGTACTAAGTAGGACCTAGTAGTCAAGGTACTTAGTAGGACCTAGTAGTCAAGGTACTTAGTAGAACCTTAATAGTCAAATCCACCAGGACACAAAATAGAAGTTACAAGGGCTGGAGGGAGGGAGGAAAGAGGACAAATTATTGTTTAAGGGATACAGTGTTTGTGTTGGGGATGACAAGAATGTTCTAGAGATGGATTGTGGTGATGGTTGCACAACAACGTGAATGTACTTAATGTCACTACCTTGTGCATTTAAAATAATAAATTTTATGTTCTGTATATTTTTCTACAATGGAAGAAAAGTAAACACACCCCACCTTAGAGTCTTGAATCTTTTTCCTTTGCCTGGAAGCTTCTTCCCCCAGTATCATACAACTTATGCCTTCTCTGTGTCCAAGTTCTTTGCTCAAATGTCACCACCTTAGAAATGCACGGCCAGCTCCTCTGCACACTTCTTGGTCACTCTTGGTCACCAACCTGTCTTCACAGCACTTGGCACCTGGAATACTAACCTTGCTGGCCTTTCAAAAGCATCCAGCAACAGGGTCATCATGTCTGGGTTCAAACCTGGCCACGTCTCCAGAGGCTCCAGTGGTAGGAAGTGACAGGTCCTTTTCTAGAACTGACCCCTGATTATAAAGATTGAGTCAAATGGAGGGTAGATGGGACACGGCAGGACAGTAGATCTGGAACCAGAAGACGAGGTCTACCCTCTGGAGGAAAAGGAGGAGAATGCTGAAAACGGCCTTAGGTCTTTAAAATGAAATATAATAAGTAAAAATTTAAAAATTAAAGGACAGAGCCTTCGGATTTCCCAGGGCTTTGAAAGATGAAATGTTCTTGTCATCACATTAGAACTAGCAATTCTCAACTTGGAAAAAAATACCTACAGAAATTTCATCACATCAGCCCACTGGAGCTCCTTCCGTCACTTCCCCAACTGGTCCATGGGGCCTGGTCCACACGGTCCAGCACCAGGCAGGCCCTCCACCCAGGACTCCAGCCACGCTTCATTCTTGCAGTCTCTGCCCCCCTGCAAGGCTACTGAGTGGTACTGCCAAACACCGGACTTTGCTTTCCCACCCAGTCTCTAAGCACCCCAACCCATCCATCAGGAGAGCAGCAGGGAGACTTCCCACACACTCTCCTGAACACTCAGCAGATGCTTAAACCCATGGCACCTAGCTTGGCCATGAGCACATGTCAAGGGAACATTATTTGCCATTTCTTGTTGCTGAGCTATGATTTTGTTTTTTTGGTTTTTTGGGTTTTTTGGTACCAAGAATTGAACTCAGGGGCACTCGACCACTGAGCCACACCCCCAGCCCTATTTTGTGTTTTATGTAGAGACGGGGTCTCACTGAGTTGCTTAGCACCTCGCCATTGCTGAGGCTGGCTTTGAACTCACGATCCTCCTGTCTCAGCCTCCCTAAGTGCTGGGATTACAGGCTTGCGCCACCGCACCCGGCTGAGCTATGGTCTTAAAATCATTGAACATTTTCCCTGCAGTTGTGCAGGCAGCAAATATTCATTGCAAGTGGCAAGATTCATTCCTAAATCTCACAACCTTATAGGAGCCCGGAAGACAGGGGGAAAATGAGGCCACAGTGGTCTCCTCATTCTGTTTCCTCCTAAAGACCCCCTCCTCCTCCTCTTTCCTTTGATGGACGTCCTCCCATCCTCAGAACTTTATCAAAGTCTCTCCCTGCTTAAAGATCCCTCTGGGGTAGGGAGAGGGACGATGGATGTTTGACTTTGATTCTCAGGTGCCTTTGTTTCTTGTGAGTGCAGCCATCTGAGGAACTCTGAGCAGGGAGACAGAATTAGGGCATGCCTGTGTCCTCTGCCACCGGCCACCAGAGGCCCATCTAGGCTTTTGAGGATAAAACTTTGTCATGGAGAAATTTCTTAAAAATCAAAATGATACCTATCTACTGGCAATTTTTTAAAACTTGTCTTCCTAACTTTGCACATGGCCAAGGACGATGGTGCTGGTGGTAATGAAGAAAGAGGAAGAGGAAGAGAGGAGAATTATCACTTCAGAGACAGCAGTGAAGATGATGCTGTTGGTGACGAGGACAGTGAAGGGCCTAGCATCTTACCATCCTCTGTGGAACAAATTCCTGAATCCCTACCCCACTCCTAGCCCCGTCCAGCTATGCTGGCCTCTTGCTATTCCCTGAGTTCTGCACATGTTCTCCAGCCTCAGGGTCTTTTTACTTGCTGGTCTTTCTGCCTAGAACCACCCACCCTATAAACAAGATTTGCTCTCTCACTTTGCTCATCAGATGCCACCTCCCCACAGTGTCCTCATTTGATATAACTAACACCTCCCAGCCCTCTGTCTTCTTACGGGGTTCCTTTTTTCCTCTCTGGACATATCTGTTGTCAGTGATCTGTCTAGAAAACAAGCTCTACAAGGACAGAGACTCCGTCTGTTACTCACTGCTGCATCCCCAGTCCCTGTCCCTGGCAGAGGAGCTAGCTGTTCAGTAACAATTTGCTGGATGCATGAATTGATGAGGAACACAGAGGCAGAAGGTCCTGAGTTCAAGTTCCATCTATTGCCAAGTTCCATCTATTGGCCAACGATCTTGGCCAAGTCATTTGCACCTTCTGCTCCTCAGTCTCTTATCAGCTTATGAGGAGTTTACAACCTGCTCTTGAAGGGAGAAATTATGTGGCAATCAAATTAAAGAACAAAATCAGGATAACTAACCTTCATTATTCACCTACATTCACCCTGGCACCTTTCCAGTGGCTTTTGAATGGAAAAATTCGTTTAATGCTCACAAGTGCCCAAGGACAGCACCATTGCAACCTCACGTCACAGATGGGCAACAGAGGCCAAGAAAGGCTAACAGACTTGCCCAAGTGATACAGCAAAGAAGGAGAACAGCTCAGGATGAAACTCACGTGGTCTGATTCTAAACACCATTACGTTGTGCCAAACCCTGTCAACTACAATGTTCACAAATTTGGTTTGTCAATTGGTTGATCGTGTGTGTGAGCGCACGTGCATGCATGCATGTGTGCATGCATAAACTTCACGTAATTTTGAATATACCATTATTTGAACATTTAAGAATGTAGGTTTTGTCACTTTATTTATCCTGTGTTTTATATTTATTTTGACATGACTTATCTCTCCTACCTTGACTGCTCCCCCAGTAGTACTCACATGCACACATGCATAGACACACACACACACACACACACACACACACACACACACACCTCTTTCTTCACTCAATCTTCGTGCACACAACACAGCAACAGCGTGACTTTCTGGTGGGCAGGAGGTGCTTTGCACCAGCCCACAGCAGCTGGGTGCTGAGCATGGTGGGCAGGTATTAGGCTAGGTAGCACCCTCTGAGCCAGTGACCCCAGGCCCTCACTGAGATGCCAGATATGGCTTTCCTCACCTGGAAAGGGCCTCTGAGTGAGTGTGTGGATGTTCAAAGCTTCTTTTGTCTGCAAGGTGAGTCTGAATGGGAGGAAAAGAGCTTTGCCTGAAGATGTTAGCCGAGGCATTCTCGGTGCCTCCAGTCCCTGGGAGCTAAAAACATGGTGAAGAATGGACAGGAGGAAACACTTGCCCACTGCAGGCAGCTTACCAAGAGTTTGCCAGCAATGAGGCAGGCAGGCGGAAGAGAGGGAGTGGAGAAGGAGGGGCAGGACCCCTGGTCTCGCTGATAGATGCCACAAACTCATATGCAGAAGACACAGAAAGGTGAAAAACAGAGTAACAGCAGGCCACAGGCAAAGCCCCAGGCCATCAAGCAGCCATTAGCTGATGCACTAAAATGAAAGTCACCAAAACACCCAGCAGCCCCTTGACATAATACAAAGGGCGTTGGCCTTGACTTGGATCCCAGTTGACATAGTTTCCCAGGTGGAATTTGGGGGCAAAATCAGTCCTCTGCCTTTCTGAGTCTCATCTCTGACATCTGCAAAATTGTCACTGGTGCATTTGATGGGATTTGCCCAGCGGCTGCTGCACACAAGACAGTGTTAGGAGCCAGGACGGGCAGTGAACCAAACAGATAAGACCTCTTCCCGGCAGAGCTTCCATCCTGGTGAGAGGGATGCACAGCTAAAAGTTTGAGTGAGACCAATGTAAGTGTTTATGTCAGATGGAGATGTGTGTTGAGGGATGGGGATTAACCAAGGAAATGGGGTGTGGAGTTCTGGGTGCTATGCATGGAGGGCACCTCTGGGGGTACTGTTGAGCAGGGCGTGATTGGCCCTAGGAAGCCTGCCTGCAGATGGCTCCCAGAAAGCTCCACTGATGGGGACAGGAGGCTGGAGCTCGCTCTGTGTGGGAAGGAGGCCAGCGTGGGGACGGCCGGGAGATTCAGAACGGGGAGTACCAGGATGGTGGCAGGCGATGTCATCAGAAACTAAATCATGTGAGATGCCATGAGCCATGTCGGGCTTGAGTTTTTTATATTTAGCACTTGAAAAAAAAATATTGCTGCTATTATTTATCTTTTGGATGAGTCTCTTTGGCTATAAGAGAACTTAGGCAGCAGGGAGGGTCACAGTTCATGCAGAATGCTGGTTTTCTTAAAAGGAATTTCATACACAGTGTCATTCCCAAGAGTAAATATATCAATCTGTTAGGGATTAGGGCAGAATTTTGAGGATAGCTTCCTAGAGGATCCAAGAATGCCCAAATCCCACCCTGACATCACCACCACCACCCCACCACTCCAGGTTGTTAAGGTCATTGGAAACACAAAGAGTAGCAGCAAATAAGACTCAAAATCCCAATCTGTGTTAGCTGGGGGGGCCACCATTCCAGTGCAAGATGCTGGGTACAGCTGGCTGATTCCCTCTGGTTAGGCTTTAGGCTAAGCACTAGGGCCCCTGAGCCCCACTCAAGGCACATCTCCTTGTGGATGTTACTGAATAGACACAAAGCTGCAGTCAACAGTCCCAGGGCACAGTCAGCAAGATGATGCAAGGAGAAGCAGGAACTTTCAGGCCTCCCGGGAATCAGAAACTCATGGGAATCAGAGTTCGCTGCTACTCATGATTTAGAAAACAGAGCTGCAGAAGGATGGATACTGGGGTTAGCATCTTTAAGGAGCTACAGAGCAAAAGAGGGAAAGTGAGTCCAAGAACCCTCAGGTTTACACTCAGCTGCAGAATGTAGAACCAGCAATGACCTCAGCCACCAGCCAGTGTAGCCTCAAGGTGCTCAGGACAGTAGTTGAATACCTGCTCTTTAGAAGGGGTAGTAAGAAATGTTGTCTAGCAGGGTAAGGGATCAGGAGTCATTGTGGCCTCAGAAGAGGTCCCCATGGAGCCCTCTGCCTGTCTCTCTGTCTGTCTCTATCTTTTTTTTTTTCTCTCTCCTGCAAAATCTATGAACACATAAGGCCACGTGCAAGGATGTATTCTAAGGGCTTAAGGGTGCGGTCTGCACCAGATATGTCTTTGCTAACTGACAGGAATTCCCAGTATCTTATCAGTCACCCTTGGATTCCAGAACAATCTGTCTGCCAGCATCTTGCCTTTCTCAGGAACTCTGGACAACATCTCTTTGTGTCCAAATCCTCCCTCAGCCAGACTTCACAGTCAAGGCTGATAGCTGTTACCTTCACATTCCCACACATTCTTGGTTTCTGGTATACATTCCAATCAGTCATCCAATTCCAAGTCCCAATTTCAGATTCTTTCCCATTGATCCGCTGGCCTAAAAGGATCCTTCAACTTGTTATCATTAACGACGATTGCAGTCACCAATTTCCAGGCTGTCATCAACATTATTATCATCACAGATGCAATTATCAGTAATGGGACATGAATACCCCATACTTTCAGTAATAGTATCTGCTTGGCCTTACAAACTTGCCAGGTGCTGGCGTTCATGGAAATGCAGCCAGACTCTACAGGAAACAGAGTGCACTCCCCGTGTGTGTGTACACGCAGGGGCACACGTGTGTGTTCTTGGGATCAGACTGTGCTTTGTTACAGGCAGGTGCTGCTGTTCCTTCTGAGCTAGGGGGCTGGTGAAGAGACTTTCTTGGTGGATATGATTCTAACTATATCTATCCCCTACCACAGAGCTTGGACCTTCGAAAGAGCTGCACACATGTTCACTCTCGAAAACAAAATCACTTCCCTCTGCAGTCTTTACTATTTCCCCCTTCACCCCAAGGACATCTACTCTCTAATCTCTGGAACCTATGGAAATGTTACCCAAAAGGGACTTTGCTGATTTGATGACAGGGGCCTTAAAATGAGGGAATGTCCTGGAGCGTCCAGTTAGGCTCAGTCCAAGCACACAAGCCCTTAACAACAGAGGAGCTTCTCTGGCTGGAGATGGAGATGCGGCTGAATGAGGAGTCAGGAAAATTCTAAACCTGAGAAGGACTCCATGTGTCCTTGCTGGGTGGCCCAAGATAGACAGTGTAATGTGACAGGTCCACAAGCAGCACTGACCAAGGGAGCAGGAAGCTCAGTCCTAGGATTGCAAAGAACTGAATTCTGCCAACAACCTGGATGAACTTGGAAGCAGCTTCTTCCAGAAGCTCCCAATAAGATCCCCGCTAGCCAACACTGTGATTTTGGACTTGTGAAATACAGAACAGAGAAATCAAGCTAACCTAGGCTTCTGACATATAGAGTAGTGACAGAATGAATGTGTGTTGTTTAAAATCATTAAATTTGTGGTAGTTTGTTACAGCTGCCATGGAAGATTAATATGCTATAGAATGAGAGAAAAATCTAGGCACCAGGGACAAAATATAAACCCCAAAGGCCCACCCCAAGTGACCTACTTTCTCGTCACACTTAACTGCCTAGAGTTATTGCCAAGTACAGTAATTCTTGCAAATTATCAATCAAATGGATCAATCTACTGATGAGGTCACAGCTCTCATAATTCAATCATTTCACCTCTGATCAATCCTGCATGGTCTCACACATGAGTTTTCAGGAGACACTTCATATCCAAACTATACACCACTTTACTGCAAAATATAAAAGTAGCATTTTACTCAATGACTATTTTTTGAACACCTACTTCATGCCAGGAGCGGGGTACAAACAGTGAACATTTTTCTTATAAAATATCTTCTTGCTTAGCATTGCTTTCCCACAAGTGTGCTGTGATTAATTTTGTACTTTGGTGATAATTGGAGGACTCTGTTTGAGAAAAAGCATATGTAAAAAAAAGGGGAGGTACCATAGAGATCATTGACTCAAGTGATTACAGCTCTTTCATTTTAAAGATGAAAAATATTAAAGTGGAAAGAGAGAGTGAGAAGTTTGCCTAAAGTCAATGTCAAATTTAAGATTTAGATCCCTGATCCCCAGAGTTCAAGGCCAATTTCTTTCAACTATTCCTTGATTCCTTTACACACATGTCTAATCATGGTTAAAAACAAACAGGGAACCTCAGGGAGTCTAGTACTGAGGGATCACTTTTGGGGTCCCAGTTACTTTGGGGGTCAATGTTGAAAACTCTCCACAACTGGTTTCTTTCTCTCTCTCTTTCTTTCTCTCTCTCTCTCTTCCTTCCTTTCCTTTCCTTTCCTTTCCCTCCCTCCCTTCCTCCCTCCCTCCTTTCCTTCCTTCCTTCCTTCTTTCTTTCTTTCTTTCTTTTTTTTTCTTTCTTTCTTTCTCCCCTCTCCTTTCACCAAGGATTGAACTCAGGGGCACTCGACCACTGAGCCACATCCCCAGCCCTATTTTGTGTTTTATGTAGAGACATGGTCTCACTGAGTTGCTTAGCGCCTCGCCATTGCTGAGGCTGGCTTTGAACTTGCGATCCTCCTGTCTCAGCCTCCCAGAAGGCTGGGATTACAGACATGCACCACCGTGCCCAGCAGCAGCTGGTTTTAATAAGAGTTGTAAAATGCCAAGACCCTCATCCCTGTTTGTGCCGGTACACAGCCTATAGATGGACCCAAGAATTAGCACCTACTTGTCTTTTAAGGGTGTTTTCAGGTAGTATGCAACAAGTGTATCACATGGCAATTTTCCTTCCTAAAACAGAATCTTGACAATCAAAATTAAATATCAATTATCTTCATTTTCCAAAGCCCTATATTATGGCATTTTTTTCTATTAAAAATAAAGGAAACAAATTCTTTTACATATGCCTGGTAGCAACAAATGGCCCAAAATACTGTGAATTAGACAGTAGGCTCAGTTTTCAATAACGTGTAAAAGAGTAAAGTTTGGAGCTGTGCAGAAACTTGGAAGTCCATTTATAAAGCAAAGGGAACTCTTCAGTTCCTTTTGAGCAGAGCAATAGAAGGGCTAGCTCCTCCACGTAGTGACCTCCCAACTAGAGGGCTATGCTGGCCACCTGCTAGGAAGTGATTCCACTGTCAGCAAAGCTGAAGGGGATGAGCTCTTGATATATATTCTTTTAATCTTTAAGAGAGATGGAAATTTCCTCAGGGAGATCTTTGAGAGGCTTGGCCTTGGGTGATGGCTTTGGTGCAAGGCAGAGGCCAGTGGAGTACATTGCTAAGAAGACATTGGTCAATTCATTCAGGACAGAGCCTTCAAGGTTTTCTGGTTGCCCAATGTCTGTGTGTGTTCTGGAGTTGGTGGATAGGAAGGCTTGCAAAAATGTGATCAGGTTGAGGGGACAAAGTACATCATCCTACTCATCTTTGGTCTTTGGCCCCTGGGCCTGCGTGGGTTGCTTCCTTCTTAGAATATTATACTACCTGATGCCAGGACTTACTGGCTGCTACCGCAACTGACCCAACTGGAAACAGACTCAAGGACAGACAGTAGAGCAGTAGAATAGGGAATTTAGAAATGAAGTGACTTGGTGTTTGGCGAAGTCACCCATGCAATTTTATTGAGAGAGAATGGTCATTTTAACAAATGGTGCCCAAATATTTGAATAACCATATAGGCAAATTAAGCCTTGAGTTCTACCTCACATACTATATAAAAAATTAATTCTAGATGGATTATAGACTTAAATGTGAAGTATAAAACAATAAAGTGTCTATCAAGACCTAGTGAAAAGTGTCTACATGATCTTGGAATAGGCGAAAATTTAGGATGAATGAAGTTAAAAAGCTAATTGTAGAAAATATTAATAAACTTTACTCTGTATATTCATATGAAGTATTTCTGTTATGTATGTGTGTGCATACATTCTACATTAGAAAATTAAGAAAGTAAGACAAGTCACAGAAGAAAATATTTACAGGTAAATATGTTCAACAAAAACATATCTAAAATATATTTTAATGTACTTCTTATGAAGTAATAAGATAAACACCAACAAAAACACAAACATAAATGGGTACTTCACCAAAGAGGTTATCCAAGTTTCTAATTAGCACATGAAAAGGTATTCAGCATTATTGATAATCAGAGGAATGCAAACTAAACTGAAACCACAATGTACTACCACTACAAATCCACAAGAATAGCTGAAATTAAAAACAGGTACCAAGTGTTGAACAGAAGAACATGGAACAACTCTCTCATTGCTGATGGGTATCTAAAATTACTAAACCTCATTGGAAATTTTATTCACAAGTATTTTCTAAAGCTAGATATATGCCTACCCTATGACCCAGAAAGTCTACTGCTAGGTAAATACATATTTTAAGAAAAAAAATATATATGTGTATATATATACACACATATATATATAGAGAGAGAGAGAGATCTCCAAGGAAATGAGGTTTATATGTCCACCAAAAGATATGTACAAGAGTGTGCATTGCAGCTTTTTATTAATAGCCAGTGGCTGGAAATCATCCAAGTGTCCTTCAGCAGCAGAATGGATAAATATATTATTGTACATTCAGACAGTGATGCATTACATGGAAAAAAATGAGTGATTACTGCTCACTGCCACAGCATGGATGGATCTCACAGATATAATAATGTGAGTGAAAGAAAGCAAATACCAAAGAATACATACTGCAAGATGCCATTTACACAAGAAGAACACTGATCTATGGAGGGGAAGATATCGTAGGGCAGCATCATGGTGTGGGGCTTGAAAGTAGCTAGGGTGAGGATGAGGGGACATTTCACCAGTTCTGGAATCACTCCATATCTTTTGTGTGTGTGTGTGTGTGTGTGTGTGTGTGTGTGTGTGGTGCTGGGGATTGAACCCAAGGCCTTGTGCATGCGAGACAAGCACTCTACCAACTGAGCTATATCTCCAGCCCCATTCCATATCTTGATGTTTTACTTAAACAGTTCATTATCTTTTACAGAGATTTTAAAGCTAAAATGATATTTATGTACATATTTCCTATGTCCAAAACTCCTCTTTTGTTCATCAGTACAAATCTCCATATATTATCATTCTTCCTGAAGAACTAACTTCCTTTAACATTTCTGAGACTTTCAATAAATTCTCTCAACTTTCATTTGCCTTAAAAGTTTTTATTGTGCCTTCACTTTCAACAGGTAGTTTTGAGGTTGACAGTTGTTTTCTTTCTTTCAATCCTTTAAAGAAGTTATTCCACTTTCTCCTAGTTTGCTATTTTCTGGCAAAATGTTGGCTATCATTCTTATCTTTCTTCTTTTTTTATAGAAAGTGTCTCCTTACCCCTGAACTGTTTTGAAGATTTTCTTCTCACCACTGCTTTTTAGTATGTTTATTATGTGTTTTGATAGAATTTTCTTTGTTTCTTCTACTTAAGATTCATTGACTATCATGCTAAGTGAAATAAGCCAATCCCAAAAAACCAAAGGCCAAATGTTTTCTCTGATATCCTGATGCTAACTCACAATAAGGGCATGGCGGGGGTGGGGGAAGTAGGGAACAGTAGAAGTACTTTGGATTAGACAAAGAGGAATGAAGGGAAGAGATGGGGGAACGGGAATAGGAAAGGGAGTAGAATGAATCAGACATGACTATCCTATGTGCATATATGATCACACACCCAATGTAATTCCACATCATGTACAACCAAAAGAATGAGAAGTTATATTCCATATATGTATAATATGTCAAAATACATTCTACTATCATATATAACTAATAAGAACAAATAAAAAATATTAAAAGAAAGATTCATTAAACATCTTGGATGTGTGGATTTTTTAGTTTTCATCAAATGTGGGAAAAGTAGGCCATTTAAAAAATTTTTATCTCCCTCCCTCTTCTATTGAACTTGAATTACTCATACATTAGACTGTTTGATATTATATATAGCTCAACAGAGGTTCTATTCTTTTGTAAAAAAAAAAAAAATGTTTCTATGCTTCATTTTGGATAATTTTTATTGCTTTCTCTCCGAATTTACAACATTTTTTTCTGTAGTGTCTAAACTGTTGTTAACCCAATCGTTGCCTTTTTTCTATTTCAGATGTTATAATTTTTATCTCTGGAAGTTCCATTTTCCTTCTTTTATGTTTTTACTTTCTCTATTCATCATATTATGCTGCCTTTCCAAATTCTTGAAAATATAAAACATATCAACAATAGTTGTTTTAACTTCCATTTCTTTTTTGTTAACGTTTTTAGAGTTTTGTGTTTATTTTGTTAGATTTGTTCTTCAATGATATC
Source organism: Geosciurus inauris (assembly GCA_004024805.1). Lineage (NCBI taxonomy): Eukaryota > Metazoa > Chordata > Mammalia > Rodentia > Sciuridae > Geosciurus > Geosciurus inauris. Next base: position 80,359 of record PVHX01000272.1, read on the forward strand.
ATTTTGATGCTATTATAAATGGAATTATTAATGTTGTTTATGTTTGTTCACTGCAAATATACAAAAGTAGTTGATTTTTGCATATTGATCTTGTATCCTACCTTGCAGAACTTGTTGGTTCTTACAGTTTTTTAGAGGATTGTTGGAATTTTCTGTGTATGAGATCATGGCATCTATAAGTAGTCTTACCACTTCTTTTCAGGTCTGGATGCCTTGGATTTCATTTCTTTGCCTAATTGTCCAGCCTAGAACTCTCAATATAGTGTTGAATAAAAACAGAGATTGTAGGTATTCTTGTCTCATTCCTCATTTTTAAGTATCCTCTAACTTCAATTTCTGTTCTTCCCATTATCTCTCCCATTGCTGGATCTGTTCCTCTATTATGGATCATATTTTCCTGCTTCTTTGCATGCCTAGTAATTTATGATTGAATACCATAACTTCTTCATTATGAATATTATGTGTTGGGTGCTGGATTTTGTTATTTGAAATAAGCTTGATTCATTCGAGGTTTATTTTTAAACTTCCCTTGGGACAGAACTAGATAAAATGATCAATCTTTCCAGTTTGCCTGGAACTAAGGAAGCTCCTGACACACGGGACTTGCAGTTTACAACTGAAACTGAGGGGTACCTGAGAACTGGTACTTGTAGTCCTAACTCTGGGAAAGCCCAAAGCAAAACAGGACAAGTTTGTCCTCCAAGACCCAGAGCACGCTCTAGTCCAGGAGTAATTTAGTCCTACTACTAAACTTTGAGCACCCTACTCATATTACAAGGTCTTTATCCTCTTACCAATGAGAACTTGAACCACTTCTAGACTTGTCTGGGTTCTAGAGATTGTTGAACCTGCTCTTGATACTTGTCTCACTGATCTTATGATTTTTTCTTTTCTCTCCTCTTGGTATTAATATTTCCCTTTACAGTTTGAGAATATGAAGCAACAGTTTCCTGAGGATGTGAAACAATAGTCTCCTTTCATGCACGATCAAATCAGTACTCAATCAAAGACTTGCACATCTCTCCTTGCAGAGTTCAATTTCTGTGCTGTTCCCTCTTTTCCTTTACTTTTTTCTGCAAATCCTAGCTGTGGTGGCTCCCCTGAATTTCAATCTCTGTATGCTCACCTGGGAGAGACTGAGGAGCTCTGTTTGCATTCTCCCAAGTCCCTCCTCTGCCTGGAACCTGCCTCTAGGCATTCATCTCGGGGGATCACAGGGATCATTTAATTTGCTTCCTTTTTGCAAGAATTACAGTCCTGAAATACCTGTTGTACAATGCCTGAAAACTAATACATAATGGACTTTGTCTGGTTTCCCCCTTGCTTAAAGTTGGGGTGTAAATACAGTCAGTCCATATGACTTCATTTGACCACAAGTGAAAGTCCTTACGCATATTCTACACCTTAACATTTTTTTAAAAAAATTTATCTGTTTTAAATACTTGAAGTGGTTACTGTTTTGCTGCTTACACAATTTTTGATGGTTTCAGTTTATTCTCACCAAGACAATGAAATATTTGAAAATAATAATGCCAGCTATTTACAGAGGCCCTTCTATGTCTAAGTCCTGGACTAGTTGTCTCATAATCGTAAATCTTCACAAAAACTTTTGAAGAGGAATCTTATTGATACCATGGTCTCTATTCCAGAGATGTCCAAACTGAGATTCAGAGCAGTTAGTAACCTGACTAAACTTATATCTGAATGTGCTGTCTCCCTCTCAAGTATGCATTTATTCATACTACAGTGCCTAAAGTGTATGTAGTATTTTAAAAGACACCACACCTAACACAACTGGAGATAAAACGATATTGAGGTCACGAAGTTAACTCAGCTGGGCGCGGTGACGCATGCCTGTAATCCCAGCACTTTGGGAGGCTGAGACAGGAGAATTGTGTGTTCAAAGCCAGCCTCACAACAGCAAGGCGCTAAGCAACTCAGTGAGACCCTGTCTCTACATAAAACACAAAATAGGGCTGGGGATGTGGCTCAGTGGTTGAGTGCCCCTGAGTTCAATCCCCAGTACCAAAAAAAAAAAAAGAGGTTAACTCATGCAGGAAATTTAAGTGATTCTCACGGTGCTGCTTCATAGTATAAGTAAACAGCTGATTTATTACTTTGTGTGTGTGAGAGAGAGAAAAAGACACAGATGGACAAAGAAAGAATGTGTGTGCATAATTATGTGCCTAAGTGCCTATGTTTGGTGCAGTGAGTGAGGGAGCCTGACCCTATCGCATGGACCTTCCGTGAGTTCTAATGTGACTTTGCACACAACACGTTTTTCCAAAGTTACTAAATTATCTTCTGAGGACTGCCATGACAAATTACCACAAACTAGTTGGCTTAAACAATAGATATGGATTCTCTTCGGGTTCTAGAGATTAGAAATCCTAAATTAAGGTTTCTGCAGGACTGTACCCCACCTGAAGGCTCTCAGGGAGAATCCTTCCTTTATGACCCCTGCCAGCTTCTGGTGGCCCCTGGCATTCATTGCTATTGCTCCAATTTCTGCCCCAACTTTCACATGGCATTCTTCCCTGTGTCTCTCTGTCTCCCTCCCTCTTGTCTTATAAGGACTTGTCATTGAATTTGGGGCTTACTCTACCCCAGGATGATCTCATCTCCAAAAACCCCATTTAATTACATCTTAAATATATCTCCAAAAAACCTCATTTCCAAGAAAAGCCCTCCCACCCCAAGGCATCAAAGGTTAGGACCTGAACACATCTTTCTAGGAAATACAATTGACTCCACTACAATTTCTATAGGGGCTCCACTACCCTTCCAGAATATCTGCCCTTTGAGATTCTACCAGAAAAACCAAGTTATTTTGAAGAAGCAGCTGGGATCCTCTGTTTCATTTTCATAGCTATTGAAGTTTTTAGATGTTAAATTGAGAGGAAGGCCCTACTTCTTTGCTACCTCAACTGTCTATGCTTGATTGAGCAGAGGCCTGCTACTCTGTGACCCAAGTATTTACCTACTATAATTATCCGTAAACCAAGGATGGAAGAGAACCCTTCCCACCAGATCTGAACAAGATGAACCTCCAGCTTTGCATTCAAGCAGCAAGAAAGCCCTGGTTCTGCACCATGGTTGAGCAGAGGATTCTACTTCCCATGATTCTGATCTATTTCCTTTCATCATGGTGACCAGCTCCCCTGTTTTGCAGCCTGCTTCTAACTTCTTTTCTCTGATACCCACAAGCAACAGCTTTTCTTCACTCTTCTTTGTGATATTGCCAATAGAGTATCTCCAGCATGAGGGAGCTGAATTTGCAAAATGTCAGACGTTATAACTGGATCATGACCACGGTTTACCAACCTGGGCTCATTCACAGTGATCTTTTCTTTCCACCTTGCCACAGCATAATGGGGTTATTAATCAAAGCAATGGATATAAGTGCCCCAGGTTTCCTTCAATGCCCTGGTGGAGAGGGCCTAGGTCTTTGGTCATAATTCCTGTTAAAAGACTCCAGGGGGATACATTTAAATCACCATGAAAATCATATTTACCTTCAATGTAAGCTTGTCTTTCTTCTTTCAATGGGTTATTTTTAGGTCTTTAAAATTTCCAGTTATGATCTACCTAATGCCCCATTCAGCTGAATGGCTGGGGTAGTAGAGTATAAAACACAGTTAAAAACAGGCTCTGCAACTTAGTGAGACCCTGTCCCAAAATTAAAAATTAAAAAGGGCCAGGAATGTGGCTCAGTGATTAAGTGCTCCTGGGTTGAGTGCCTCATGCCCCACCCCCCCAAAAAAAATACCCAGACTCTGGAGCCAGACTGCCTGGGGTTGAATAGTTTTGTGTATATTACTGATCTCTCTCTGCCTCAGTTTTCTCATCTCGGCAAATGAGGAGTCATTGAATTCATACATGTGAATGCTGAGACTAGCACGTAATTCATATATGTGAGTAGTTCTGTGTAGTCACTAAATCCAAAAACTGCTTTTGGCACCACTGTATATTAATTTTGGACTATGACTTTAGGTGATGTTATTATAGGCCAACTTGTCACCTCCCAAGACTCACACGTTTGTAGTTCGTAGGCACAGTACCTCCAAACATGACCTTATTTGGATATGGGCTTTTTAAAGAGGCAAGGAAGTCAAAGCGAGATCATTAAGGTGAGAGAGTACCTGTGTGATTGATATCCTTAAAAGCGGGGGAACTTTGGCTACAAGGACATGCATAGGGAAGATAGCAGGTAGAGACACGGGAAAGATGGCTTTCTTACAAGCCAAGGAAAGAGGTCTGGCATAGATCCTTCCTTCACAAGTCCTCAGAAGAAACCAACCGTCTCGGCACCTTGCCTTTGAACTTCTAGCCTCCAGACCTGTAGAGAATAAATGTTTGCTGTTTAAGCCAACCAGTCTTGGTACTTCATTACAGCAGCCCTACAAAACGAATACAGATGACTGTGGCAATGAATCCCCATCCCTGGGGTACAGGTTGTGGTCAGAGGGATGTATCCCACAGGATTCCGATTGTGAGCAACAGAAACTCACTAATATTTGCTTAATCAAATAAGTACTCAAAGAGATGGTACTGCAGATCCAAGGCAGGACCATCGCTGGTCCATGAACATCAACAGGATTCCCCATCTCTTGTCCCTGTGTCTTTTCTCCCTATCTTGGTGACTGTGATCTCTCTGCTTCTCCATTCCACTATGGTTTCCTATTGTTCTCCATCTGCAGCTAACAGAAAACATGGTCCCAAATAGCACCCAGGTTTGTGCATTAAAGAGACAACCACCTAGAAAGAACTCACGCGGAATACTCGGCACTTTCAAGTTCCCAGGGAGGACTATCTCATCACTCCCCCCGGGTCCAATGCCTGTGCCATCAACTGTGACCAAAATGGCAGCATGCCAGTGCACAGATATGGAGCCATATGGGTGGAGCTGGGAAGGGCTGTCACCAAAAAAGGGATAGTAGGCAAAAACATTGAGGAAGTTTCTGTGCCCAGAGGTAAGTTCACAGATTTGTGATGCGGCATGAGCCAGAAGTCTAGCAAAAACTGGTCTACTAACAGCATTTTGTCATTTTCTGGGCAGAGCTAGAGTGACCTCTTCTACCTTCAAGGAGGCAGAAATGAATAGTGGTTAAAATCACGAGTTGTTGAATCAGAGATTCACAGGTTTGGATCCAGTTCTGCCTTTTGTTCATCGTGTGATCTTGAACATGTCACCATGACGCTGGGCACCTCAGCTTCCTCATCTTTCAGAAAAGAAGCTTGAGATAGCATTGCTAAACTTGAGCTGGAGCTGCCTGAGCATTTGTCACCTAGACCTACCTGATACAGGTGAGCAGCTGTGCACCATCAGTATTCAGTGGATTCTCTTCTGTTTTGCTTTCTCCTTCAGGCAGAGTTCTCAGAGTTGAACCTAGCTGCCTACGTGACTGGGGGCTGCATGGTGGACATGCAAGTCGTGAGAAACGGGACCAAAGTCGTGAGGTAAGCATGACTGAGGAACGGAAATCCTTCTGACAGGTATGCGTGGGAAACCTCGCGTTGCCTGCTGCACATCTGGCCCGCCACCTGACTCCTGCACCAAGTGTTCTTTTCCATGCAGAAGATCTGCTTCCAAAGAGGTGCTGCTGTGCAAAAATGACTAATGGCACAGATCACCTGGGAAGCATCTGTGAGGCCCAGGATTAAGTGGCAGGCTTGGAGTGAAATGATGTGGGTTCCATTTCCGGCTTTGTGACTCTATTCTGGCATATATTTAGTCTCTCTCCATCTCAATTTCTCATCTGTAGTGTGGCAATAGCCACACTGAAGTCAAAGGCCCCTGAAGTGCGCATAAACTCCTGTGTTCACTTTAAGGGTTTTGAGGATGCATTCAATCCTGCTTCCAGCAATACCGCAGACTAAATGTTCAGAGAATGCTCTCCAGGTTCTAACAGTACTGGATATAATATTTTCCAAAAGGCTACTTATAATGTATGCTGAGCTGGAGAGGAAATTAGGGAATTCTTCAGAAGTCAGAAATGACAGGAGAGTATGACGCCACAGGAGAGATAAGTACATGCACAAATACAGTCCATCTAGTTAAGTCCCCAGAGAATGGTACATACTAGGTCGTGTGGGGGCTTAAGTAGGCAAGAGATAGGATAAGATTTGGGAAAGCAGGGAAACGGAAAAACTTCAGGGAAAAGGTGGCATTTGTTCTGAATCTTGTCAAATGGTAGGACATGGGTGTCTCAGGCTGGAGATAGGGAATGAGGAATGTGTTCCAAGAGTAGGAAAGAGTCTCTGCAAATACAGACACCCTAATAGTGGGAAATTATGGTAATTCAACTAATTCAGTCATCATTTATTGAGCACCCACTGTATGCCAAGAAAGACCTTTCTTGGCTTTCTACTTCCAATAATGGTAAACTAGATTATTTGGACCAACTTTTCTACTGAAAACAACTTAAAACTAGTTTTCAGTAATTATAATGTTTAAAGACTTCAAGGAGTTGGCACAACAATAGGAATTACCAGGAAGAAATGATAAAGCAATGGAAACCCATAGAGATAAATGAGTTTATAAAAGCCAGCTGTCTTCTGAATATATTAAGTCAGTCAATTTTTCAGCTGAATATGATAACTGAGGGAGGAAAAGGGAAATGGAAACCAACACTCAGGTCCACCCATAGCATGGACTGTAATATAGGCCTTCTCTATAAGAAGCTAAGACCCCAAAGGACTGCATCTTCAAAGTGAATTTGAACCATAAGTAGATGAGCCTTCAAAGTAATTGCAGGTTGAATTGCAGGTTGAATCACCTAGGCCTTCCAGGAAGCCTCAAGTATTAAACTTGATTTATGGTGATCCCAAACATGCAGAAGTAAAAGCAAATCCTATGTGGGGGAGGGGCACTTTCATCCTTGACTTCAAATAATTCTTTACACAATAGCTAGCACACAAAGACAACCAGGCATGAGCACCATAAATCAGGAGAAAAAGAAAGAGTGAACAATAGAAACACAACCTCAGAGATACCAGATACTGGAATTATCAGACACAGAGTAGGAGAAGAAAAAATGGATAGATAGATTTCTAACTTAGGTTGAAATTGATCAGGTTTGAAAATATCTGCTGGAAAGATTGAACAATAAAGTGACCACCAGTTTAACAAGAAACAAATAGAACTTCTAGAAATGAAAAACTACCATAATCCAAATTATTGGTGCATTGTGTTAAACACAACTGAAAAAATTATCCTGAATGAAGCACAAAGAGAAAAAGATTGGAAATGCAGAAGAGATGGTTAAATCCCAGGGAAAGATAGAAATGCATTTAATCACAGTCTCAGAAAGAGAACGGAACAGAGGCAGCTTTTCTTTCAGAAAGATTCCAAACCACCAAAGGAGAAGCTCAACAGATAGTAGGAAATGAGATTGATCAAATTACATTATGTGCATGTAGGAATACGGCATAATAAATCCCACTATTATGTATGATTAGAATGTACCATTAACATTTTTAAAGAGTTCTATCCAATTGCATGTAATTTTAGAATAATAGTGTCACTAACTTTAGAAAGATAAAGACAAATATCTTAACGGTAGCCAGAGAAAAAAGATTTCTTGTATTGTAGTGACAGCTTCTGAGGGTCATAGTGAAAATATCTTCAGTGCACTGAAAGAAATTAATTGCCAACCTATAATTCTGTCCTCAGGGAAATATCTTTCATGCATAATCCCAAAATAAAAACATTCACAGACCAAAAGGAGACCCACACTAAGGTAATGTCCTTCAGGCTAAAGGAAAATGACCCTAGAGTAGCATAGAACTGTAAGAAGATGAGAACAGGAGGAAAATTTTTAAAAATTATGCTTCCAAAGGACAATAACAGGAAGATCTTGTGGATTTCAGAAACATGAAAGATTAAAATACACAACAGTGAGTTAATGGAGCCCCCGAGGGTGGAAGGAATTAAGGTTTACTGAGACCCTTCTATTGGCAGGGAATAACATCAGTGTATTGATTAATAATAGACTATTTTGCAAATTTAAAGATGCATGAGATTGTTTTTAATGTAATTACTTAGAAATAGGATGTAGTACTTCAAATCTGTAAGAGAGCGAGAAAAAGAAAAATCAAGGCAAGAAAGGAGAAGAAAACCAACACAGAAAAATGCTATAAATAAATAATGCAATAAAAGAGAGTTGACTTAAGCACAAATTTATCAGCAGGGCTGATATCCTGAACTTCTCAGACAGCAGAACTAGTTACTAAATATATCAGTTTTTTACATAAGTTGGTAAATGGCCACTCCCTTTGGTACCTTCCACTTCCCTGACCAACAGGCATAGCCATGGAACAGCTGTGTGCCCTAGTCTACCACGGTCCTGTTTCCCAATCCAGACCCTTGCTCCTTTCTTGTCCAGAACTTGCAGGGAAGACTTGTCCCCAGAGGCAGTGTTGAACCTCAGAAAGCAAATACCTGATTCCCCCTGTTCCTTCTAGGCTGGGAGTACCTCTGTATCTCCTGGAGTCGCCCTCTCATGGTCACTTGTGAGAACTGCAATCCCCGCAGAAGAGTTGTTAAAATTTTTTGGTCACCAGTGCACATTAGTAATTACATTAAATATAAATGCACTAAATGCTCAAATCAAAGAATAAGGTTTTTAGGGTAATTTTTTAAAAAAATCTGACTATATTCTATACAAGTGATTAATTTAAAACATAAGATTAGGCCCCAGTCACTGAACTGCCGCAGAGGATTCAGCGGCCTCCCGCTCCAGACCCAGCTTCCTGAAACTCTGGTCACGCCGCCCGCCTTCTCTGGCAACCTTCCCCAGGCCTTTTCCCCAGGGAAAAGGAATCCTATGGTATGTCCGCTATCCAGAACCTCCATTCTTTCGACCCCTTTGCTGATGCAAGTAAGAGTAATGACCTGCTTCCTGCTGGCACTGAGGATTATATCCATATAAGAATTCAACAGAGAAAGCGCAGGAAGACCCTTACTACTGTCCAAGCCATAGCTGATGATAACGGTAAAAAGAAACTAGGGAAGGTGTTTAAGAAGAAATTTGCCTGCAATAGTACTGTAATGGAGCATCCAGAGTATGGAGAAGTAATTCCACTACAGGATGACAAGCGCAAAAACATATGCCAATTCCTGGTAGAGACAGAAGGCTAAGGAAAGCAACAGTCGAGTTTTTAAATGCGTGGATAAAACCCAATATTCTAAAGACTGTAGGGACTTGTCTGCCTTAGTGATGCAAGTTTAAATATCATACAAAATCAAATGCCATATCGTCATTTCTTGATACAATGAAGAAATTTCAAATGGTTGATCCCCATCCTCACACTCGTTTCTTGAGGAGGCAGGGATGTCCAAGAGGATAGTTAAACTGAACACTCACAGCTGAACCATTGTGCTTGCAGGGATTGACATGTGTACACTGGCTGTCGGGTTCCTGGCTAAGGTGATCAGCTGAAGGTTCATGGGTTGTAAGTGCTTGTGGCTCACTAAAGCTTAAGTGAGGATTTCCTTGCAAAGAGTAGAATTTCCCTTCTGTGCTTGTCACAAGTTTAAAAACCTCACAGCTTGTATAATGTAACCATTTAGGGTCCGCTTTTAACTTGGACCAGTGTAACTCCTTCATGCAATGAACTGAAAAGAGCCACAAAAAAAAAAAAAAGATTACAGAAATTTTGAAAGTTAAAGAACAGAGAAATATATCACATAACTACTAGGCAAAAAGAAAGCTAGTGAATGCAGCTACATGAAAATCAGAGGGAAATAGACTTCCAGGTGAAATGAATTACTAGGGGAGAGAAAGTAATATATTATGATAAGGGATTCATTCATGGAGAGGAAATAATAACTGAGTTTATAAGCACCAAATAAAAGTATTCTAAATAAGACATAAAAACTGACAAAACTTCAGGGAGAATTAAGCAAGCTCACCATCACAGGATATTTTGAGACTGATGCTAGATATAGACATTCTTATTCTTCTCACACACAAGAACTGTAAAAAGAAAACAAAAAGTATAACATTATTTAGTGATCTGTATGTGCTCATATTTGATATTTTGTGCTTATGTCCCACTAATATATTTGGGACTCTCTTTCTTTGGAACACGTGGAAATGAGACTATCTATCCCATTAGTTTTCAAATTTGGTTGCAGATTTAGAAGCACCTGGGATCTGGTTCAGAATTTTGATGTCTAGGCAACACTTCAGGCCAATCACACTGGAACCCATGAGAGTGGGATTAGCTCACCCAATTGAACAGCCAAGATAGGAAACGTTCCCAGATTGTTCCTGCGGTGGCCTTTCTCTGAGGCCAGGTCAGTTACAAAGCAGAGTCTATTTCTGGAATCTACTGTCTGGACACAAGAATCACTTTACAAAATCAGACATTCCCGGGTCATATTCTAGGGCTACTGTCTTCTTTCTGAACTCCCATCATTGTTTACAAAACTGAATTTGCAGAGATGTTCCAGGTGTCCCTTAATCAACTAGTCTCCCAGTATTTAAGAATGTCAGGTTTTGAAGGTAGTTTGTTACATGTTCAATTGTGTCCCCTCAAAATGATGAGTTGAAGTCCTGACCCTTAGTACCTGAGAATGTGCCCTTATATGGCAAAAGGGTATTTTAAGATGTAATTATTTAAGATGAGGTCATACTAGAATATGGTGGGTCCTTGATTCAATATGACTGGTAGCTTTATAAGGAGAAAAATTGGGGGGCACAGAGATACTGGGAAGATGCCAGTAATGATGGGGACAGAGACTGGAGTGATACACCCAGAAGCCGAGGGGTGCCAAGGATCACCTGCAACCCCTGAGCACAGGAGACAGTCTTGCAATACATTCTCCCTCAGAGTCCCCAGAAGGAACCAGATCTGTGGACACTTTGATTTTGGACTTCTAGCTCCCAGTCTTGTGAGAGAATAAGTTGCTATTGTTTGAAACAACCAAGTTTGTAGCATTTTGTTAAAGCAGCCCTAGAGCACTGTAAATATGCTCAAATTTTAATGTGCATACAAATCTCCTGGAGATCTTATTAAAGGGCAAGTAATAATAACAATAATGATGGTGATGATGAGAATGATAATACAGATTCTTACCCATCAGGTCTTCAGATCCTGAGAGGCTGAGATCTGAATTTCCCATGAGCTCCCCAGTGAAGCCAAGGCTTCTGGTCCTACAGACTCAATTTAAGCAACGAGGACATGGACAAGCTCTCTGATGCAGCTGGTGTTTGAGTAGTAAGGGCTGTGAAGACAAGGTCTTGACAACCAAAGCCCTAGGTTCAGGGAGCCCATAGGGATGTTCAGATTTATGCCCAGGAAGGTGCTTACAATCTCAGCCAGACAGCTTGAATCTGCATGCTTGTTACAGGGAACCAGACTTCTTACAAAGTGTATGCACACCAGGAAGCCCTTGGACTGATTCACACTGTGTCCTGCAGGTGGGGAATCAGTAGACTCTTCCTGGGTCATACAAGGCCATAACAAGCCTTTGCTGTGGTCTCCCAAGGAGGCTTGTTGATCGTAGTTTTCACTTGCAAAATATTCTTCCTAAGACACTCAGGTGTTCTATCAAAAATACCCATAAGCATTTCCAAGTGCGCTAGGCCTGGATCTTCTGCACTTTTGCTCAAGGGAGAATCCTTCCAGGAAAACAACTTGATGGTTAACTACACATGTCAACTTGACTAAAGTTCAGGAATACCCAGATAACTGCTGCTAAAACATTATCCCTGAATGGGACTTGGAGGGTATTTCTGGAAGTGGTTAGCATTTGAATCAGTAGGCTGCATCTCACCCATGTGCGCAGGTACCATCCAAACAGAAAAAACTCTCTTTTCGGCCTGGGACATCCTTTCTCCTGCCCATGGACAACAGAGCTGCTGCTGCTTGGGTCTTGACACCCCAGCACTTACACCAGTGGAATTATACAATCGGCTCACCAGGTTCTCAGGTCTTCAAACTTGAACTGAATGCCACCACTGGCTTCCCTGTTTCTGCAGCTTGCAGATGGCAGATTGTGGGATGGCTCCATCTCCATCATCATATGCACCAATCTCCATCATAAATGTCCTCTTACATATATCCTGTGGCCCCTGGAGAGCCCTAATGCAGGAGTCCAGGATGGGGTACAGCAGAGTTCTGCTGGTTTTCTCCAGTGTCCATCTCTTCTGCTTTGGGAAGCAGCACTAGGTTTCCCATGGGGGCAACCCCCTCCCCACTGTAGTCTGTATGGTGTGTGCAGCTGGTGACAGGTTACAGCCTTAGTCTCTTGAGACTCAAGCCAGGCCAACAGGGATCCCTCATAAGACTTGGGGTAGAACTATAGGATGAGGGGCCTGTGAGTTGGCTGCTGAGCTGGTGGGGTGACCCTCAGGAGTTTCTGGTGGCTCTGTCTCCCCTTGAGAGAATGATCTGCGAGGGATAAAGCCAAGACAAAGGCAAGAACAGCCAAAAGAGACCCGAGGACCCAATGATGTCACTCAAGGCTCTGGATCTACACTCATCCCCAAACTTGAGCCAAAAAAAAAAAAAAATCCCTTTGATTTTAAGCCAGCTCGAATTGCGCATACAAAATTCATGAATTTGTATTTATTTAGAAAACATTTTTACAGCATTTCCTACGTGCCAGGCACCATTCCAAGGACTTCACATATATTAACTCATTTCCTCCTTTCAGCACCCCCAGTGGAGAGATAAGGAGATGGACACACCAAGGTGGGGTCATGGAGCCCAAGTGTCCAGCCAGAGGTAGCAAGTCAGGGGTCCAAGTCTGGCTCCAGAGCCTACGGATGGCACCCCAGCACAGCACTGCCTCTGCATCAGGGCAGAGATAGGCAGAGTGTGGTTGGGCAACTATCTGGGAGGGAAGCGTGGGGACAATCCAAGCCTCTGACTCGGAGGCAGGGAAGAGGGAAGCATTCATCTCCACTCATCTTTGGCCTCTGTGTACCAGGTCTGTGCTCAGTGTGTGAAGCATGATCTTATCTCATCCTTACGAGATGGTCCAGCAATAGAGCAAGGCATGGCCCAGTGGCGAAAGCCATCTCTGGTGGTCTTCCCAGATCCGCCACTGCGAGAGCACCTGTGTGATGGTGGCTGTGCCTTTTCTGAAATACTTACTGCTAATGCTAATGCTGATGACTCCTCCTCAGAGCGTTGGAGCAAGGGTGAGATGAGATGGTGTACATAAAAGACCTTCAACAGTGTCTGGACCAAGGTCATCACTAAATTAAGTGCTAATTATTATTACTACAGTCCCATTGTACAGAAGAAGAAACTGAGTCCTAACTGCTGAGTTCACCAGGGGCCATTAAATCACTTGCACCAAATCACTCCTCTAGAAAATGGGGCAGAACTTGGGTCTGAACCTGATGTAATGCCAGGTGAATTTTCAGGTGTCTTTAACTCCTTGTATCTCCCTGTCTGCCCCCTGGCATCTGGTCCTGTTGCACCCACACCAGGTTGGCATGATGGACCCAGAGTCTCTGTATGGAATATAGCAGGAGGTGGAGACTATGTTAGTCAGCTTTCCGTCACTGTGACACAATGCCCACATTCAGTCACCTTAAGAGAAGAAAAGGTTTATTTCGGTTCACGAGTCCATCATCACTTGTCCCTTTTGCTTTGGGCCTGTGGGACACAGTGCAGCATGGCAGGAGAGTGTGATAGAGGAGACCTGTTCATCTCATGGTGGCAAGGAAGCAAAAGGAGAAAGAGGGACCAGGGTCCAATGTCTCCTTCAAGGGCAGGCCCCCAGTCACCTAACTTCCTTCTAGTAGGCCCCACCTATGAAGGGTCTGCCACCTCCCAGCAGTGCCAGGGACTGGGGACCAAGTGTTTAACAGATGGGCCTTTGGGGAACATTCCAGATCCAACCTGTGCATAATCTCTGCAGAGGGCAGAGATTAGCTAAAGGTCACCAGGACACAGCAGGGGTCTGCTGCTCTCACTTAGAAACCTATCACTCATTTATGGAGAAAAGGTAATGATCTCACTTCACATCATTTTTGCGAGGGTTACACGAGATGCCGGATGTGAAAGGTCTGTTCATTCCTCAAGGGCTCATTAAGGACCTACCATGTTCCCGACACCATTTCCAGTAACGGGAATTATGTCAGACAGGGGCCAGGCAGAAGGCAGAAGTCACCCCCAAATGGCTTAAGAAAGGAGACTTCAAGGAGCCACTTACTGAAGAATGTCGGGGGCTGAGGGGACAGGAGGCGCTCAGAACCTGCCGACAGCAGGAACCCATCATCACCCTGGGGCTGAAGACACAAAGAGGGAGACAGAATCACAGGTCTAGCATTCAGACTCCGAAAACCTGGACTGCTCCCCAATTCAGAATTTCCAGAGCACCCACGTGACTCTGCAAGTGGAAAATTCCCCAGCATGAAACTTTGTTTCATGCACAAAATTATAAAAATATAGTGTTTAAAATGACCTTCAGGCTATGTGTCTAAGGTGTATATGAAGCATAAATGAATTTTGTGTTTAGGCTTGGGTCCTGTCCCCAAGATCTCTCATTATGTCTGTGCAAATTTTTCAAAATCCAAAAATATCCAAAACACAAAGATGCTTCTGGCATTTGAGATAAGAGATCCCCAATGTGTAATAGGCTTCATCTAGCAGGTTTAATCTAGACTTGAGCAGGAAAGCCACTCTGTGGAAGCTGTCCCTGTGGAAGAACTCACATACTTCCAAAGTCCTGACAGGGTGGGACCTATGAAGAAACATGTAAGCCTTCCCTCCCTCTGACCTGCAGTCTCCTGTGGGGGCCAAAGCCAAGCAGAGCCAGTGGGCAAGAGAGCTGGGTTGTGCCATCCACAGCAATCAGCCTCCTGTGACTCAGAGCCGGGCAAAGAGGATGGGGGAATTAGGAGGATATGAAAGGAATCTCAGTGAACAGATCCAGCAAGGCTCTGCTCACCGTGGAGGATTCTGGGAGTGCTTTGCAAATGACCAAGTGTTACACACGCGTCCATTCAATCATCAGTACCTATAGCGGTGGAATCGACAGCCCTCCCAGTTCCACATTTTGTGCAAAACATGAGCCACAGCTGGCCAGCTCGAGGTGCCTAAGGGCAATCCGGCCATCATCCAGGTTCTCGGGAAAGTTGCCGTTCTATCTAGAGAGCAGAGCAGAGGCCATTCTCGGCCCAAGCTCAAGCCTGGCTGAAGAACAGAGTGATTTTAAAAATGGTGGGGGAGGCAGGGAGGGTTGGGAGGAACCATGTCCATAAAGACAGATGGGCTTGGAACACGGGACAGGAGGTACCAAGAATGAAAACGCTCGAGGAGGCAGGCGTTAATGAAGCCCCAGTCCTAATGACACAAGCCAGGCTCTCGCTTTCCGGCATTGGGCGACACTAAATTGCAGGCACCCGTTCAAACCACTGAGACTGATAATGGGAATCCGCTCATTAGAAGGTCAGACCTCAGAAAGCAGAGAGCTTGGAGAAGGGGGAGGCAGGAGCGTGAGGACACAGCAGAAAGGAAAGCATCAGATGCTCCCAGATCTGCCCCTCCTGCCCCCAGGCCCCACTCAGGCCAAGCAGGGGAGGTGTGGGCTTGTCCCAGAGGAAGGGATGCCCTCTCAAATCCTAGAGACCCAGAGTCGGAAGAGCCCCTTAGAGTTTTCTGGAAGTTGCCACTGGACAGATGGACATGGCAGCCCAGGGACAAGGGGAGGGGAACTTGTCTAAATCCCCAACATGTTAGCTCCTGAGCCAGGATCCGCCCTCAACCTTCCGGAGCCTTTGTCCTGGGAATTCTCAAACACCCCATTAAAAAATATTCTTTTCATAAATGACATTCCTCACTCTATTGCACATTGCCCATCATTGCCCTGAGTCTTCTGGGCATCCTGGACTTTGAATCTCAAATTCCAGATAGTCATTCATTCAACAAATATTTATTGAGCATATTCCGGGTGCCAGGCCGGGCCCGGCAGATATTACAGAGAGCTCTTGCTTGGCCTCCTAGGAGCCGGGGCCAGTTCCCGAGGGCTCTTCTGAAGGTGTCCACACCCACTGAGCCTCTCCCTCGCCCTCTCCTTCATTCATGAAATATGCGCCACACCTGGAAGCTCCAGTTTTGAAGGAAAAAGGCCATGGCCCTATGCAGCTGATATTTAAACTGCAGAAAACTAATATGGGTTCTAATGCAGGTCAGGTCATGAGAAATGGGTGAGGCAAAGAGGAAAGAGGATGCAACTGGTATTTGAGATGGGACGAGAAGGCTTCCCAGAAGAGGAAGCTTCTATAGAAGCAGAGAAAGCAGAGCACCCTGAGGCTCAGAGGGGAAGTGTCCCTCTGCCTCTTGCCTGTGAGCATCCATGCTCAGGTGAGGGACAGCTTGGGGGCTGGAGGAGGGAAAAGAGGAAAGACAGACTCCCTGGCCTCGCACGGTCCTCGAGTACCTCGAAGTTATCCTTCCTTGGCTCCTCTTCTGCGTCTCTGCCCTGAGGGGGAATCCGGTGCCCCTCTTCCGTGCTCGCAAAGCATCTAGGACCTGTGCAGGTAGGCAGTATGGCTCTGTGGCCAAGAGCCCACCTGCAGAAGTGGAGCAGTCACCTGGGTGGGACCCCAGCTCTGTCTTGCCCAAGCTGTGCGACCTTAGTTCATCCCTTCCCATTTCCGGCTCTTGGCTTCCCCATCTGTGATGTGGGTACTCTGGTCCTCAGGTGGGTGTGGTCTGTGTAAAGTGCATAGAACCACACCAGGTACGCCGTCTTAGCGCCTGCTTGTCCTTCCGGAAATGCTTTTGCAGGTAGGACCACCTCACTCTCTTGCCTCCTATCAGATGTTTCCCGGCTCAGAGCCATCTGGCCAGACCATGCCATCCTGGCTCTCCAGGATATTTTCTCCTTCAAGCCTTTATCACTGCCTGAAATAAATGATGGCTAGGTACACATGGCATTAGGTAATGTCGCATATCGATATGATAGAGTTATAGATACTGTATGGATATGTAAGAGCTGCCGTGTGATCCATTCCACTTACTGTTTTCTGGAATGGAGCATCTGGTAGGCAGGTGTCCTCTGTGTCCCCATGATATTCTCTGGTGCCAGTCACCTGCAAGGTCTGGGTACCTACCCCTTCAGTGACAGAGGAACACCCAGCCCTTCTGCTCTGGTGGCTATCATTTACTTCTCTGTGTCTCCCCTGGGTTGATCCCTCCTCGAGGATCAAATTCAGGATGGCTTTTCTGAATTGCAGCCCCAGCACTTGGCACAATGCCTGACTCCTAGCTGAAGGCATTCACGACTGGCTGACTGGCTGCACGCATAGAAATCCCACCACTCTGCAAAGTGAGAGGCTCAGGACTGAGAGATCTCAGGCCACAGCTTGAACCGGGCACGAACTTCCTGACACATGCCAGACCCCATCCTCTGTCCCTGGGAGGGGACAAGGTCTGGGTCCTGAGGACAGGCATGCCGGGGGCAGCATGGGGCCCAGCAGAGAAGTCTTTAGAGGAAGCCGTCCTAATGGACTCTCTGCCCTGACCGCAGCAGGATCCCTGGGGACTGGCCGAGGTGGGGCGTGGGAACGGGGAGCCAGTGTGAGCCTCGAGAGAGATGCCAGGCTCTGCTGCCCTCTCAGCCAGCAGCCAGCGGGTAGGTCTGCCAACTGCCCTGGGGGAGGGAGCGCCGCCGGTCCGTGGGGGAAAACTGTGGCTCCTGATTCCCAGAGATCAGGGATGGGATAGACCTGGGAGCCCAGACCCTGCCCACCCTGCCCACCTTCCCAATGCCATGACCAGAATGGCCAGAGTAGCCCCAGCCCTCAGGCCTACTCCACCATCCCCCAGGGACCTGCGCCTGCCTTGACAGTAGGAAAAACTGACTCAATGGTCATTTCACCCTTCTGGCCTTGGCATCTGGCCCTCTTCTCACCCAGAAGTGGCCACTTTTGACTAAAGGGCTACTGGCTACCCAGCCCTTCTCGGAACAGGTGGTTTCATGCCCCAGGACAGCAGTAAGAGGCACTTTTCTGAGGTCACAGAGCTAACGCCAGTGGAGGAGGGGGGCCCAGATCTTGCCTGGACGTCACAGCACACTGTCCTGTTGGCACAGCCTCCTGCCGGAGTAAACACCAGCGTTAGTGTCTGGCAGTCCTGGGTCCACTACCGACTCCCAGTTGTTGGCTGTGTAGCCTTACGACAAAGTCACCTCCCTGACTCCCAGGTCCTGCGACCATGCGATGCAGACAGCGTTTCTTTTGAGGACTAAATGATGAAGAGTCTTTCAGGTGCAAGTGCCTGAGGTGTAGGGGACGTTCCTACTTCCTACGTGCTCCCCACCCCTCCTCACCCTCACGCTGGCACCAGTCTCACACCCCTTCGGGGCACTGGGGTAAGCCTCATGGGGCGGGGGAGATAGAGGGCAAGACTCCTGGGGTACTCCTGCAGGCGGTATGGAGCAGTGAGAGCCCAGAACAGGGCTGGGGTGGCCCATGTGCCCTTGGCTGAGCTGCTCAGAGACTGTCTTCATTTGATCATGTCCCACTGTTTCCCGGGAGTCTGCTGAGCCATAACTTCAGTGAGTCGCAAACTTATCTGTAACGTGACTAATTTAGTAAGAAGCCCTGGTCCTACTTTTTAAAAATGCAGATGCTTAGGCCTCATTCCCAGAAAGATTTGGTTCCTGGGTGGGACCCGAGAGTCCACATGCTGTCGGGCTCTGTGATTCCAATCCTGGGGGTCCAAGGACCCCACTTGAAAAGCCACTGCTAGCCAGCCAATGGAGAGGAACAGCAGGCAGGCAACTAAAGACAGATTGAGATGTTATTTTGTTTGTTTTATTAGTTTAAAATAAATGTGGAACCAGGGGCAGTGGTGCAAGCCTGTGATCCCAGCAGCTTGGGTGGCTGAGACAGGAGGATCGCAAGTTCAAAGCCAGCCTCAGCAACTTAGCCAGGCCCCAAGTGACTTGAGACCCTGTCTCAAAATGAAAAATAAAAAGAGATGGGGATGTGGCTCATGGTAAAACACCCCTGGGACCAATCCCTGGTACCAAAAATTAAAATAAAATAAATGTGGCAATTTTAGTAATGAAAGTGTCCCAATAAAAAAATCTGCTCACCTAGAAGAGGTAAAGGTTCAAAGTCTACCTTGACCAGGTGCTAACTGTGGGGCTTCAGACCAATAACTATGTCCTTTCTGAGCTATTTTGCCTATTTGTAAAATAGGGATGGCAATTCCAACTCCACAGACCAGTGGAAAGAATCCAGAGGTGACATGTTGGGGTGTGCTTGATAAATTAATTGTAAAGCAGCATATGAATGTGAAATGTTCTATTAGGATGCACATTTTTCCTTGGACATTTCGTTATTTTGCTAAAAGTAGTATTTCTGTAGCATTCAGCTTTTCTTGACTCTCTGGAATACATCCACTTACCTTCTGTAGGGCTTATCCTGATGGCAGTAAGCATCTGCAGTGCCGCCAGCCCTGGGATGATCTGCCCTTCCTTGAAAGAGACCATCTCTACCCCTCTCCCACCTGGATTTCCACAGCACTGCCTCATTGTTTCCCTCTGCCCTGGTTCTTTGTCTCAGTTAGCAATCGCTGTGTAACAAACTACCCCACATCTCAGTAGTCTAAACCTGCAATCTTTTTTTTTTTTTTTTTTTTTTTTTTTTTTGCTATCAAGCTGTGGGTCTGGAATTGGGGCAAGGCTTGATGGGTGGTTCTTCTGTCTCCATAGTTTTAGCCCAGAGTGATTCACAAAGAATCTGAAGACATGTTAACCCACCTCCCCTTCAATCCACCCTTCATGCAGTAGCCAGAGTGACAGTTCTAGAACTAAATCACATGCTAAGTGTGTGTTTAAGCCCTCAAGGGACTGCCACCCCTCTCAGAGTGGAGTGCCCAGTGCCAGCTATGTCTGCAGGGCCCCGCAGGTGCAGGCCTCTGCTTCCCCCTCGCCTCCTCCTGTGGCCACCGGGTGCCCCTTTCCTCGCCACTCCTTACAAAGTCAAGCATATTCCCCCTACAGGCCTTTGCGCCTGCCCTTCCCTCAACCTGGGAGACCTTTCTGCTGGGTGTTGCCGTAGCTCAGCCCTCCTGGAATGTGGCTGGTACCCTTTTGGCTGAATGCATAACTGATTCCTGTAGACTTCTTTATTTTTTTTATTTTTTGCATTTGAGCCCACCTTCCCCACTCAACAGGGAAGGCCCTGAAGGCAGAGGTCAAGTTCTTTCATCTTTGCAGCTACCAGCTAAGCACCTAGCATGGTGCTTGGTAACTAGTGGTTGGTTGTTGCTATATCTGAGCCTCACGCCTCGCTGGAGGCTCGGTGCACTTTCAGAAATTCCCGGGCTGCGACCTCCTCTGTCTAGAAACATACTGAGCTCTTACAGTTCACCCCACAACGTGAAGAGCTGGCGAGCTCATGCATGTTCTTGCTTAGTCCTCGAAACGATTCCACGTCATTCGGCCTGTTAGAATCCCTCTGATACAGGTGAGGAAACTGGGTCATAGAATAGCTAAACAACTTGCCCAAGGTCACCTAAAAGGTGCAGGAGGCAGAATTTAACTGAGGCTGGCACATTCTAGTCCACAGTCTCCGCAGCTGCCCTGCAGGCTCCCTCCTGATCAGGTCCTTCACCATGGGCTCCGTCCTTCCTGACTGTCCATGCTCGCTTGTCCCATCTCCCCGGTTAGCTCTGGCTTTTATCTTTGGATCCTCTTTTTAGTCTGTCCTGTGACTTACACTGGGCAGGTCGATGACTCTTTCTGTGCCTCAGTTTCCCCAGATACAAAACCGAAATAGCAATAACAGTGCCAAACACGTGAAGTGAACCGGTTCCCACGAAGCCCTCAGCATGACAGTCACTGTGTCATCAGCACTCGGTCAATCTTAGCTACAGATCTGTTGCTGATTTTCCCCAAAGCAGGAAACAGCCGCTGACGGCCTGGGATACACGCACTTGGATAAATACTCTTCCCCTGTCAGGAAACAGGGAGACTGTGAGCATTTTTATCTGCCTCTGCCAAACACAACGGCCTGTGACAATACACCCCCCCCCCCCCGGGATGCTCACTATCCCACACAAAGAGCCCTGTGTCCCTGACACCTTCTGCAGCTCGCATAGTGGGGCCCCTCTTTCCCATCCAGCCAGTGTGAACTGAACGTCCGCCCTGGGCCGGGCTCCCCGCCAGGCCTCTGCTCACACGCTGTGGCTCTACACTCCTGACCCCACGTCCCAGAGGAAGAAACCAATGCTCTCGGGGCTGCTGTGAGCTGCCCAAGGAGCCCAGCAAGAGGACAGGAGAGGCCGACCCCCTGCTCCTGCCGCTCCTCAGCCACTGCCAGTTTGTCTGGTCCCCGCAGCCAGAGAGAGGTTTTCTAGTTTTTCATTTCTTTTTAATGAACAGACTTTCTATTTTAGAGCCGTTTTAGGTTCAAGGCAAAGTTGAGCAGACAGTCGGGAGTGTCCAGGGAGCCCCTGTCCCACCCGTGCTCAGCCTTCCCCACCCTCCTCACCAGCGGGCGTGTGCCCACGCTGGCCCTTGGTGACCATCCAAGTCCTTGCTTCACGCCTGGGGCCACTCTAGGTGTCCTGTCTCCTGTGAGCGGTACCACCATCCCCATGCTCTGCCTGTGTGCCCCTCCCTCCCCAGCCCTGGCACCCTGTGGCCCTCCTCCTGTCCCCGCAGCTTTGTCTTTTACAGAATGGCCTTAGGTGGGAATCACGACACAGCACGCGACCTTTTTGGAGATTTTTTTAAGACTCTGACTTGATCAGGTCACTCCATCTGTTAAAACCTCCAACACTTAACCTCGCGCTCTGCAGATACAGGCCAAAGTGCACCGTGGGGCTCGCGTGATCAGAGCCCTGGCCCGCCTCGTGCCCCTTGCTCTTTGTCAGCCACATTGACTTCCCTGTTCTTTCTCATCCCACACCCTCTGCCTGGAAAGCTCTTCTTTCCCCGTGTCACCTAAAAAGCCCTCCTGCTCAGCTTCAGGTCTCAGCTCAAATGTCCCTCAGAGAGACGACTCAGCCCTTCCTATTGTCCTGAGTGTACCAGAGGCTCGGGGCTGCACCCATCTCTGTCGGGTAAGCAAAGCAACTCAGACGTGTAGCCACCGTGTAGCACGCACCTCTGTTCCTCACGCAGCAGCGCTGGGCACTGTGCATGTCCTATTTCTAATCCTTACATTCTCCCTGACAGATCAGTGAGATAAGCTACATTTTGTAGAGGGGAAATCGAGGCTCAGAGAGGTGCAGTCTCTTGCCTAGCGTCTCACAGCGTAGGAGGAGCGAGCTTGGCATTTGGATCCAGTCCTGTTTGAGTTTAAAGCCTGTAACTCTGCACCTCTTCCTGTCTTAGTGCCACAACAGGTATTTGGGCCTCTGTGGATGACAAGACACTGGGGCTCTCTGGTGGGTAGACTGGCAAATGCTCATTTCTGGGTCAGGACTCAGGGAGAAGTTGTCACCACTTTAACACCGTGTGGCAGTGGCTCTGCAATTGGGCCATCACGGCATTTGTTCACCGCAGAATGGTTTGGCCCCTGTTCAGCTCCCTGGAGAGAGCCATACAGCCATCTTTTATTACCACCCTCGGCTCTGAGACAAAGAAACATAAAGAAATAAAGTGACTACATGGTTCCCATTTGCCTCCTGACTGCACAGCCTCCGCTTACTCAGAGCTCCGCATGCATCAGGTCTAGGCTATGACCATTCTCTGTCCCTGATCAAGCCTAAATTCTTCTCCTGCATTTCTCCCCGCCAAATATTGAGGCAGAAGAGTCAGGGTCAGCATGTAAGGTTGTGCAGCTTGGGCACTGTGCAATCATACTGTGCCCTCCAAACAGGAGCTAAAATCAGCTCACCAGTGGAGTAGCTTGAAGCTGCCTCTGCCCTTTTCCTAATTTGCACAAATATAGGTCAGCAGGAGAGGCTGAAGGATGTGGCTTGGAGAGAAGATGCCCAGTAGCTATGGTCTCTGACAGCCAAACATCTCCTCTCTGTTGGGGATCTGCATTCACTAAGATGCTCAGAGTCCAGACCCGGCTGACACCAGGACTCCTGTGTGCATAATCACTGTAGCCAGCACTAACTACCCTTCTGTCCAGGCGTGGAGCTCCTCAGGCGAACTATTATGACAAGGTCCCTGATTTCTTGGGTCAAGAGCAAAGCTGTGGAGGCTTGGTGATGAGACCACAGTCTGTATAGTTGAGCAGACCTGGATTCAGATCATCACTTGTTAACTGTGTGACCCAAGGGCATTCACTTGACCTCTCTGAGCCTTAGCTCTGTCATCTATGAACAGGATGGTATTTATAAAGATTAGATATCATTTGGGCAGTCATGATAAAAAAAATGCCTTGTATCAATTATTTCCTATGTGCTTGACACTGTTCTAAATGCTTTAATATAGATTAATTTCTTTAATCCTCTGAATAATCTATCTTTTTTCTGAAGTACAGAGAGGTTAGCTCATTTGTCCAAGATCACAAAGTTGCTACATTGGTGAGGCTGGTCATTGAATCAGGGCTGTCAAAGTTCAGGGCATATAAGTCGAGCCCAGGCACAAAAGCAAGCACTCAATTAAATCCTTGCCATTATTGTTAGCAGCAGAGGCAGGAGGGACCCAGGCCTGCCAGGGCTGGAGGGAGTTCCCCAGATCAGCCATCAGGTCATGTGTTTCTTAAACCTGTTCCACAGAGGTGCCTCCTGGTCTCTTTCAAATTAGGGTTAAGTGGGCAGGATCCCAGTCTCTCAGTTACCCTCACCTACTGTATCCAGAGACTCTATTCTATGTTCATCTGTTTATATATTCAAATCCCAAGAAGAAATTTATCTTAAAAATGAGTCTGCAGCCAAGCAAGAGTTTAGAAACAGGGGGAGAGGAGGGCTCCCCTAACCTGTTCATTGTTAAGCAAATGCACCACAGAGAGGGCAACCAGCTCAATCAAAGACACACAGCCCCTGAGCTGGGGACTGTGCCAGCGCAGGGCTGCTTCCTGATTCCCAGGGCAGTGGCTTTTTGTAAGTCTCTTCTGGGATCTTGTTTTTTCCCCTCAGTGGCAACCCAGAGAATGTGTCCTGCCCGCATTTCCCAGAGCCCCTCATTCCAACGCGCCTTCTCCCAGTCTCCGAGCACACCGCCTGTGTCTGCCTCTGACCTGAGGGCACCCCCTCATGCAAATACTGACAGGTGCCCCCAGTCCCGGGCAGACAGACGGGGCACCAACGTCCTTCACAAAGGCAGCTCCATCTCTCACTGTGACCCTCAGACCTGAGCCCAGGAGGAGGGAGAGCTGAGAGGTCGGTGGTGTTAATGGGAAATGCTAAACCCACAGTGTTTGGAAACTGGGGCCAGCAGCCAAGCTAGAGCCAGCCGGATCTCAGCTGGGGGGAGCAAGTATATTCTAGGGCAGAATTAGAGTGTCTTTTAAAAACTGGATGAAGACGTTGTTTATTCAAGACTCTGGGAGCGAAAAGATAAAACATGCATAATGGATTCAGGGTCTCACAGCAGATGGCTCCCCTAAGTGGTCTCCCTCATTATAATAAGGGCCTCCAACCTCTGCTGAACTCAGCCTGCTGGGCAGTCCTTCACTCAGCTCTCCCTGCATAGATGAGGAAGCTGGGGTTCAGAGAAGGAAAGTCACTTGCTCAAAGTCACACAGCTAGTGGAGGACAGGGGGTTCAACCAGGTTTCTCCCACACCCAAGCCCTCAGTTTTGGGATTAAGACTAGGTCCCAAGACTAGGGCCCTGCCCTTCAAGGTCAAGAGCAAAGCCGTGTAAGCTGAGTGTTACACTGTGGATTTAGATGGAAACCAGTGAGGGAACTTAACTTGGGGTGTACAGAATTCTAGGCACGGAGATAATTAAGACATCCTAAAAAAAAAAACCCTCTAAACCTCC